>OY987222.1:12470074-12837574 GCA_963920805.1 Primula vulgaris
TCTGTATTTGGTTATAACATGTATATCATATTGGTTGAGATGTAGCTGCTAGATTGTGTGTGTGACTATTATTTAAAACAAATTATTTTTTTTTAGCTCCTTTACTTTTTCTGTACATTTTGTTTCTTATCGATGTACATGTGTTGGTCTAGCCATGAAGACGGTTAGAGTTATCTACTTGCGAGATTGGTTTAAAATGTACACATCCTTAACCGCATGCACACTAGATTATTTATTTTAGACAAGTCTCGTTTTAAAACAATTATTTATATTGTATTTGTATCTGATAGATTGCAAGGTATGTAATAATGATGTTTTTACTGTTATCTTGTTTTGTGAAATCACGTTGGAAACACTTGTAGTTGAATGGTTTTATGAGAAAGTTTATTTTTATGAAAACAAATAGAAAAACAAAGGTCATGTCAAATTTTATAGTTTTCGTTTAAACTCTTTTTTTTTTATTAACACACATGGAGATCATTTGCTACCCTTAGGCCAATAGATTACCAAATGTGATAATCGGCATAACTTAATTTACTATCTGGCTCTTTAATTATAAATTAAAATGATTGAAATCCCTGTTATTGCATTTTTTTATTTAAAACTCATATATTTATATTAACAACTCGAGTTATTCAGAGTCCGGGGCGTGACCGAAACATTCCCAATTCTTCGGAGCATTTCGCTTCTTTGCTATACACATCATGAGCATCTTTTCCCCCACTTTAGCACAAAGCATGAAGAGAAAAAAAAACAGCAGTACTGTGGATTAGTAGACATTTTATTGAAAATTAATCAAGATGTTAAAATTTACACATACAGTTAAGCATTGGTACCGTTTACCGATGGCTGGAGCCAAAATTGTACTAAGAAAATGTTGTGTATGGTTCATTATGATTACAACTAAAGATTTGTGTTGGCAAAAGAAAAGGTCACTACTGATTACATTTAAATTATATACAAGTAGGGAGACAAAGCATCGTCTTCTCGTGACAGAATATATAGGAGATCTCGAAATTATTTTATGTTTTATAGATAAGCAATAGGAAAACACCACGTTCTTTGGCCTATATTGGACAAATGGTTTCAGAACTACCGCCTCCTCGTATTGAGTTTCAAATTCAAGTTCCCCTTGCTCCAAACTCGACAATGACAATATGGCATGATCTTCCAATTTACCTTATTAAGGTTCTTTTAGGAGATAAAGTATTATAACTAATGAGTATGCTTTTTCGTCTTCTCAAAATATAAAGCTCCGAGTGTCCGAGGTCTTTTGCTTTATGATAATATCATTCAGTTTTGTAATGGTGATTCTAAGATATGCAAATGTGTAAGCAATTTGTGTTACCATTTAACATTATAATTCATGAATTTCATTTTTGCTCATTATGATAGATTTGGATATTTCAGATGATTGGAGTACATGACTAAAACTATGTGTTGTATTAATCATGTTCTATGTTCTTTTTCATATTATTATAAAAAGTTGTAATAAAGGTTCATCTTTTTAATGTTTGGTTGCAAAAGACGTCGTCGGTGAGTGGGTTAAAATAAATAAATAAATAAATATATGAAAACCCCCGGAAAACAGTAGGTGCAGTCCTCAATGGGACATGGATTTTGGGAAGTGCGTGTAGTTTTAGATATACCGCCTAATGAAGCGCTATTGTTGGGGTGTCAGGATATTCGCAAAGTTGATCAAGCTGTTAAACAAAAGCAAAACCATGACTTGGCGTACATTCGATGCAAGTGATCTTGATTTTTGTTCATTCCTTATATTTCGGTCAAATTGTGCTCGTGTTAATTGATTGTTATGTAGTAACATTTACACATTTTTTAATTTTTTTTTCAGATTAAAAAAATGTAGATGGATCTGAGAAACGCCTTATCTTTCTTATACGTAGTTGGATTGGAGGCATGCTAGCTTTTACTTTTCGCGCACCTGACCTGGAGCCACGCTTATGTCAAGATCTATATGCATATGTATTTCATAACAACCTGTTCCCATGTTTGTTCGAGCACAAATTTCATAACAATTAAAAGAAACTGCCAGACATAATAATATAATTACTAAACTGCTTGACTGTTTTTGTAAATAACATAAAATAATTACAGAAAAGTAAATTACAGAAAGATAAATTACAGGAAAGTAAATTACAGAAAATAAAAGCACATAAATAAAAATGACATAATGTAAACAGTACTGGAAGAAAAATGGAGAAACGTAAATAAAAGAAATAACGACGAGTCAACTGCAAACAGTTTTTCTTAAATGATATTTCCCGACCACCTTTCTGTTTATGTTTTAGGAACTTCGTTCCTAAGGTACAACGTCAAGCGGAGTGGCTCACGTGAAAACGGCACCGAACCACACGTCGAGCTGTTGGTGGTGCGATTCTCTCTATAATACGATGCTATGTATAATGTGGTGTGTGTGTGATTGATGTGTTGAAATGAGTGGGGGTGAGCTGCCTTTTATACCCTTTTCAGAAACCGCAGTCATAATGTTCCATTTCATTCTGTGAGTTACACCCCCATAATCCGCCCATTCAACTCAATCTGCAATTTATTCTCATTGAATGCAGACGTTTCAATTTGCTGGAAACTCTGGGGAATACTTTTGTATTTTGTACAAAACTCTCTCTTCAGGTTTGACCCGAGACCCGAGACATTCCCCAAATCCCAAGGCACAAGCCTGCGCCCGTGACCCGAGGCCTGAGTCCCGAGACACGAGCGAGCGTGCGCGTGTTTGGTACACACTCATACACACATGTGTATGTGGACATAATAGTTTAATAACTACATGGATTGTACTTGCATATATATTGGAAAATTAGCTCTTAATTCTCCAATGTGGGATAACCCTCAAAAATTTTCCCCTCTTCCTTCCAATTTTCCAGAATTAAGTTTTTCTCCTCATTCGAGAGCCAAACTTTGAAGCTGTTTAGTATTCACACCCATTCTCCGAATACGTCATGCGATATACCGTTATGAAGCTCGTCACACGAGTTACTCAAATGCTTTGAGTACTGTGTCTAAATCTCATAGATGTCACATGAAATTTTGACTCAAAGATGGTCCCGTGACCATTTGGAACACCCACGTTTAAACATATTTTCCAACAATCCCCCACATGAATGCAATTGGCTAAAAATAAAAAATGCCCCTAAATGCATATGAGAGAACCGCAAGAGTTCACTGCAAAAGAACAGGTAGCACGCATCTTGAACCTGCCATAGTGATGTAAAATCTGTTATGCTACTATTGGCTAGCCTTAAAGACTTGAACCTTTAGCCTTTGTTCATACCAGGGTAATAACCACACAGTGCCCTCTCTACACCACTTACTAAGCCCTTTAGTTGTTGTCCATATTTGTCCATGTACTGCCTTGGCATAATTCAACCGAGTGCTCTAGTGATTTAGCCTATGGCTCATCACATAGTATCGGCCCTACACACTCGTCATAGGTAATTTCAAGTTGAGGGTGTCCTGACTCAACCCTCTCGACCTTCGAGATCCTTCTTTTCATTAGGAAACTCATGCTCACCCTTTAAATGGTCTAGGTCTATCACTCTTTCATCCTAGAAATGGGCTGGGAACCTAGGTTTCCGAGTGGTTTGTTCGGTCACCCCCACAGTTCGGTTTTCCCATTGAACCTGATGCTAGAGAATCTAGTTCGGGTTGGGTAGCCTCTGAGAGGATTTCCAATTTGATGGGCTTCAACCCCATTCCCCTTGATGAAACTTCAAATCCTACTTGAGTTAAGCCTTTTGTTAATCGATCCGCAATATTATCTTCAGATCTCACAAAATCTAGGGATACCAAACCGTTAACTAACAATTCTCTTACGGATTTATGTCTCCGACGAATGTGTCGCGACTTTCCATTATACATGTGATCCTGAGCTCATCCAATAGTTGAGTAACTATTGCAGTACATCCTTATTGTTGGAACAGGTTTCGGCCACATTGGAATTTCTTCCAGAAAGCTTCTTAACCAGTCAGCCTCTTCTATTGATAGATCCAAAGCTATGAACTCAGATTCCATAGTTGATCTAGCTATGCAGGTCTGCTTGGATGATCTCCATGGAGTTCTGGATGTAGCCCTACTATCTTTATCAAATTTATCAAGCATGTGCTTGACATAATGAGTTTGAGATAGCGCATATCCGTCTGATGTCTTGGTAATTTTCATACCAAGTATTGCATCAGCGACACCCAAATCTTTCATCTCGAACTTTTGTGACAACATTTTCTTAGTGGAGTTGATGTTATCAATACTCCCTATTATAATCATGCCATATACGTAAAGCCAGACTACCACGTAATCCTTTTCATTCCCTTTTATCACACTTGTTGATACGGAAACCGTTGGATAGCATTACTCTATCAAATTTCTCATGCCAATATTTAGGTGCTTGTTTAAGTCCATATAAAGACTTAACAAGTTTACACACCTTGTGTTCTTTACCTGGAACCACAAACCCTTCGGGTTGTTCCGTATAAATTTCCTCTTCCAATTCCCGATTCAAGAATACCGTTTTCGCATCCATCTGATGTATTTCCAGATTAAACAGTGTCGCGAGGGCAATGACAATTCGGATAGATGTTTTCCTTAAGACAGGAGCATACGTGTCGAAATAGTCGACACCCTCGGTTTGCCTAAAACCTTTCACTACAAGCCTCGCCTTGTATTTTTCTATCGTTCCATCGACCTTTCTCTTCCTCTTGAAGATCCACTTGTGGCCTAGTGGCTTACACCCGGGTGGAAGATCCACTAGTTCCCAAGTGTGATTTTGTAATATCGATTCAACCTCATTGTTGATCGTTTCCTCCCAATATTGGGCTTCCGGGGATGACATCGCTTGTTTGAATGTCGCCGGTTTGCCTTCTATCATGAAGGTTACAAAATCTGGACCAAATGATGTTTCCTTCCTCGCCCTTTTACTTCGTCGAGGCTCTTCTTCTTTTTTCTCCATCGGTTCACTTGCCCCCACATTTTCCTCACTGTTTGACTCCTCAATCTCTATAGTTCTGGAAGACTTACGGGAAAATATATCCTCGAAAAAGAAGCTTCTCGAGCTTCGATGATCGTATCTATATGCACTTCGGTATTATCCGATTTGTGCAGAAGAAAACGATAAGCACTACTATTGTTTGCATATCCTATGAACACACAGTCTACCGTCTTTGGCCCAATTCTCATTCTTTCGGGAAGCGAGACTAGGACCTTCGCAAGACAACCCCAAACCCTTAAAATTTTATAGCTCGGCTGATGGCCTTTCCATAATTCATAAAGTGGTTTATCACGGTTCTTATGCGGTAGCTTGTTCAATACATAGTTGGCGAAAAGAAACACTTCCCCCTATAAGTTATGGGGCAACCCAGAACTTATTAACATAACATTCATCATTTCCTTGAGCGTTCTATTCTTATGCTCGGCAACCTCATTCTACTCCGGAGAGTATGGGGCAACCCAGAACTTATTAACATAGCATTCATCATTTCCTTGAGCGTTCTATTCTTACGCTCGGCAACCCCATTCTACTCTGGAGAGTATGGGGCAGTGGTTTGATGTAAAAAGCCACTTTCTGCACATATCTGTGCAAACGGTGCCTCTTATTCACCTCCTCTATCACTCCTCAATATTTTAATCTGTTTATTGAGTTGATTTTCTACTTCGGTCTTATAAAGAGCAAATTTCTCTACCGCTTCGTCTTTACTTCTCATTAAGTAAACATAGCAGTATCTAGTGCAGTTATCTATGAACGTGATGAAATACTTTTTTCCTCCTCGTGTTTGTACAAAGTTTAAGTCGCATATATCCGTGTGTATTAGACCGAGAGGTTCAGTACTTCGTTCAATATGTTGAAACGAAGACTTAGTTAATTTTGTCTCAACACAGACCTCACATTTATGTTGTTTATTAAAGACAAAACTTGGTAGTAGATTTAGTTATATTAATTTCTTCATAGAATTAGAATTCACATGATCTAATCTACCATGCCATAAATTAAATGAATCACAAGAATAAGCAAAAGAAGTTTTATTAGTCACTTGGGCAACATTCATTATTACATCATTCTTGGTGCTGGCATCGGCCTTAGCACTCCCACTAGCGGGCTCGGCTTTAGGAGTCGCAGTTCCAACATTTAATTTAAACATGCTGGTGGTCATAAAGCCACGGCCTACATAAATTCCATTTAAGGTGATTACAATTTTTACGGATTTAATACAAGTTTAAACCCTAAGTTCCCCATGAAGCATCTCTCATTGTCCACGGTCATATAACTTGTAGCACCAGTATAGAGCAACCACTCCTTTGGGTTGCTCCCGACAAGGTCACTTTGGAGACCACAACACTCGGGTGTATATAGTCTTGTTCAGCATCATCTCCTCCCTCAGCCATATTTTCCTGAGCAGGAGCCCTCTTCTTCCCCTTCCCTTGGAACTTTCTCTTTGGGGGGGTGGGGGGGTTGACTTGTCGATGCGCATCCTACAATCAGCGGCATGATGGCCCGGTTTGTTGCACACAAAGCAGTCTCCTATGAATTTCTTCTTGGGAGCAGCATCGACTCTGCTGTCAAAGCATTTCCACTTAGATGCAGCGTCCTCAACCACATTGGCTTTAGCAACCACGTTGCCTACCCTGCCACCGCCTTTCCTTCCGGATCGGCGATTGCTTTGCTCAACATTGAGCCTCTCAATGAGACCCTCCAGAGTCATAGCCTTTCGCTTATGTTTCAGGTAGTTCTGAAACTCTTACCAAGAGGGTGACAGTCTCTCAATCATTAATGACATCTAAAAAGATTCATTTATTACTAACCCTTCGACATCAAGCCTATGGTATATGAACTGGAGTTCCTCAGCCTGCTCGATAACACTCTTTCCGTCAACCATCATGTACTCGTGAAAGTCCGTGACGAAAAATTTCTTTGCGCCAGCGTTATTCACTTTGTACTTCTTTTCGAGCATTTCTCAAAGCTCATTTGCAGAAGTCTTGGGCTCGAATACACTGAAAAAAGTGTCATCAAGCGCACAAAGGATGTAGTTTTGGCATAGGTAGTCGCTGTGTTTCCATGCTTCTACCGCCGAAACCGTCTGCACATCCTGATTATCCTCGCTTAGGATAGGTGTAGTCTCCTTTAGAAACCAGGTCAGGTTAAGGGCAGTTAAATAAAATAGTATTTTTGGCTGCCAACATTTGAAGTGGTTGCCCCTAAACTTTTCCGGCTTGTCTAAATGAGAGGTTGGGAAAACGGGCATAGCCAAAGTAGCATGAGCCTTGCCCTTGGCTTTGGCCGCAGCCACAGCCGCTACTTTGGCCGTAGCCTTTGAAGCAGTCTGAGCTGCCGGCCAGCCGCAGCCATAGCATCGGCTTCTGCCGCAGCTTCGGCCTGAGCCTGAGACCCCCCACTCGCAGCGCCCACAGTCTTTTGGTTACTGCCAAGAACAACTACGTCATGCACATTTTCCGCAGAAAAGGTGGGTGTTTGATCCTCATTCGTCATCTGAAATGTCCAGAAAACAAGAATAAGTTTCTCGTACGAAAACTAATATTCTTAATCGCAAACACTAATTATAACTTAATTAGTTTGCTCAAAGAATTGCGCCAACATTTACAGATTCTAGAGTGAAAATCAAATCACTTTTGATTTCACTAAGAACTCCTTTAATATCTACAATAAAACGAGTAAACTCAAATCGGAGTTATTCTATTTGCAACCTTCAATTTCTAGTACACTAGCAATAAGTTTGCAAGAATAAAAATCCGAGACATCAACAAAATAAAAAGAAAAGTCATTTCTTTCCGAATTTAGTAAAACCAAAAAATGATATCGTTTAAGATTGTTGATTTTTACTGTATCGAAAAGCAATAATTCAAACAAGAAGAACTGAAACGGAAATAAACAATTTTATTTCACTTGAAAAGGAATATGACTCGAATACAAATTCTTGACTCATACAGAATTTAAATTGTAATAATTAAATTTCAAACAGATTTAATATAACTTATTAAACTACTGGACTGATTTGTAATTGTACGAAACAATCAGACAGAATAGTATAATTACTTTACTGCTGGACTGTTTGGCAATTAAAAGAAACTGCAGAACGAATAGTATAATTACTAAACTGATGAACTGTTTCTGTAAATAACAGAAAGTAAATTACAGAAAAGTAAATTACAGAAAGATAAAATATAGGAAAGTAAATTACATAAAATAAAAGTACAGAAATAAAAATTACAGAATGTAAACAGTATTGGAAGAAAATTGCAAAAACGTAAATAAAAGAAATAACGACGAGGCAACTGCAAACAGTTTTCCTTAAACGATATTTCCCGACCACCTTTCTGTTTCTGGTTTAGGGACTATGTTCCCAAGGTACAACGTCACGCGGAGTGGCTCGTGTGGAAACGTCACCGAACCACATGTCGAGCTGTTGGTGGTGCGATTCTCTCTCTAATATGTTGTTATGTATGCTTTGTTGTGTGTGTGATTGCTGTGTTGAAATGAGTGGGGTGGGCTGCCTTTTATAGGCTTTTCAGAAACCGCAGCCATAATGGTCCATTTAATTCTGGGAGTTACAGCCCCATAATCCGCCCATTCAATTTCAGAAACTGCAGCACTCAATCTATAATTTATTCTCATTGAATGCAGGCGTTTCAACTTGCTGGAAACTCTAGGGACTACTTTTGTATTTTGTACAAAACTCCCACTTCAGGTTTGACCCAAGACCCTAGACCCCTCAATCTGCAATTTATTCTCATTGAATGCAGACGTTTCAACTTGCTCGAAACTCTATGGACTACTTTTGTAATTTGTACAAAACTCCCTCTTCAGGTTTGACCCAAGACCCAAGACCCGAGATATTACCCAAATCCCAAGGCACAAGGACCAAGCTCAAGCTCAAACCCTCGCCCGCGCCTGTGAACCGAGTCCCGAGACCCGAACGAGCGTGCGCTTGTGTGGTACACACTCATACAAACATGTGTATGTGGACATAATAGTTTAATAACTACATGGATTGCACTTGTATATATATTGGAACATTAACTCTTAATTCTCCAATGTGGGATAACCATCAAAGGTTTTCCCCTCTTCCTTCCAATTTTCCAGCATCAAGTTTTTATTCTTATTCGAGAGCCAAACTTTGAAGCCGATTAGTATTCACACCCATTCTCCGAATAGGTCATGCGATATATCGTTACGAAACTCGTCACATGAGCTACTCAAATGCTTTGAGTACGGCATCTAAATCTCATAGCTATCGCATGGAATTTTGACTCAAATTTGGTCTTGTAACCATTCGGAACAACCATGTTTAAACATGTTTTCCAACAATCCCCCATATGAATACAATTGGCTGAAAATAAAAAATGCCCATAAATGCATACGAGAGAACTGCAAGAGTTCACTGCATAATGAGAGGTAGCGCGCGCCTTGAACCTGCCATAGTAATGTAAAATCTGATATGCTACTATTGGGTAGCCTTTGTGCATACCAGGGTAATACCCACACAGTGCCTTCTCTACATCACTTACTAAGCCCTTTAGTTGTTGTTCATATTTGGCTCTGGACTCCCTTGGCATAATTCAACCAAGTGGTCTAGTGATTTAGCCGATGACTTATCACATAGTATCGGCCATATACACTCGTCATAGGTGATTTCAAGTTGAGGGTGTTCTGACTCACCCCTCTCGACCTTCGAGATTCTTTTTTTCATTAAGAGCCTCATGGTCACCCTTTAAATGGTCTAGGTCTATCACTCTTTCATCCTAGAAATGGGCTAGGAACCTAGGTTCCCGAGTGCTTTGTTCGGTTACCCCCACAGTTTGGTTTTCCCATTGAACTTGATGTTAGAGAATCCAGTTCGGGTTGGGTAGCCTCTGAGGGGGTTTCCAATTTGATGGGCTCCAACCCCATTCCCCTCCATGAAACTTCAACTCCTACCTGGGTTAAGCCTTTTGTTAATGGATTCGCAATATTATACTTAGATCTCACAAAATCTAGTGAAACTACACCGTTAGCTAACAATTCTCTTACAGATTTATATCTCTGACGAATGTGTCAGGACTTTCCATTATACATGTGATCCTGAGCTTGTCCAATAGCTGACTGACTATTGCAGTGCATGCTTATTGCAAGAACAGGTTTCGCCCACATTGGAATTTCTTCCAGAAAGTTTCTCAACCAGTCAGCCTCTTCTGTTGCTAGATCCAAAGTTATGAACTCATATTCCATAGTTGATCTAGCTATGCAGGTCTGCTTGGATGATCTCCATGAAATAGCCGTTCCTCCCAATACGAACACATATCCACTCGTGGACCTTGTACTGTTGGAGTCCGAGATCCAGTTGGCATCAGAATATCCTTCCAGCACAGCCGGATATTTGGTATAATGCTACCCTCGGTCGTTAGTAAGTCTCATGTATCTGAGAAGAGTCTCATGATGGCCTTCCAGTACTCCTCATTGGGATTACTGGTATACCTACTCAGTCTACTTACTGAGGTGGCTATATCCGGTCTAGTGCAGTTCTTGACGTATATAAGAATGCCTACTATTGTGTGCATATCTTATGAACACACAGTCTATCGTCTTTTGGCCAATTCTCATTCCTTTTCGGAAGCGAGACTTGGAACTTCGCAATACAACCCCAAACCTTTAAGATTTTATAGCTCGGCCGATGGCCTCTCCATAATTCATAAGATGGTTTATCCCCGAATCCCGATGCCCGAACGAGCACGCGCGTGTGTGATATACACTAATACACACATGTGTATGTGGAAATAATAATTTAATAAGTACATGGATTGGACTTGTATATATATTGGAAAATTAACTCTTAATTCTCCAATGTGGGATAACCCTCTAAGGTTTTCCCCTCCAATTTTCCAGAATTAAGTTTTTCTCCTCATTCGAGAGCCAAACTTTGAAACCGATTAGTATTCACACGCATTCTCCGAATTGAGTACGGCGTCTAAATCTCAGAGCTGTCGCATGGAATTTTGACTCAAATTTGGTCCCGTCACCATTCGGAACACACATGTTTAAACATGTTTTCCAACATTAAGCAAGAGAAGCACACACTATTTTAGAAATGAAACGAAAAGAGTAAAAATGATGCCAAATCTTCAATCTATTAAACTAAAATTAGGGTCCCAAATGAGTATTCAACAGTTTAAAGCTAGCTGAAATATAAGAATACATACAAAACTTATGTGTGTTTTACGTCGGATTAAACCAGTGTTGCATAGGTAATTTTCTGTATTCCTTATTTAGTAACTTGCTTCAAATATTGAATGGTAAACACTGGTTACAGCAGAACTTTTCATTTTAATTTTAGAATTTTTGAACTTTTTAACCTTGATGCATGTGAATAATTGATATATTGATATGTATATACTCCAAAAATAGAGAACCTGCACATAACACCAAAACTATTGTGATAAGACATTGGCAGTCTGTGACCTTATCCAATTTTTGTGATCTTTTATTTCTGAACGGTGCATAATACTCGATGCTCTATTAGTCGTCTCAAAAAAAGACATGAATATATTCCAGCATCAAATGGTCCATTCTATTTTTTCTTTTCTTTTTTAATCGTGTTTAAAAAATAATTGATTTTTTTTTCTTAAATCAACATTTATTATATTTCTAAATTGCCAATTACAAAATTCTGTAAAATTTGAATTTTTATATTTTCTTGGATATTTATTAATATTACTAACTTATAAATTAAATTTCCAAAACAAACAATAAATACCCAAACCAATATAAAAATAAAAATAAACGTTGAGTTAAGGGTGGGAAATCAATTTTTTTTTACGAATACATATAAAAAAATGATAAAATGATAAAACCATGATGGTACAAACATAATTAGAGTCCATTTCCCTCCGTCCTCACTCTATTTATAACACTGCATTATACCATCATTTCCAACACATTTCAACATGGCTTCTTCACAAACAAGCCTTAAACTAGCCTCTCTACTAGTCTTGTTCTTTACATACACAAGTCTTATATATCATGTTCATGTTGATGCTAGGCCAATCATGTCTAAAGAAGATGATACAAAAGTGATGATTTTGGGTGATAAAATTACCAATATTCCCTTAGGCTTACCAGTTGGTCGCCAGCTATCAGTAATTCCTGAAATTACAATTCCAGCTCTTCCAGCTCTTCCTGCTCTTCCAGCTTATCCAGCTTATCCAGCGATTCCAACTCTTCCTATCCTCCCAATTATTCCTGGATTACCCCTACTTCATCCATAAAAAAAAGAGCAAAAATCACTACAAGAACTTGTCGGTATAGTAATTGACAACTTTTTGAAAAACGTATGTTCACAGAGGGTCACTAAATTTTAGTCAATATAACAAATTATTTTGTTCTAAAATTTAGTGACAGTTTCTTTCGCAATAATTTTCAAAAAAATTGTGGGTTGATATCATGATTTTTTTTTTATGGTGCAAGTTACAACTCTAATACAGGTCTTTATCACTTTTAAGTTTTGGCTATAACTCTACTATCTTATCAACAAGTTCCCGGGAAAGAAGAAGTTTTCCGTGTTTCTTTTTGTATTTATAACCATCTGCTGTTATGCTTACTGTTTTATTTTTATACATATAATTTGTGCTTAATGTTGCCTATGTGAAGATTTGTGAAATAAATAAGATTATCCTTGATGTTGTCGTGTATATTTGGAATATTAATAAACAAATCATGAAGAATGTAAACATTTTGTGTTTCTTGATTATATGATTTTGTACGTATACAGTCTTATTTATTACTATAAAGGCAGTGGATTTATTAATTTAGGTGTATATTGGATTTCAAAATAATTACGAGACTAATATACTACGTAATTTAGTTAGAAAAAGTAAACAACCCATTTCTATAACCATTTTTTATCTTTACAATTGACAAGTGTATAAATATTGGTTCATTTACAGGGTCGACAGACCCTTAACTTTATATTTAGGGGCAATAAACAATTATATTAATAAAATTGGGTCTATTCGAACATTCTTAAAAACTTAGGCGATGTAAATGAATGTTTGAAGCTAAAGATATTTTGGCACTCGCTTTTGACTTATATTATAACGGTTTTGTTAATGAGTACTCACGGTGCATCGTTTAAGCATTGAATACATATGGTCGAGTTATATTTAATATGAATATTAATTGCATTTATAGCATAACATTATAACCTTAATCACTTGATTTGTATTAAGGAAATCCTAAGAATGTATAACTATAATTTGGTGATTTAGTTTCAGATTCCGGTTATGTTTGGTTCCCTAGTTCTAATTACGACTTACTAGTCCCTAAGATTGATGAGTGACATTAATTTCCTTCCGCTTTTAACAAAATTAACAAAAATCTAGAAATAACATAACCCCGAAATTCGGTAAGAAAGTGTGTATCACCCGTTTCATCATTTTTCCTGATTCACATATGGCGATCTGGTCATAAAAGGTAAAAAACTGAAAGTGTTGAGACTAATCTCAATCTATACATCAAAAACCGTATCTCAATTACATATATTGTCGAGACCATCCAATTCATAATTCTTATCTAACTTTCAAACACATGTGTTAACGCAAAAAAGAAAATGTAGATCCACCGAATATACTATAAAGTTTATAAATGTACGAAATAAGTTGCACAAATATAAAATTTTAGCGAAGGGGCACAAGAGATGGTTCAAAAGATTCAGACTGCTTACACAAAAAAAGCATCGGTTTATCAACAAAAAAACACTAAAGAACACGAACAAAGAAACGAAAAAAAACTTATCACCTTTCAAAACACCGGAATCCCAAATTCCCCTCTTTCATGATGAAATTTCTCAACAAGATTTAGCTAACAAAATAGAGCAAACACAAGTACTGTTAGCGGCATCAAATTCCCTTAACACCAAATGACATAACTATAATACACCAAAAAACACAAGTTCTGAGTTTTCCAAAAAAAAAAACCACGTAATGTATCTAAGTTTTACATATTCAAGGCAATTGTTGTCTCAATCAAAAATGCAAGTGAAAAAAATATATTTAGTATACTGTATTAGCAGTAACTAACGATTTATGTACTACACTAACACTTTTAACAATTGAGTTGGCGAATTACGAAGATTCGTCTAATTAATGGACTATATAAAAGCATAAATTGCTGAAATTACAATCGCTATATCTGATATTTGTGGATCTATTTTTACGGATGTTGATAGAATTGCACTCACCATATGATAAGCAACAAAATGTGAATGCCACTTCATCATTTTGTTTACCGATATGCATGTACTCAATTTTGACAAATTACGTAGATTAGTAAAAAAATTGTAAAATTGATAGTAAATTAGCTAAATCATTAAATACTGATAATAGAGTACACTAAACATATACGTACGACCACCACACATAAAAATTTCCCAAAACACCGGGTACCATTGTTAAACTAAAATAAAACAAAAAAATGATGCCAAATCTCCAATCTATTAAATTAAAATTACGATGTCAAATGGATATTTAACAGTTTTGAGCTAGCTGAATATAAGAATACATACAAAAATTATGTGTGCTTTACGTTGGACTAAACCAGTGTTACATACATAATTTTTCTGCTTAAAAGTTACAGTAGGACTTTTCATATTAGTTTTAAAAACTATTGATCTTTTTAAACAATTGATCTTTTTATTAGGCCGACGTGATATGGTGAAAAGAGACCCACCATGAGAAAACAACAAAAACACAAAACCTATATAATGGACTATTTTGGCGGACTATCCCGGAAATATCTAGTCTTCATCACAAGTGAAAAATATGTGTAATGAACATTGTTAATACTACGGGCTGTCATTTGTAGCGTTAGCCTGTCACACGAGACTAAATACGGAAGCAATAACGTTGTTGGAGGTCTCATTGTTGTATTACAATGTGACGGACTCATTTAAAAAAAACATTGTCAATAATGTCCAACACAAATGATATATCATATAGGTTCCACCAGTTATTCTAAAGTTCTTGAGGAAAAATATAATGAAAAATGGAGAAAGAGCAAAACAACAGAAATAGATTTGACCTTTTAAATATGAAAGTGAACGTAACTTTTTTTCTTCTTTTTTCTGGATTCAATTTGCCATTATTGAGAATGAGCACTAGAGCACATGATAACACTCTCTGCAACATCTTTTTTTTACCTTCACTTTCAGAAAAATGCTTAAAATCCAGCTCCGTATGTATGGATTATGTCCGGCTTACAAATCATTGTTACGCTTAGGGGCTACAAACGACTATATTAATAAAATCTTAGTTTATTTTTAAAAACTTAGGCGATGTAAATGAATGTTTGAAGCTAAAGATATTTTGGCACTCGTCTTTGGCTTATATTATAACGGTTTTGCTAATAGTGTCCATGGTGCATCGTTTAAGTATTGAATACATTCCTATAATCGACTTGCCTTTAATATAAATATTAGATGTATTTATACCATAATATTATAAACTTACTCACGTGATTTACTTAATTAAGAAAATCCTAAGAATGTATTACTATAATTTGGTGATTTAGTTTCAGATTGCATTTATGTTTGGTTCCCTAGTTCTAAATACGACTTACTAGCTAGTCCCCAAGCTTGAAGAGTGACATTAATTTCCTTCGGCAGTTTAACGAAATTAACAAAAATTTAGAAATAACAAAACCCCGTAATTCAGTAAGAATGTAGGTTTCACTTGTTTCATCATTTTTCCTGATTTACATATGGCGATCTGGTCATAAAGGGTAAAAACAGAAAGCATTGAGACTAATCTCATTCAATACGTACACAAAAACAATATCTAAATTACATACATCGTGGAGACCAAACAATTCATAATTCTTATACAATAATTCTTACATAACTTTCAAACACGTCTTAAGGAAAAAAAAATGCAGATCTGTCGAATATACTGTAAAGTTTATAAATGTAAGAAACAAGTTGTTGGTTTCCGTGTACGAAATAACAACAAATAAATAATACAAGGACTAAGAAGAATAAATAACAAACAGTTTAATCTTTTATTAATTCGGAATGGGTACTGAAATTACAGATTATAAACTGTCCGGTCTGATAAGTAATTAAAACAAATTAATAGTCAGATTATTATTAATTAATAATCTGACGGACTGAATTGTAATAAACAGAAAATGTCAGACTGGAAAGTATAAACTTAAATGCCGGACTATTCTGATTTGAAAAGAAAATTACATGACTGAAACGAAACTATACTAAATTACATAAAGAAAACAGTATTTTAAATAAATTACAGAAATGGAAAGGCAGAACTGAAACACTACAGCTAGGTACAGAAAATGAAATTACATAAATGAAATGCTGAAATGAAAAAGACAGGAAAAGAAAAGACGAGGCGACTGTTAAACAGTCTGCTCTGAACCGATATTCGCTCAACCAACTTAAGGTTTCTGATTGCATTGACGCTTCGATCCCAAAGTACAACGTCTCGGATGACTCGCCGGAAACTGGCGACGAGTCAAGGTTGAGCTGTTGGTGGGTGGTTCTCTCTCTTTCTAAAATGCTATGTATGCTAATTTCGGAATGTAAAATGTTGTGTGTAATGGTATGTTTGAGAGTGGGGAAGAACTGCCTATTTATAGGCCGAGCTGAAATCTCAGCCATAAAGATCACTTAATTCAGCAATCGAAACTGCTGAATTAATTGTGCAATTATTCTCATTAATTGAACCGGAACATTTTCCAAGTCCCAAGGCCCATGCCCTTCATCTGAGTCCCGAGACCCATGCCCATGCCCGTGTCTGTGCCCGTGTCCGAGCCCGAAACTGAGACCGAGAGAGCGCGCACGTGTGTGTTGCTCTTGCCTACACACACACCTATGAGGCTACACAATTTACTACTCACAAGTGGTGGGTGTGTATATAAAACATTCAAAATGGTTTTTTCTCTTTGATATTGGATAAACATTTGGGTGGCTTTCCCACCCATTTGTTTTACCCACTCTTTCCAACCTCCAAGCTTTATCCTCTCTCCATGGTCCAACTTCAAAGCCAATTTCCATTCACACCCATTCACCGAATAGGTCATGCGGTATAGCTTTTCGAATCTAGTCATACGATCTACTCAAACCATTTGAGTATGGTGTCTAAACTTTAGATTATTCGCATGGAATTTGACTAAACTTTTCGCAAACCAATTCGGAAAAACCATGCAAAAATGGATTTTTCCAACAATCTCCCACATAAATGCAATAGTCTCGAAAGCCCATGTCCTAAATGCAAATCAAGAGAACAGTAAAAGTTCACTACCTAAGGTCAGGTAGCGAGCGCCTTGAACTTGTCGTAACATAATACCATCCAGAATACTGCTATTAGGTAGCATAAATGATTTGAACCCTTTAGTTTGTGTATCCCAAGATGATACCCGCACAGTGCTATTTCTGCCCACATACTAGGCCCTTTAGTTGTTGTTCATATTTGGCCTAGACTGCCTCGACAAATTCAACTGAGTGCTCTAGTGATTTAGCCCAAGCTCATCATATGGTACCGACCTTACACACTCGTTATAGGTGATTCCTAGTCAAAAGTGTCCAGACTCATCTTACCCGAACGTCGAGTTACTTGGATCATTAAGAGTTTCAAGCTCATCCTTACTATGGTACATGTCTATCACTCTGTCATTGCGGAAATGTGCTGAGAACTACACGTTCCCGAGTGCTTTGTTCAGTTTCCCCAAAGTTCAGTTTTCCATTGAACCTAGCAGGAAAGATTCTGTTTAGGTTGGGTTTCCTGGGGGGGCACCAATTTAATGAGCTTTAATCCCATTTTGTTCGATGACGCTTCAACTCCTTCTTGAGTCAAGCCTTTTGTTAATGGATCCGTAATGTTTTCCTTTGATCTCAAAAAATCTAAGAATACCACACCGTTAGCGAACAACTCTCTTATGGATTTATGTCTCCGATGTATATGTCGAGACTTTCCATTATACATATGGTTCTGAGCCCGCTCAATAACTGACTAACTATCACAATGCATGCTTATCACATGAACATGTTTCGGCCAAATTGGAATTCATTCCAAGAGACTTCTCAGCCAATCTGCCTCCTCAGTTGCTAGGTCTAACGCTATGAATTCTGATTTCATAGTTGACCTTGCGATACATGTCTATTTAAAGTATCTCCAAGACAAGGCAGCTCCTCCCATTATAAACACATATCCACTCGTGGACCTTGTTCAGCTTAACAGTGCGTTTATTATCATAATAGTCTGTGGCACGATGTCCGGTCCTGTTACACACAAAGCAGATTCCCGCAAATTTTTTTGTGGCAACAGCACCGCCTCCGTTGTCAGAGTGTTTATGTTTGACGTTGGATCTCTCGACCACATTGGCCCTTTCCATCGAGTTACTAGCAACACCGCCTTTTTTAACAGAATGGCGGTTGCTCACCTTGATATTGAGCTTCTCAATGAGCCCCTCCAGTTTTATTTCCTTTCTCTTATGCTTCAGGTAGTTTTGAAAGTCTTTTCAAGATGGTGGCAGTTTCTCAATCATGAGTGCCACCTGAAAAGGCTCATTAATAACTGGCCCTTCAGCTTCAAGGCAATGGTAAATGAGTTGGAACTCCTCAACTTGCTCCATGATACCCATGCTGTCAGTCATACGGTACTCGTGAAAGTCCATGACAACAAATCTCTTTGTGCTAGCGTTATTCACTTTATACTTGTTCTCGAGAGTTTCCCATAGCTCCTTTACAGTAGCTTGGCTCGAAAACACTGAATATCATGTCATCTAGAACACACATGATATAGTTCTTGTATAGGTAGTCGGCATGTCTCCATGCCTCAACCACAGAGAACAACTGCTCGTCCAGATCGTCCTCGCTTAGGACGGGAGCAGTCTCCTTAATAAACCGGGTCATATTAAGGGTTGTTAGGTAAAACAACATTTTTTGCTTCCAACATTTGAAGTTGTCTCACTTAAAATTTTCTAGTTTCTCCAAATGAGAAGTCGACAAAGTAGGCATAGTCGAATGCATCGGTGGCTTGCCTTTGTCCGCAGCCTTGGCTCTAGCCGGATCCTTGGCTGCGGCCTTGGTCGTAGCCTTTGTCTCGGCTGCAGCCACGGCGGCCTCAGTCGCAACAACTACGGAAACTGACGAGCTGTTGGTGGGTGGTTCTCTCTCTTTCTAAAATGTTATGTATGCTAATTTCGGAATGTAAAATGTTGTGTGTAATTGTATGTTTGAGAGTGGGGGAGGACTGCGTATTTATAGGCTGAGCTGAAATCTCAGCCATAAAGGTCACTTAATTCAGCAATCGAAACTGCTGAATTTATTATGCAATTATTCTCATTAATTGAACCGGAACTGGAATCGAAACATTTAGCAAATCCCAAGGCCCATGCCTGCGCTTGCCACCCGAGTATCGAGATCTGTGCCCGTGCCTGTGTCCAAACCCAAAACCGAGACCGAGCAAGCACGCGCGTGTGTGGTGCCCTTGCCTACACACACACCTATGAGGCTACACACTTTACTACTCACAAGTGGTGGATGTGTATATAAATCATTCAAAATGGCTTTTCCTCTTTGATTTGGGATTAACATTTGGTTGGCTTTCCCACCCCTTTGTTTTACCCACTCTTTTGAACCTCCAAGCTTTATCCTCTCTCTATGGTCCAACTTCGAATCTAATTTCCATTCTTACCCATTCACCGAATAAGTCATGCGATATACCGTTTCAAATCTAGTCACAAGAGCTAATCAAACCATTTGAGTATGCTGTCTAAACTTTAGATTCTTTGCATGAAATTTGACCAAACTTTTGGACTAATGACAAATATGGAAAAACCATGAAAACATGGATTTTTCCAACACAAGTTGCACAAATATAAAATTTTAGCAAAAATAGCGAAGGGGACACAAGAGATGGGTCAAAAGATTCGAACTGCTTATTCAAAAAACGCATCGGTTTATCAACAAAAAACACTATAAACACTAACAAAGAAACGACAAAAAACATATCACTCTTCAAAACACCGGAATCCCAAATTTCCCCCTTTCATGATGAAATTCCTAAACAAGATTTAGCAAACAAAATAGAGCAAAAAAATGAATCTTTATAGATTTCACTTACAAAAAGAGGCCTGAAAATCAATTCTTTACAAATACACTAACAAAAGAAACCCGAAAATCAATTATTTACTGATTACACTAACAAAAGAAACCCGGGAAAAAATTCTTTACAGATTACACTAACAAAAGAAACCCGAAAACCAATTCTATAGAGATTTCGTTACTTCCCCTCGTTAACACAAAAAACACATCAATTCATCACGAAAAAACACCAAAGGACACGATCCAAAACTCATCACCAACATTTAAAGCACCATAATTGCTTCTTATTATCAAATTTCTGAAAAAGATTTAGCTAAACATTAAAGACCCAAAAATCAACTCTTTAGAGATTTCACTAGCACAACATATCAATTTATCCCCAAAAAACACGATCAAGAAAACGATCCAAAACTCATCACAACCCTTCAAAGAACACAAATCACAAACTTCCCCCGTTCTCATTATCAAATTCCTCAACAGGATTTTACTAACAAAAAAGACCCAAAAATCAATTCTTTACAAATTTCACTAACAAAAACCACCCAAAAATCCATTCTTTACAAATTTCACTAGTACAATGTATCAATTCATCACCAAAAACGACCACCAAAAATCCATTCTTTACAAATTTCACTAGTACAATGTATCAATTCATCACCAAAAACGACCATAGAACAGGAACACTAAAACATAACAGAACTTATCAGATTTCCCCCTTCTCATTATCAAATCCGTAAACAAGATAAAGTACCAAAAATGACCCGAAAATCAATTCTTCACAGATTTCACTACTTCCCCTCACATACTCAAAAACGAATTGATTCATTCCCAAAAAAAACATAGAACATGATCAAGAACATGATTCAAAACTCATAATCCCCCTAGACTGCACCCGAGTCACAAATATCCCTCTTCTTATTATCAAATTCCCGAAAAAGATTATCCAAACAAAAAAGACCAAAAAATTAAATGTTTACAGATTTCACTAATAAAAAAGACCCGCAAACAATTCTTTATGGATTTCACTAATTTTCCTCATGTACCCGAAAAAGAATCGATTCATCACCAAAAAATACCAAAGAACACGATCGAAAACCCATCACCTCCCTTCAAAGCACTCAAATCTCAAACAGACCCCACGACACCCACCTCCTCTAACTCACGCTCTGACGTGATCATGGTTCCTACAACTAGACATTCATTGCAAGTTCCTATCGCATCAATCACCAGATCAAGAGCTAAGAGGTTTACGGAAGCACTTAACGGGCTAATGCAGGATAAATGGGCTGAATATGGGAAATCGGAGCTTGAGACAAGCTCAAACGAAGTCTAACACTTAGTGAATCAGATTGGAGTTATCCAAGACACTACTCTAATGATAATTTTGTGGTTATTTATGTTTGATCATAAATGGGCTGAATCTTCAAAAATATTAATGCATGGTGGTAGATTTTTCAAATCTACTGCATGGATTCATGAACTAACTCAAGGGTCATGAATTAATTGAAGCTTTAAACTCATTCTTGAGTTGTATAAATTAAATGCATTGTATTTACTATTATATTAATGAATTTGAAGTAGTTAGGTAAGTTAGAAGGTCATAGGTCAATCATACTTTGAACCTATGTTATTTAATGTTTTTCTAAGACATTTCAAATGCTTGGAGGCTTGTTCTAAATATAAATAAGAGTTATTTTATGGCATTGTAAAAAAGATTTTGATTAAATATATTGAGAGTTTTCTCTTTGATTCCTCATAAAACTTTTCGAACTTATCAAGGTTCTATCTTGTGGCGTTCATCCCGACTTATCATTCGGTAGTCCATAAACGTTTGTGTCATCTTCCCATACCAAGGTTTCTACCTCTTTATAGGTGACAGGTTGCGGTTGCATACCAAACTAATCATACCAAGGTTTCCACCTCTTTATAGCTGATGGGTCGCGATCTTTAATATTGGAATATCAGCTAATCATATTATGGTTCCCACCTCTTTATAGGTGACGGGTCATGGTCTTTAGTTTAATCGTTATAAACCTAATTAGATAGATCCATCTCGGTCGATCGCATATCATTTGGTATCAGAGCTTTGTCTCTATTCAGGTTTTATCTATCATTTTATTATTGTTATCGTAAAAACAAAGTATTACAAAAAAAATCTGCTTTGTTGAGTTCTAATAAGTTGTCTACAAAAAAAAGAGACATTTATATTTCGTTGTTGAGTCTTGTTTTCCTCATTGAAAAAAATATATGCAAAAAAAAAGTGATACAAAAAAATAGAAGAAGGATCAAAAGAAAATAAAAAATCAGATTCCAAAAGAGCAAAAAAAAAAGTGCCAACAAAAAAACGAAAAAGAAAGAGGATTGTTTTGTTTCTTTATTGGAGTTATTATAATATCCATCACTAAATATTCCGTCCATCAAGTGTTTTAAAAATCCCCATACTTCAAAAGAAAAATCTGGTCACTAACCATTTCGCTTATATAAACGCTACGAAGAGAATCTTGTGGTTTATTAAATTCGTAGAGAACTTATAGAGGAAACTAAGAGTGGGTAAGACTAAGCGAATGAGTTTATATTTGAGCGGAAAAAGGAAGAGCGTGTGAGATCAATAGAGGGTAAAAGCCAATTTGGGTGATACACGAGTGACGAGTACACATTTCTGAGTATAAACACATGAGCGAGTATGTGAGGTCCATTTAATTTTTATTCTAACATATTTTTGCAGCGAAAACTAATTCGAATAGATTAGGAAGGGGCTAAAATGAAATTACAAATGGAGGCCATGATGGGTGAGATGCGAAGAATGATTAGGACTGATTTCGAGCGATTAAACAAATGAATCGATGGGCTACAAAATGCACCTACAAAACAGCAAAAAAAGGTCCCTACCAGGCATGAAAGGCAAAGGGTCCAACCAAACAAAGGGGAAACTAAAAATGAAGGGTTTCATAAACATAATTCGAAGCCTAAGGTTCAGATCTCAAAGTACAAGACAGAAAGAGTCACTTCGAATAAAGGTAAAACTAAAACTCCAGATTATGAAAAAATATTTGATGAATACTTCAAAGATTTTGGAAGAAAGCTCGATGATATCATATTCCCAAATAATGGTATTGTTATTAAAAGTGAATCTAATCATGAGCCTATTAAGAATGTTGAAGATGATGTGGTTGAAGGGGAGATTAATGTTATAACTAACGAGCTAGATGGAACGATTAAGAGAGATCTAGAATTACAGTTTGAAAACACCTTTCACACTAGATGTTATGTTAATGAAGAGGTTTGTAGCATGCCAATCGATGGTGAGAGTTGTATTAATGTGGCTAGTAGTGTTATGGTTGAAAAACTGAATTTACCAACTTCAACACACCCTAAACCTTACAAGTTAGAATGGTTAAAAATTGTGACCGCGATATGATCAATAAACAGATCTTGGAGTCATTTTCAATAGGGAGATATAAGGATGACATTTTATGTAATTTAGTTCTCATGCAAGTGGCGCATATTCTCTTGGAAAAATCATGATTGTTTGATCGAAGTGTGAAGCGTGGCTATTTGACAAATAATACACCTTCATATTCAAGGAAAAACAAATTACCCTTGTTATTTTGACCCAAAGCCAGGTGTATGAATATTGAGTGAGGTTAAAAGAAAATAAAAAAAATTATGAGTGTGAAAAGAAAAAGAAGAGCGAAAAGAAACAAGAGAGTAAATAAAAAAATGAGATTGAAAAGAAACAAGAAAGTAAAAGAAAAAACGAGAGTGAAAATAAAAATGAGAATCAAAATAATAAGAGCAAGAGTTAAAAAAAAATCTAAGGTAAGAAGAGAGAGAGACGAAATAAAAAAAGAAAGGATGCTTGTAGAGGAAAGAAAAGAGAGAGAGAAAGTGAGCATTTATGTGAAATCAAGTGAGGCTTGTTTAGACGCTAACGCTAATGAATTTTGTTTTTCTAGTGTTTTCCTACATTTATTACAGGATGGTGAAGATTTAATTCCCCGTGAGAGTGCTAATGGGCTACGACTTTTTAAGGGAATCAAATGCCTTGTTAAGCCAAAATAAGGAATCAGAATTCAATCTTGTCGATGCAAGGAGTACATGTTGCATATCGAGTTTGGATACTTCCTTAATATTGCTCCTTACATAACCTACGAGCGAGGTAAACCAGATGTGTTAGTTGATCCACTTTCAAGAAGGTATATCTTACTTCTTCTATCGCGTGGTAAGTACGTAAATGATTTTTGTAGCTTAGACGCGCCTTTGATTAAAGTAATTAAAAAGAATGTTGTATTTAAGAGAGAGAATTAGCAAGAAAATGCACTAATCCTAATTAAGGATAAACTGAATCAAGAGTCTTTGCTTACGCTGTCCTACTTTACTAAAACTTTTAAAATTGAGTTTGGTCCATACCATTGGATAGTTGCTCTTGTGCTGGTTGTTAGACATCTATCTGATTGGATATATTGTAATGGCGCATATGTTGCTAATATATTCTTAAAAAAGTTTTAATAATGCACGACATGTGTACGAATATTACATTGAAAGAAAACATTAAGTTCTTAAGCTACTTATATAGTAATTTGTTGTGCAAGTTCAGATGTAATCTATCGTTTTCTAATATTTGTCACGTCCAAAATGTTGGTCTAACAAATTTAATTGGTGTGAATTTATCTAGTTTATCGCAAGCTATAACCAAAGGTAATTGAATATGTGAAAATATTGTTTGGAACGTGTTAAAATTGCATGTGATAAATGTAAGCATTCTGCCAATACATTTTCAGCATTTAAGATTGTGTGTGGTTTGAACCATTTACATTAATTGGAGTTAACTATATTTTCTATAGTTGAATATGATAGTTTGGTTGGTAAAACAAATGTTAAATTCCTTAGTCAGGTTTGTGGGAAGGATCGAAACATCTTTGACATAAAAGATGGACATTTTGATTTTCGGAAATCTTAAAATGAGTTTAAGAAAGTTGTATTTGAACGGAGAGATAGGAGTTAGATGCAAGGAGTGTATACTCCATTTTTGCCCAGGTTGTGCCTATTTAAAAAAAAAATATTTTTAATTCTTAAAGTGTTCGAAGGCAATACGAGGTCTAGGTAAGCATGATGTAAGTGAAAATTTTGATGTTTCTAACTTATCATGTTCTATTACATGTTTCGATTTGAGGACAAATCTTTTTCAAGAGAGCGAATCTGATGTGATCGTGGTTGCTATATCTAGACATTCATTGCAATTTCATATCACACCAATCACCAGATCAAGAGCTAAGAGGTTCAATGAATCACTTAACGGGCTAATGCAAGAGAAATGTGCTGAATATGGGAAATCGAAGTTTGAGACAAGCTTAAATGAAGCCCAACACTTGGTGAATCAGATTGGAGCTATCCAAGACACTACTCTAACATTAATTTGGTGGTTATTAATGTTTAATCATAAAGGGTTTGAATCTTCAAAAATATTAATGCATTGTGGCAGATTTTTGACATCTATAGCATGGATTCATGAACTAATTCAAGGGGCATAAATTAATTGAAACTTTAAACTCATTCTTGAGTTGTATAAATCAAATGCATTGTATTTACTATTATATTGCTCAATTTGAAGTAGTTAAGTAAGTTATAAGGTTATTGGTCAATCATAATTTGAACCTATGTTATTTAATGTTTTTGTAAGACATTTCAAATGCTTGGAGGCTTGTTCCAAGTATAAATAAGAACCATTTCGTGGCATTGTAAATCAGATTTGGATTAAATATATTGAGAGTTTTCGATTTGGTTCTTCATTGAACTTTTCGTACTTATCAAGGTTCTACCTTGTGGCGTTCACCCGACGTATCATTCAATAGTGCATAACCGTTTGTGGCATATTCACATAACAAGGTTCCCATCTATTTTTACGTGACGAGTCACGGTTGCATACCAAACTAATCATACCAAGGTTCACACCGCTTTAAAGGTGTCGGGTCGCAGTCTTTAGTATTGGAATATTAGCTAATCATACCAAGGTTCCCACCTCTTTATAGGTGACGGGTCACGGTCATTAGTTTAATCGTTATAAACCTGATAAGTCTCATTATTCGCCACAAACCCATTTCCCCACTCTCGCTTCTCTGAAAATAAGGTGAAGAGTACAGCACATTACTTATTCCATGCGCCGCAAAGTTCCTTGACAAGAACATGCCACGTTTAGTCACTTTTGCCCAGTTTACGGAATAATTTGTTACAGAGTTGTTAGTGACTAAGATGTAGTGGTTGGGGAGGAGAGTGGGGAGGCGGGAGGGGGAGTCGGATGTTTGGGAAGATGTGGTAAGGGATTAGGAAAGGGCCGAAGTATATCGGGAGGTGGGAGAGGGCCGAGTCGCTCGGGTTGATTCGCTCGGGTAAAAGATGGTGGAGGTGATGTTAGAGAGGGAAGGGACCGAAAGGAGGAGGGTGGCGAAGGCTTGGAAGTCGGCTGTTGATATTATGTTGGAAATTTGGTTTTCTTGTTGTTGTTGTGGGGGTGGGGAAATGCGGTGGTGGTGGTGGTGAGGTAGCGAGGAGGAGAGAGACGGAGTTACGAGGAGGAGGTGGAGGGAGAGTAAGAGGGGAGTCATGGAGTATAGAGAGAAGTTAGTTATAAGTTTTTTTTTATTTTTGATAAAAGAGTTTGTCATAAGTTTATAACCGGATTTTGCCGCGCTTTTTTATTCAGTTTTTTATTGAGTATATGACAAATTTTGAAATGGATCATAATGTACCTTGCAAAAGATGCAAATAGTGAAATTATGAAAACAGCAAAAGTTGCTTGTTATCTTTGTACATCTGAATATTTTCAGTACACCGTACTTTCTGCAGTTTACTATTTCTTGTTATTTCTGTAACGAAAATATATTATATAGCATCTAAATCCAAAAATCAATATATCCATATATTCAGGGTTTTTTTTAAGTAAAGAACACCAACACAATTTCTTCACTAAGTCCACATAACATATTTAAATAAACAACAAATTTTAGGCTGTTGAGTTCTGGTCTCTGTATAAAAACTAAATAGCATATTTCATATAAACTACACCACTAAAATCCATAAAAGAAAGGAATCCATTTATTGAATTACCTGTTTGAAACCACACATAACAAAATCGCAACGCGATTACCAAATAATCCAACAAGTATAAGTCAAATACAACCCAGCTGACATTCTATAAAATAGCATATAATCTAAAATATACAAGTGCACGTGATAAGTTACTCCAACCAAAAAAAAAATAATCTCGCATTAAACGATTACTAGGCCAACAAGGCTCAAAATGAGATAATGTCAAAATTAACAAAAAACAAGTATAGCGTGCGCGCGATCACGTGTAATATGATAATGAGCCCCATGCAAGCACTCTAAACTTCACCACGGTCTACGTGAGCACATGTACATCGATCATGAACAAAATATAACGAAAACAAAGAAAAGAGGTAAGAAAACAATCTCGCTTTAAAAACGGTGCGTGCTACTAAGCACGCACACACAATCCTAACATGGCAAATATGATATATTGGCAAATAATGACAAAGGACAATTGCACGACAAACACATCAACAAGTGTAACTCGCAAACACAAGTAAATGAATAATCAAGATCAACTGCATTAATAATAAAATAAAACAAAACAAGACTCAACGAAAAACAAAGTCGGGATTGCCTCACATGTACCCACTTTTAGAGCCACTCTGCTCTAGGAACCAAAGTGCAATGGTTCCCTCACCCATATTCTGACACCAATATGTGACCAAAAGATATGGGGACGGCTTTAAGGGCACTAACCCTATGATACTGATATAGCTAATCCTTGCGCAAGTTTTCGGAATCTCACCATAAGCTGACACAGCTCCGCCTTAACGCTTGGTACTGCAATCCCTAAAATAAATATAAAAGACTCCCAAAAACGTAAACGGTAAAGTACACAAACTGGAAATAAAATAAAGAACGCCATATTTTTTAATAGTTTATTTAATCGAATATTAAAAATCACTTAAACACATCTATGTCACGGTATCACCACAATGTTCACACAATTTCACTACGTTCACACTTTCACGTTTTTAAAATATTTAAATAATAACACATTTAAATCATTTCATTTTTTCACAATTCATTTTATAATAAAAATAGTAAAATCGCAATACATAATATGATCACCATAAAAATAACGATGCGAAGCCTGTTACACACAAAGTAAAATAACATGATGCAATACAAACACTAACCATTTTACAAAGCTTAGCATACAACAAACAATATACAAAACCGTCTTTAAAGCGAAACCATATTCATCCCCCTTACCTATGCAAACAAGAGCTCGTTTGTCAAATACCCCCAAACTCAAGACGAAATCCACCTAACAGTTAGAAACAGATCTGGACAGCCCAAAACAGCCCTAAAATGGGTATTATAAAAGTAATTAAAACGAGCTACGGATTAATATAAAATCTCTAATTCGGATTAAAGTAAATATTCCCAAAAATGGATTTTTATAAAAGTCAAAATCAGATGAAACGGCTTAAACGGATAGATAGCTCTCGAAAAACAGGATAAGAAAATATATTTGATTATGAAAAACGGACACCCGATGACATCGGAATCGGCTCCCGAAGTCGCAGCCCTAAAACCCAACACAAACCACCACTATTGTTGCGTATTGCCGAACTTGGGCTGTCAGAATAGTCAACGGTCTGGTCAACGGAGGTCAACCCTCTCTCCCCCTCTGTAGATGATCTCTCTCTTGACTGTATATATATATATATATATATATGTGTGTGTGTGTGTGTGTGTATCTTGTTTGATGTGTGTGTATATATATGTATGTATATATATATACTAGTAATCGTTCCCCACGCGTTGCGTGTGTGACGCGCAATGCAATTAAAATATAAAAAATAAGTGTAGTTATGATACAAATGCGTGGATAATACAAAAAAAAATAGTATAAGACTTAAAAGAATGTTTGGTTGTTAAAGAGGGACACATAGTGTTATTAGTTGTTATTTTATTTTTTATTTTTAATTTTTTTATGTGAAAATGGTATTATTATAATTAATAAATAAATATATGGGTATTTTTGGAAAAAAGTGGCTAAATTTGGCAGGCTCATTTGCCTTGAGTTGGCTTATTATAATAGAATGATATATGTATGTATGTATGTATGTATGCATGTATGTATATATATATATATGTATGTATGTATGTGTGTGTATGTGTGTGTATTTTAGTATAAGTAATTAATTTACTAATTAGTCCACTTATTTATTAAATGATACAAATCACCCCACAACTATTATATACACCCAATTCTATATCACGCATGTATATTTCACACAAATACGTAGGCACATACAGGAACTTAATATCACTATCTTATTAATAAAATAAATAATAAACTACGAAATTTTCGAGACGGAATACCTCTATTACCGGTTCGACCGGGATTGCCAAATGATGAACCATCAGTATTAAGTTTTAACCTAACTTTTAGGGGTAAAATCCAGGCTATAGCTATAGATTTCTTAAAAGTAGGTTTAATCAAAGCCACACCACAAGTAAGCAAAGTTAGATTATGACAATTAATAATAGGAGTACATTCTTTTATAAAAACATTTAAATCTCTAATTCATTTATGTATTTTAGCAATAATCCGTCCAGCATTGAAACTACCATTATCATAAATAAAGTTATTTCTAGCAATCCAAATTTCCTAGAAAATTAAAAAAAAAGGTACTGGTCTATCTATTTTATCCACTTAATAAGATTTATTAAAGTAAGGGCACCAATTAGTAACGAGAGATCTTGTTGAACTTAGAGTTCAATAATTGATTTTGATTATAAGTTTGATTATGTTTTTAATGATTTTACGATTTCTCTATTTCGATGATATAACGCTTTGTCTTTTCTAAAAGTAGAAAATGTAAATTTCAGCGTCAGAAAGATAGAGCACAGAAAAACGAAGCCACAGGTTCAAGCGGAAACAGAATCGGAGGTTAAACGAAGAAATTACAAGCATTCGAAGTAAAGCGTGAATACTGAAGAAACGACCGATCGTCTGAACAAAAACGACCGATCGTTTTTGGTCCAAATTCTTCTAGTGAGATCGTCTGAAAAACGACCGATCGTTTCTCAGAAAACAATCGATCGTTTTCTGAAAAATGACCGATCGTCTGCATAAAACGACCGATCGTTTTCTGCAGTTTTCAAAAACAGTTTTTCAGCTTATTCTGAGAAATTGCTTAAACCAATGGATAAAAGCCCTCAACTACTACCAACGGTCATATTACAAAAAACAGACTTTGATGGCCATATAAACCACCCCAATCACTCTCCAAAAACATACATTCATACACATTCATCATCCTTCAAGCTCTCTAAATCAAAACACTAAAAATCACCATTTTGGTGAAATAATTCGAAAAAGAGGGAAATTGAAGAAAAAGCGATACAAGCTCAAACAAAGATCGAACAACATCAAAATCACAAATTAGCTTATTTAGAAGCAATCAAATTGTTAGAGTTGTTTTAATTTCAACAGTTTTGTAAAGAGCATTTTATAAGCTCATTTGTGAGTGAGTGTTTGGGTAGAAGCTTTTAAGCCAAATTGTTAGTTAAAAGTTATAGGTTAAATACTTGGGTACTCATAGAGTGAGGGGGAGTCGTTGACTCGTAGACGTATTCGCTTGCACTTGTATCAAGAGTAGGAACCTCGGGTAGAGGGTGAGCCAATCGATTGATTGAGCTCAATAGGATTTGTAAAATCGGAAAGAACATTTTAGTGAAATACTTGGTAGCGTGAATACCGAGGAGAGGACGTAGGCCGTTTGCTGAACCTCTATAAATCGCGGTGTCAATTTCTTTCCCTAAACTTTTACTTACCGCAACTTATATTATTGCTTATTTTCTTGTTTGCGTTTAGGACTTCTAGCATTTCATTAACATTATTAAACGCTTAAGCTTAGAATTGCAAAAAAGTTGGGTTGTTAATTGCCATTAAGTTTAATTTCGCAAAAAGCGCCAAAAACTTTATTCACCCCCCTTCTAAGGTTTAGCCGCACGGGCCAACAGATCTGATAGAAAGGAAAGCCTGAGGTTTATATCCAAATATTTTACAGAAATATCTCCAAACTCGTAAACTAACATCTCCTTTGAAGAACAGATGATCAGTACTATCTATTGTAGGATTACTACAACAAATACATTTACTCACTATAGGTATATTGATATTATAAAGATCACTATCAATTTCAACAGCATTGTTCCAGAGCTTCCAACAAAAAGTAAATATTTTAATCGGTAATATTTTATTCCATAAAAACTTTAAAATAAAATCACCTGGTGTCTTTTGTCTAAAATGATGAAAAGCAGACTTACATGAAGAAAAAAAACCATCAGAAGAGTGAGGCAAAAATCGAATATCCTTTCCTTCTCTAAAGCGCAATTTATACTTATGTTATAACCATATTTCTCGCCTAGTAAATCTTTGTTGTCAATTGATTTGAACAAAATAATCTAAGTTGAATGTTAAGAATTAAGACAGTTTTATGTTTACAGGTGAGGTTGCAACTACAGTTCCAACCTGCCAATACGCAGAATTCTATCTAATTCTGTCTAACTGCATTACTTAATCTTTAAAGTCTTTTATTTGAATTAAAGTATGCAATATATATTCTCATTTGTTTAAAAAGATTTACTTTATATATATTGAGAATATTAAGGTAATAAATAATGGAAGTTGATTAAAAGATATATTGAGATTAGTTTTGGAGATACTGTTCCTTTTATTGTGCAACTAAAACTCTATTATTATGCAAAGTATTTATAACGAAATTCAATCTATGTGTTTACAAAATCTGCTATGATTCAATTAGATTGAATGTTATGTGGAGTTATGGTTTTAAAATATATTAAGATTTTATCTATAAAAGATATTACTTTATATTTTACTTGTTTAAGAAAGTACTAACTCATATTGTCAAGTAAGTTATTAACAGGTATTAACATGAAGATTGAGATCAATCAAATGCAGCAATATCTCGTACGAAGATGGGAAGATTAAGATCAATTAGAAGAGACAAAATCAATCAACAAGATATTGAACAAAGAAGATTGTTTTATTCTTTAAATAGTTAATAGTTTTACTTGTAAAAAGTGTGTTTCCTAAATTATAAAGAACTCAACTTTGAGAGAATACACAGTGACCTTTTAAAACAAAAAACAATGGTGGGATGTCACTGATCTTTTAAGTGATAGTTATAAGTTAGGAGCAATATAGACATAGGCAGAAAAACCTAGAAGGGGTCTGAGAGTTTTTCAATAATTCTTGAATCCTATATTGTAAGCTTTTATAATATCATTAATCTGGGTGAGTGTCCCGGATACGTAACCCGGTTGGGTGAACTCCGTTGTTAAATGTGCGTGTAATTTAATTCAAGTACATTTAACTTTACAAGTTTTGTCCATCATTATATTTAGGTTCCAACTGTACTTGAAACCTAACTGTATAACAAAAACTAGAACAACGGATAGGAATTTCAATTGTTATCAGAGTTTCACACTAGATTCTACTTAGTGTGGATCCTGTGTTCTGGTAAAGATGGACTTAATGAGGGAAGAAAATGCATTTAACAAGCCACCCTTGCTTAAAGGTAAGAGTGTTTATCCTAGTCTCTATAGGTCTATGATTGAAAGTCTTCTCTATTTAACTGCCAACGGACCAGATCTTTGCTTAAGTGTAGGAGTGTGTGTCAGATATCAGACAAATCCTCTAGAATCTCATCTTCTTGTTGTCAAAAGAATCTTAAGATATGTGAAAGGCCATACTCACCTTGGTCTCTGGTATTCTAAAGACACAAATAATTTTTTGGTTGGTTATTGTGATGCAGACTGAGCAGGTAATATAGATGACAGAAAAAACACTTCTGGTGATTGTTTTTATTTTGGAAATAATCTGGTTTCATGGTTTAATAAAAAACAAAATTGCATTTCTTTATCAACTGCTGAGGCAGAGTACATTGCAACTGGTAGTGGATGTACTCAACTAATTTGGATGAAACAAATGTTATCTGATTATAATGTTAAACAAGAAGTGCTAACTCTGTTTTGTGATAAAAAAAAGTTTTATAAACTTGGCAAAGAATCCAATACAACATTCCAGAACTAAACATATTGATCTAATACACCATTTTATCAGAGAATTAGTTGAAGAAAATAGCCTAATTTTAGAACATGTTTTAACTGAAAGACAGTTAGCATATATTTTCACAAAACCCCTTGATACAAACAAGTTTGAAACCTTAAGGAGTGATATTGGGGTATGTCACTATAGATCTAATTAAATACTCATGCTATGTATGCTTTTCTGTGAGTAACATTAATAAATTTTGTGCTTAAGGTAAGTCTTGATTGAGCTGTGAAGTTTTTTTATTGAAAAAGCCGTTAATTGATGTCTCAAAAACAGATGTGGGATAACTTGCCCTAAAACCTCTCTGGTAATAGAGTTGCAACCACAAAGTGCAAATTTTACATTAAGTTGCAAGCTCAGTTGCAACCACAGTTGCAACCTCGTTCTGAATTAAAGATAGGCCAATGATTATCAAAAGAAAGCCACATTGCTTATGATCAAATTCAGCATAAGCTGATATTCAAAGTAAACTAAAATTAAGAAAAAGCCAAGACAAAGTTTTGAAATTTTTTTGGCATCACTTATACTCTTTCCTTGCTGAGATGGTCAAGCTAGTTTTTGTGTAGAGGAAAAACATATTTGCTCATTATAGCTCTTAATCATAATTTTTATTGTATGGATATCCTATGATAAATATATATTCTTGAGTAATTTGTTAGTATCTTGTGTTCAAAATTCTATACTATATATTAGTGCTATCTTAATTTTGAAACAAGTCAAATTACCTATATTTCTTCAAATCCTTAAAATGTGAATAATTAGATAAATCTGTTTCAAATTGGAATGTAGATCTTTATTCCTTGCTGAATTTATCTCAATAAAAACAGTATCTTGAATGCCTCATGCGAAAATTCAAAAATTGAATATCCTTTTTAAAAAGATTAGTATCTATATTTGGGGTAAATTTGTTCAAAAAGGATTTGGGTATATCTTTTCCTAATTTAAAAAAATTTGGGCTTAATTGCTATTTAAGTCAATGATTTTGTTATGCTAAAAACAACTACAATCAGAATTACTATTTCTCTCTATATTCTATTAAAAACTCTATTTTCTGAAAAACCCATCTTCACGTGTTTCAAGTGCAGCTGCAACCTCAGATCCAACCATGTCTTCTTCTCCTCCTAATCAACCTGATCTAAACTATGAGGATGACAGTACTCTTGGTGACTTTATGAATAAGTCCAAAACTCATAGAGTTTCTAAAGCAAAGGTAAGTGAACCTTCTTCTACCCAACCTAGGAAACGTAGGGTTAAGAAACGTTTTGGTAGAAACACACAGAGAGATCCTATCTTTGTTAAATATGTCTATGACACCCTTTATAATGAAGTTGACCCTAGATTCTGGAATAAAATCATGTCAGATAGGTTTTCTGAGCTTAGTAACAGGGAACTTCATTCTGATAGACAACTAAATCTGGCTAGTTATATGAATATTCAACTGCATGTTGAAAATTTGTTGAAAGATGTTGGTCTTGACAGAACAATTAGGTATCTTGAATCCTATTTTCCTAAATTAATTAGGTAATTCTATGCTAATCTGAATGAGGGGGTGTTTGATGAGGGTGATATGGCTTTTGAAAGAGTGTATGTGAGAGGTCGTACTCTTGATTTTAACCCTAAAATAATCAATAAGTTTCTAGGTACTCCTAGTCCTTCTGAGGGTGATCTTGACTATGATATACATGTTCTAGCTCTAGCAATTACAGGAAAAGAAAATCAGTTTGATGGTAATTCCATTAAAACTTCAGCTCTTACTCTTAGTGCAGTTGTTCGGCATAGAATCTCTAAGTTCAATTGGACACCTACTAAGCAACCATTTAAACTCACCAAAGAGATGGCAGTATTCATCTATCGAATAATGTCTAAAATTCCCATCAATTTTGGTAAACATTTGTTCAAATTGATTAAAGAGTTTGCTGATGTCAAAGCTAACTCTGTCGTGCTTTCTTTTCCTTGCCTAATCTCTAGAATTCTTCTGTCTCAAGTGGGTCTTGTACCCTCTTCTTCTGTAAATCCTCTCCTTCAACCTTTTGAGAAACCTACCAAATGCTCTTATGCTCTCTATATTTCTTATAAACTTCTTAAGGAAGATCATATCAATGACATTACTGGTGAAAAGGGAAAAGAAAAACAGTCTACTAATGCTACTCCTAAAAAGAAGGGTATTAGAAGGTATCTGCTACAACAACTAGCTGCAGATCAAGAGAAAAGGGCTGAGTTAGACACCCATGACTATAACCTCAAGGAAAATGACAATGAGAATGACACTGACAGTGACAGTGGCTACTCCTTAAGTAGTGAAGATGATGATGTGGTCAGAGATGAACCTGTTTCCTCAAGAGCCCATAGACATTGATGTGTCAAGTAACAACAACTAGTTTATCATGGATATGAAAAATAGGGGGGGGGGATTTGAAGAGTTTCTGTTATGTGGTTTATTTCTGTGACGACCCAGATTTTCAAAAAGGAAATTCTGTGGTGCGGTGTTGTGCGTCAGTCTCACATCGCCCAGATATGAGAGTACTCGTATGCTATATGAGCTTAAAGATCCATTTTTTATCAACAAGGCCTTTTAAATCCGTGCGGCACTATAGCGAGGACGGAACTCCATGGTTAAGAGTGCTTAGCCTGGAGTAGTACCAGGATGGGTGACCCCCCTGGGAAGTTGTGCCAAAGCGGACAATATTATTGATACGGGTGTGGCGGTTTGGTCCATGGGGCCGGGTCGTTATAGATGGTATCAGAGCCTCTATCTGGCCGGAAATGTGTGGACTAGCACGTGTGTGTGGACCCCTGAAAGACGACGTGCCCGACGAGGACGTCGTGCCTAAAAGGGGGGTGATTGTGACGACCCAGATTTTCAGAAAGGAAATTCTGTGGTGCGGTGTTGTGCGTCAGTCTCACATCGCCCAGATATGAGAGTACTCGTGTGGTATATGAGCTTAAAGATCCATTTCCTATCAACAAGGCCTTTTAAAGCCGTGCGGCACAATAGCGAGGACGGAACTCCACGGTTAAGCGTGCTTAGCCTGGAGTAGTACCAGGATGGGTGACCCCTCTGGAAAGTTGTGCCAAAGCGGACAATATTGTTGATACGGGCGTGGCGGTTCGGTCCGTGGGGCCGGGTCGTTACAATTTCAATTTCTGTAAATTCTGTGTTAAAACTATTTTGTGCCAGTCTTTTTGGCCTTGTGTTTTGTTTACAACTTATTTCTGGAATATTGTTTCTTAATGTTTGAATAAGTTTTGTGCTTGGTGAAATTAATGAATGAATGCTTATTTGAGTTATATATTGTCTGCAATTCTAACTTGAGGGGGAGGTTAAATGTTTAACTCAAAATCATTTGCAATGTTCTGTGATTTTAGAATACATGGGAGACTGTATGTGCTAACATAATTGGAAGGTGGAGCTATTTGTATAAACTCAGATTATTTGTCAAATCCAATGACAAATTGGGAGATTGTTAGGACCATATTTCTGTCCTAATAACTCTTTGTTCTCAATTGGTTTGAACAAAATAATCTAAGTGTAATGTTAAGAATTAAGATAGTTTTATGTTTACAGATGAGGTTGCAAGCTTAGTTGCAACTACAGTTCCAACCTTCCAATATGCAGGATTCTGTCTGATTCAATCTAATTCTGTCTAACTGCATTACTTAATCTTTAAAGTCTTTTATTTGAATTAAATTATGAAGGATATATTTTCATTTGTTTAAAAAGATTTACTTTATATATATTGAGAATATTAATGTGATAAAAAATGGAAGTTGATTAAAAGATATATGGAGATTAGTTTATGAGATATTGTTCCTTTTATTGTGCAACTAAATCTCTATTATTATGCAAAGTATTTATCACGAAATTCAATCTATGTGTTTACAAAATCTGTTATGATCCAATTATATTGAATGTTATGTGGAGTTATGGTTTTAAAATATATTAATATTTTATCTCTAAAAGATATTATTTTATATGTTCCTTGTTTAAGGAAATTACTACTCTTATTGTCAAGCAAGTTATTAACAGGTATTAACATGAAAATTGAGATCAATCAAATGCAGCAGTATCTCGTGCAAAGATGGAAAGATTGAGATCAATTAGAAGAGGTCAAATCAATCAACAAGATCTTGAAAAAAGAAGATTGTTTTACTCTTTAAATAGTTAATAGTTTTGCTTGTAAAAAGTGTGTGTTTTAAATTATAAAAAACTCAAATTTGAGAGAATACACCGTGAGGTTTTAAATATGATAGTTATAAGGTATGAGTAATATAGAGATAGGCAGAAAAACCTAGAGCGAGTCTGAGAGTTTTTCAATAAGATTTGAATCCTATATTGTAACATTTTAATATCATTAATCTAGATGAGTGTCCCGGAGACGTAGCTCATTTGATTGAACTCTGTTGTTAAATATGCGTGTAATTTAATTCAACTACATTTAACATTATAAGTTATGTCCATCATTATACTTATGTTCCAACTGTACTTGTAACCTAACTGCATAAAAGCAACTAGAACAACAGATAAAAATTTCAATTTAGTTACCTCATTTAACAAATTTACGCCCCCTAACTCCAAAATGGTCTCTTGCTTCCAACAACTACCATTATGAACCTGATTAAGAAGAATGAGAGGATTTAGTACAGTAAAATCATATTTTAACTGCTTTTTACCTCTCTAATTTTCAAACCAGAAACTAATGGATCTCTCTTACGAATCCAATTACTAAATTAGAAACTAAAGTGGGGAGATGAGTACTAATACTTTTCCACATACGAGAACTATTTGCAGGAATACGAGGGTTACCCCAATCATTACTATGACTTAAATTTTTTTGATACATATAAGTAGTCCAAGGTGTAACCTCATCTAACACTTTCTAAGCCAACTTAGCATGTTATCCATTCATATCAGTAATATTTCTAACCCCAATTCCCCCCTCAATAGTAGTAGTAGTCATTTTATTCCAGCTATCCAGTGATGTATAATCTTATTATTAGAACTACCCGAGTAAAAATCAGAAAAAGCTTTGTTAATTTTATTAACGACCAATTGAGGAGGATATGTAACAACTAATAAATGAAGTGGAAAAGAGCTAAGAATATATTGAATGAGAGTAACTTTAGCACCTGCAGAAAGAAAATTAGATTTCCAACCTTCCATTTTATTAGTAATTTTTTGAACCAAAGGTTCGTACATGTTAGCAGTAACTCTGCTATAATGAAGTGGCACTCCAACATAAGTAGTGGAAAGAACCTTCAATAAAACCCGTAGCATTTTTAATAATATCTATCCTAGGTTGTATAAGTCATTTTGCTAAAAAAATACTCTTGCTATTATTCAGTTTCTGTCCAGAGAATTCCATGAATTTGTTAGATTTGCAACCATTGAAAAATGCGAGAATATCATCAGCATATAAAAGGTGAGAGATTGGAATAATACCTAGAGGTATCTTAAAATGCTCAATAGTGCCATTATTGAAAAGATTAGTAAGACCCCTACTCAAAACCTCCTCTGATAAGATAAAAACAAGAGGTGAAAGTGGATCTTCCTGTTTTAAACCTCTAGTAGCCGAGAAAAAACCTGCTAAATCACCCATAATACAATCAGAATACTTGGCCTGAGATAAACATCCAGAAATAAAACTTATCCATTTAAAGATAAAACCAAAACAAGATAAAACAGTGTTAAAGGAAAGCCCAATTAACTCTATCGAATGTTTTGGCCATATCCGATTTAAAAACTATATTATTACCGCTGACATTATCCCCTAAATGTTTAAAAAGTTCAAACTTCCCATCTTGAATAGCACAGATAGACATTTTCAGTATGACAGTGAATGTAACCTTCTCGCCTTTCCAGTTTCATTTTGATATAAATCAATGTTTTAAATAGCGTTATCGCTAGCATATTGTTTTTTCGAGAGAAACGCTAAAAGCGCAAATAGCGTTGCTACATATCGCTTTGGGGTGTACTTTTTTTTTTGCCTCTGGTGAGTTTCAAACTTAGGTCTCATGGGACAGAATGCACTGTCACAACCATCTGCACTACATAATCTTTTTTGAAAATTACACAACATATATTAATTATTTAGATTATCTGATTTTTTTCTAACTCGCTATTTATGCTTTTGGACCAAAATTTCGCGCTTTTTGCGCTTTTGGTCTCAATAGCACGAATTTAGCGCTTTTCCACCCAAATAGCGTTTTAGCGTAGGCAAATTTTTTTCAAAAAGGTTTATATCGCGAAACGTTACGCAATATAGCGCGCTTTTTAAAACAGTGGTATGAATGAGCACTAGAATACCTGATAGCGCTCTCTACAACATTTCTTTACCTTAATCCTAGAGAAAACGCTTCAAAAGCCGTCTTCAATCCAGTGTCCATGAACTATAACAATGTGAAGCTACCAAAAGAGACCTTCATTTTAGAAATCACTCATTTTAGGACTATGTGCTGCTAGCTGTAAGCAATAAAATCACTCATTTAGAGATAAATTGGAGAGAAAAAAACGCCAAATCACTAAAATTATGATCCCAAATGGATATTTAACAGTTTAAAGCTAGGTGAGTATAAGAATACATCCAATGTTACAAATATTATATGTGCTTTAAGTCGCGGACTAAACCAATGTCACATACATAACTTGTCTGCATTTAAATGGGTGTGACAACCAATAAAAACTCAATACATATGTGAGAACACAAAAATAACTATCATAAATTTAATTTAAAATTAAAACTAAATTATTCTACTGATTGATACATCCTTGAAAAATGTAGGTTAGATTTATAGAAGTGTTTCTGGTACTTAACGCCAAAAAGATAGCTATATACTTTGGCAACTGCCACCCTATCCAAATCTTCTGTGTTTTTTACTAAATCGGTGCACAACACTCAATGCTCTTTTATTCGTCTAAAAAGGACATAAATAGCAGCATCAAATGTCCTCATTCTATTTTCATTTTTCTATTTTGTTGTTCAAAAGACTCGTCTTTAGTTTTTAGTCTATATATAATGCAGCACTGTACTATATTTTTTCAACACATCTCAACATGGCTTCTTCACAAGCAAGCCTCAAACTTGTCTCTCTACTCTTGCTAATTACATTTACAAGTCTTCATGTTGATGCTAGGCCACTCATGTCAAAAGATAATGAAAGAAAAGTGATGAATTTGGATGATAAAAATATCAATATTCCTTTACACTTGCCATTTGTTCCTCAGCTACCAGTTACACCAGTTGTTCCTACTATTCCAATTGTACCACCAGCAATTCCTGTTATTCCAATTATACCACCTATTCCTACTACTCCAACTATTCCAAATATTCCTATCCCCCCGGTTGTTCCTGGAATACCACCACTTCATTCATGAAAAAAAAAAGAGCAAATTTGTTCATAGGCCTAAAACTAAAAGAAAATATCGGATACAAATAAATAACTTTTTGAAATCTGTATGTAAAGTGAGTGTCACTAGCGACAACCACTTAACAATAGTTTTCAAAAAAATGTTTGTTGCTATCATGATTTTTTTCTTTTAGTGTAAGTTACAAGTTACAACTCTAATACTCCATGTTTTACCACTTCTAAGTTTTAAGCATAAACTCTACTGGTCCATATCAACAAGTTCTCAAGAAAGTAGCAGTTTTCCGTGTTACTTTTGTATTTTACTTGTTTAATGTAAAAGCCAGCCTTTTGTTTGATATTTTCTGCTGTTGTGCTTAATGTTCTGTATGTGAAATTTTGTGGAATAAGATTATCCTTGATGTTGTTATGCAGTATATACGTGATATCAAATTAAACAAGTCATGAAGAATGTGAAAGGGTGTATTGACGGGGTATTAGAGGTATTTTATGCATCACTTATTTTCTGAGCAAGCGATTTTATGGTTCGATTATTCGTAAGCATTTTGTGTCTCTTAATTATATGATAGTGTAAAAGGACTTCTAAATTTAGGGGTATTATCATTTGCACAATAACTTCGAGATTAGAATATTTTTTGTTGAAAAAAGTAAGCAAAGGAGAGAAATAAGATCAACTGCAATGCTATTCTTATTTCTTTACACCAAACAGTTTTAATTTCCAAACATTGAAGACGTTACTAATCAAAAGTACAATAACCTGACAGGTAGGAGTAGGGTTCTATTAACTATCCGTTTATGACATTATTTTGAAATCAGAATCCCCCCGGAAAGAATTTTTATTGCAATTAATAGAAGGGAATATCAAATATCAACTTCAGTTACTAATTTATTCTATAAAGACAAGTACTGTTAGCATCGTCAAATTCCCTTACACCAAAAGCATAAGTATAATACACCAACAAACACATGCACTGAGTTTTCAAAAAAAAAAAACACAAGTAGTGTATATAAGTTTTTTGATACCAAACTACGAAATTTCGTCTTATTAACAACATAAATCGACGACGAAATTGCAGTCGATATATATCATATTTATGGATCTATTTTTACAAATATTGATAGAATTGCACTCAACATGTGATAAATAAGAAAACGTGGGTGTTATTTCATCATTTTGTTTAACGATATGTTCTCAATTATGACGAATTTCATAGATTAGTACCTCAACTGTAAAATTGGTAGTAAAATATCTAAATCGTTAAACATTGTTTGTACTGTACACTAAACGTATACAACCACCACACATAAAATTTTCCCAAAACACCGGGTACGATTATTAAACTAAAATAGAACAAATAAAAGATACTAAATCTCCGATCTACAAAACTAAAATTACGATCTCAAATGATATATAACAGTTTTGAGCTAGCTGAATATAAGAATACAAACAAAAATTATGTGTGTTTTGCTTTGGACTAAACCAGTGTTACATACATAATTGGAAAGAAAAAAATGGCATTTAATGTGTTGTACTATCGTTTCTTAACGATTTAGCTACTGGAGTGCAAATTTTAACAATTGAGATAACAAACGATAAAATTTTATCAAATTAAAGAACTAACAATATAAATCGACGAAATTACTGTCACTATATCTCAAATTTGGAATCTAGTTTTGACAGATCCTGATAGAATTGAACTCACCATGTGATAGTTAAGAGAATTTGAATGCAATTTCATAATTTTGTTTAACGGTATGTCCTCAATTGTGACAAATTTCGTAATTTGGTAGCTCAATTGGTAAAGTGTAATGCAGTAACTAAATCGTTAAACACTGATACAGTTAGTAGAGTACACTAAACGTATTTATTTCCATACCTAATTTTTCTACATTCCTACTAGTAAAAGTACTAAAACACCGCTTATAAAGTTACAGTAGCATTTTTCATATTAGTTTTAAAAACTATTGATCTTTTTATTAGGCCGACGTTCACTTGATATGGTGAAAAGAGACCCACCATGAGAAATTAAACAACAAAAGAACAAAACTTATTTAATGGACTATTTTGGCTTTAGAGGATTATTTTAGCAATTTCACATGTTAAAAATATGTATAGAACATTGTCAATACGACGAGCTATCATTTGCAGCGTTAGCCTGTCATCCGAGACTAAATGTGGAGCAATAACGTTATTGGAGGTCTCATTGTTGTATTACAATGTGCCGGACTCATTTAAAAAAAAAACATTGTCAATAATGTCCAACCGAGATGATATATCATATAGGTTCCATCAATTATTATGAAGTTCTTGAGGAAAAATATAAACAAGAACGGAGAAAGAACAAAACAATATAAATAGATTTGACCTTTTAAATATGACATAGCCCTTTTTTTTATTTTTTTGCCAGTTTCAATTTGGCATTATTGAGAATGAGCACGAGAGCACATGATAACACTCTCTACATCATTCTTTTTACCTTCACTTCCAGAAAAATTCTTAAAAATCATCTCGGTATGTGCAGATTATGTCCAACATACAAATCATTGTTACCCTTCTAATAATGGGACTACGATACCACTCTCGTATTTTTTACAAATACACTCATCCGGAATCATTTGTAGTCCGAACGGACACATAATCACAAAACATAAATTATACTCAAAACACATTTTTTTGGAGTTCAGGGGACTTGATGTCCAATTTCCCTCCACAAAATATGCAATCAAACAAGCCATGTAAGCAATAGAACCACACACCATTTTAGAAATGAAAGGAAACGAGAAAAAAGACACCAAATCTCCAATCTATTAAACTAGAATTAGGATCCCAAATGAGTATTTAACGGTTTAAAGCTAGCTGAAATATAAGAATACATACAAAATTTATGTGTGTTTTACGTCAGACTAAACCAGCGTTGCATAGGTAATTTTCTGTATTCCTTATTTAGTTAACTTGCTTTAAATATTGAATGGTAAAACACTGGTTACGGCAGAACTTTTCATTTTAATTTTAGAATTTTTGAACTTTTTAACCTTGATGCATGTGAATAGATGATATATTGATATATACTCCAAAAATAGAGAACCTGCACATAACACCAAAACTATTGTGATAAGACATTGGCAGTCTGTGACCTTATCCAATTTTTGTGATCTTTTATTTCTGAACGGTGCATAATACTCGATGCTCTATTAGTCGTCTCAAAAAAAGACATGAATATATTCCAGCATTATTGAGAATGAGCACGAGAGCACATGATAACACTCTCTACATCATTCTTTTTACCTTCACTTCCAGAAAAATTCTTAAAAATCATCTCGGTATGTGCAGATTATGTCCAGCATACAAATCATTGTTACCCTTCTAATAATGGGACTACGATACCACTCTCGTATTTTTTACAAATACACTCATCCGGAGTCATTTGTAGTCCGAACGGACACATAATCACAAAACATAAATTATACTCAAAACACATTTTTTTGGAGTTCAGGGGACTTGATGTCCAATTTCCCTCCACAAAATATGCAATCAAACAAGCCATGTAAGCAATAGAACCACACACCATTTTAGAAATGAAAGGAAACGAGAAAAAAGACATGCATGTGAATAATTGATATAATTGATATAATTGATATAATTGATGCATGTGAATAATTGATATAATTGATATGTATATACTCCAAAAATAGAGAACATGCACATAACACCAAAACAATTGTGATAGGCATTGGCAGTCTGTGACCTTATCCAATTTTTGTGATCTTTTATTTCTGAACGGTGCATAATACTCGATGCTCTATTAGTCGTCTCAAAAAAAGACATGAATATATTCCAGCATCAAATGTTTCTATTTTTTCTTTTCTTTTTTAATCGTGTTCAAAAAAAACGTTCTCAGTCCGTCCGGATGCATATCTGGTCATGTTTGTAAAGTTATATTTTAGTCATGTTATCGTTTTTTTTTAAATGTATTCGTAAAAAAAAAATTGTTTTTTTTCCTTAAATCAACATTTTATTTTATTTTTAAATTGTTTGTTCAAAAAAATCTATAAAAATTGACTTTTTATATTTTTTTTTGGTTATTTATTAATATTACTAACTTATAAATTACCAAAATAAACAATAAATACTCAAAAAAAATATATAAAAAGTCGATTTTTTCAGATTTTTTTGAACAAAAACTTTAGAAATAAAATAAAATATTGATTTAAGGGGGAAAATCGATTTTTTTTACGATTACATATGATTAAAAACAATAATATGACAAAAACATTATGTTATAGACATGATCAAATATTGTCATCCCCCTCAATTCTCACTCTATTTATAACACTGCATTACCCCATCATTTACAACACATTTAAACATGACGTCTTCACAAACAAGCCTCAAACTAGTCTCTCTACTCTTGTTCATTACATACACAAGTCTTATATATCACGTTCATGTTGATGCTAGGCCAATCATGTCTAAAGATGATGATACAAAAGTGATGATTTTGGGTGAAAAAGAGACTATTAATCCTTTAGGCTTACCACTTGTTCCCCAGCTACCGGTTCCAACTATTCCTACGATTCCTACTATTCCTACTATTCCAACTATTCCAACTACTCCTATCATCCCGGTTGTTCCTGGATTACCCCCACTTCGTCCATAAAAGAAAGAGCAAAACTCACTACAAGAACTTATCGGTATAGTAACGGACAACTTTTTAAAATTTGTATGTTCAACTGCGGTCACTAAATTTTAGGCAACATGACAACTTATTATGTTGTTAAAATTTAGTAGCAGTAACTTTCGCAATAGTTTTCAAAAAACTGCGGGCTGCTATCATGTTTTTTTTTTTATGGTGCAAGTTACAACTCTAATACTACATGTTTTACTTTTAAGTTTTGGCTATAAAATCTACTATCTTATCAACAAGTTCCCAGGAAAGAAACAGTTTTCCGTGTTTCTTTTTGTATTTTTACCTTTTCCATGTAAAAGCCACCTTTCTTTTGTAACCATCTACTGTTATGTGAGGATTTGTGGAATAAATAAGATTATCCTTGATGTTGTTGTGTACTTTTGTGATATTAATGAACAAATCATGAAGAATGTAAACATTCTGTGTTTCTTGATTATATGATTATGTAGGTATACAGTCTATTTATTACTATAAAGGCAGTGGATTTATTAATTTAGGTGTATATTTGATTGCAAAATAATTACGAGACTAATATACTCCGTAATTTAGTTAGAAAAAGTAGACAACCCATTTCTATAACCATTTTTTATCTTTACAATTGACAAGTGTATATGTATTGGTCCATTTACAGGGTCGAGAGACCCTTAACTTTATATTTAGGGGCTGCAAACGACTATATTAATAAAATCTTAGTATATTTTTAAAAACTTAGGCGATGTAAATGAATGTTTGAATCTAAAGATATTTTGGCACTCGTGTTTGACTTATATTATAACGGTTTTGTTAATGAGTGTCCACGGTGGATCCTTTAATTATTGAATGGATTACTATAATCAACTTGCATTTAATATGAATATTAGATGTATTTATACCCTAACATTATAACCTTACTCACTTGCATGATTTACTTAATTAAGGAAATCCTAAGAATGTATTACTATAATCTGGTGATTTCGTTTCAGATTACAGTTACGTTTGGTTTCCTAGTTCTAATTACGACTTCCTAGTCCCCAAGCTTGAAGAGTGACATTAATTTCCTTCAGCTATTTAACGAAATTAACAGAAAAAATAGAAATAGCAAAACCCCGTAATTCAGTAAGAAGGTAGGTTTCACCCGTTTCATCATTTTTCCTGATTCACATATGGCGATCTGGTCATAAAAGGTAGAAAACCGAAAGCGTTGAGACTAATCTCATTCAATACACAAAAACCATATCTAAATTACATACATTGTCGAGACCATCCAATTCATAATTCGTTTACAATAATTCTTACCTAACTTTTAAACACGTGTTAACGCAAAAAAAAAATGTAGATCCACCGAATATATTGTAAAGTTTATAAACGTACGAAATAAGTTGCACAAATATAATTTTTTAGCGAAAATAGCGAAGGGGGCACAAGAGATGGGTCAAAAGATTCGGACTGCGTACACAAAAAACAGTATAAACACGAACAAAGAAACAACAAAAAACTTATCCCTTCAAAACACCGGTATACCAAATTTCCCCCTTTCATGATGAAATTCCTGAATAAGATTTAGCTAACAAAATAGAGCAAAAAAAATGATTCTTTACAGATTTCACTTACAAAAAGAGACTCGAAAAAATCAATTCTTTACAAATACACTAACAAAACAAACCCGAAAATCAATTCTTTACCGATTACACTAACAAAAGAAACCCGGAAAAAAATCTTTACAGATTACACTAACAAAAGAAACCCAAAAATCAATTATTTCCAGATTTCGTTACTTTCCCTCGTTAACACAAAAATCACATCGATTCATCAACAAAAAACACCAAAGAACACGATCCAAAATTCATCACCACCCTTTAAAGCACCAGAATCGCTCCTTATTATCAAATTTCTGAAAAAGATTTAGCAAAACATTAAAAATCCAAAAATCAACTCTTTACAGATTTGACTAGCTCGACATATCAATTTATCCCAAAAAACTATCCAAAACCCATCACAAGCCTTCAAAGGCCACAAATCACAAACTCCCCCCGTTCTCATTATCAAATTCCTGAACAAGATTATACTGTAAAAAAACGACCCAAAAATCCATTCTTTACAGATTTCACTAGTGCAATGTATCAATTCATCACCAAAAACGACCATAGAACAGGAACAATAAAACGACACATAACTTATCAGATTTCCCCCTTCTCATTATCAAATTCCTGAACAAGATTTTAGTAACAAAAATGACCCAAAAATCAATTTTTCACAAATTTCACTACTTTCCCTTACACACTTAAAAACGAATCGATTCATCCCCAAAAAACACCAAAGAATACGATCAAGAACACGATCCAAAACTCATCATCCCCCAGACTGCACCCAGGTCACAAATACCCCCCTTCTTAGTATCAAATTCCTAAAAAATATTATCCAAACAAAAAAGACCCAAAAATCAAATGTTTACAGATTTCACTAATTTTCCTCCTGTACCAAAAAAAGAATCGATTCATCACCAGAAAATACCAAAGAACATGATCGAAAACCCATCACCTCCCTTCAAAGCACCCGAATCCCAAACAGACCCCACGACACCCACCTCCTCTGACTCACCCTCTCTCAGCCTATTCTCATTATTTGCCACAAACCCATTTCTCACACTCTCGTTCTTGTGACCCCACAAACCCACTTCGCGCTGCATGGGATAAGTAAGGCGAAGAGTACGGCATATTACTATCCCATGCACCGTGAAGTTCCTCGACAAGAACATGTCACGTTTAGTCACTTTTTCCCAGTTTATGGAATAATTTGTTACAGAGTTGTTAGTGACTAATATGTAGTGGTCGGGGAGGAGAGTGGGGAGACGGGAGAGGGCAGGGAGGAGGGAGAGGCTAGAGAGGGGGAGTCGGGTGTTTGGGAGGATGTGGTAAGGCATTAGGAAAGGGTTGAAGTATCTCGGGAGGTGGGAGAGGGATGAGTCGCTAGGAACAAAGATAGTGGAGGTGATGTTAGAGAGGGAAGGGACCGAGAGGAGGAGGGTGGCGAAGGCTTGGAAGTCGGTTATTGATATTATGTTGGAAAGTTTATTTTCTTGTTGTTGTTGTGGTGGTGGTGGTGGTGAGGTAGCGGGGAGGAGAGAGACGGAGTTACGAGGAGGAGGGAGAGTAAGAGGGGAGTCATGGAGTATAGAGAGAAGTTAGTTATAAGTTTTTTTTATTTTTGATAAAAGAGTTTGTTATAAGTTTATAACTGGGTTTTACCGCGCTTTTTTATTGAGTACATGACAAATTTTGATATGGATCATAATGTACCTTGCAAAGATGCAAATAGTGAAATTATGAAAACAGCAAAAGTTGCTTGTTATCTTTGTACATCTGAATATTTTCAGTACACCATACCTTGTGCAGCTTACTATATCTTGTTATTTTGTAACGAAAATATATTATATAGCATCTAAATCCGAAAATCAAAAAATCCATGTATTCAGTTTTTTTTTACAGTAAAGAACACCAACACAATTTCTTTACTAAGTCCCCACATATAATACATAATATATTTCAATAAACAACAAATTTAGGCTGTTGAGTTCTGGTCTCTGTAAATACAAAATAACAGTTTCAATTCGATTTATCAACTCTTTGTTTCGATTTTATTTTTCTTGATTAGTATAAACCCAATGATTGTATAATTCATCCTTTTTTTATTATTAATAAGGGTCCCTTTCTTTGTATAATTTCCCAAAAAATGCATAAAATCGGTGGAAATGAAAAAGCTATATTTTTTTCCATAACTTTGACAGGTACAAAAAAAATATTGTGACATTTCATTTCTTATAGTATTTTCAACTTTATTATTGTTTATATATCGCATTGGGTGATTCCATCGATTATTTTTTGAAATGTATATTAATCCATTAATCAAAATTTCTACCAAAAAATATTTTATTCAAGGATTAAGTTATTAATCAACCAAAAACAACTGAATTATTAAATAAAAAAAATGAGATAAATTCCTAAGCACGGTTTATTAGAACTATATTCTATAGCAGACAGAATTCCATTGGTCTAATTCAGAACTTTACAATAGATTTTTAATTTGTTTATCTATCGTACAAACATATTAAAACTTAAAAAATATCAAACAGTTTTTTACATTTATCTGGGACCCTCGAGGAGTCGTATGAGATGAAAATCTCATGTAAGGTTATGTAATAGAGATGGTAGCAGTGTTGTTATCACCTACTATGATTATCTAACGGTTCAAGTACAATTGATATGGTTGAAACACAATCAAAATATGGTTTTGGGATGGAATTTGTGGCGTCAACCTATCACTACAAGAAAAAAGACAGATGGCAAAAAAAAAATGTTGCCATTAAAGCTAATTATGTTACAAACGAAGATTAGCAACAATTTAGGAAAAAAAAACGATATGTTATTGTTTGCCTTGTTGCAGATTACAGCAACTAAATTAGCAACACACGATTGTCGTCAGCAACATAACAGTGACATACTTTTTATGTTGCTGCATTTGGAACATAATTGTATCATATTTTTTATGTTGCTACTTGACGGATTTTTTAGATGTAAAAGGCAACACTTCTGTAATACAAATTTTCTTGTCGGGAATTTGTTACAGATTGTTCATCAATCTCCTTTTAATATTTAAAAGATTGTACCTATCATTGTTAGTATTGTGTTACTATTTATAATATTTGTCTATTAAAAAGTTTATAATATGATTCTGTCGTGTTTCTAAATATGTTGCAATTCCCTGGCTAGTAATTTGCATATATATATATATATATAACCAACAGTTTAACATAACAAAGCTAATATCAAGTAATTAATAAGTTAACCAAAATATTACAACTTCAAATCATTCGATCACCATCCCAAATCGATTCAAGCTTTTCGCCTACAAGTTTAAGCCACTGTTTTAGACTACAAAATTAGCATTCACTATATAATAAGCTAAGTTGCTGTTTTATACCGACCACTACGACGTTACAGTCACAAAATTATAAGTCGTGAAACGCCGACACATCACAAAACCAATATATGAACGTGTCACCAAAAGTACTAATCGCCATAGCTAGCAAACTAATCTATTCGTCGTTGAGATCATCGGCTCCAAGTCCCCATCTTCATGTTTTGCCTCATACTCTAATTCTTGAATGCATCAATTTTCCAGAAGCTCGAGTTACCCTATGTCCTTGCAAAAGAGCCCAATGGCTGCTACTAATGTTTTGGAGTCCTGCATTACAAAATTAAATTTCAATTTCTAGTCACAACTCACAACCTTCATTTGAGTAATGTTACTTGTCAAAAAAACCTATATAGAAAAGACAGTTTAACATTCACATACTATGGTTTTATTAGCTACTGGCACTAGACTTCCTTATGCCAAATCCTCCAAAATAAAAACACCCACTCAGAATACATATTTATTAACAAAAATCAACATATGTGAATATTAAACTCTCATATCTATGATTTCAAAGGACACTTACAAACTATTTTAAAATTTATACATTCATATCATGAACTGGTTAAATTGTTTGATAAGCTTTACTGGAAAACAATTGAACAAAGAATAAAGCTAGGTTCGCGACTTAAAACTACGAACAATCTCACCTCAGAAAGAAAAGCAAAAGGCCAAGAACATTACATATACGACTATACATACTAACCTATAATATAAGTATATAACACACCTAATTGCAAAACAATGGGATACTCAAATAGAACCAAATACATATGCAGTTTTATGAAGACAAATGAATAAACATTAGCTTAACAAAGTCTTAAACAAAACGATATACCTTAAAAAAGTCTTAAACAAATGAATACATATACTTTTGTCCAATTGGAATGTTCTTCTTGTAATTTATTTATTGAATATCTAGTTCATTTTCGTAGCTGTCGCTGGTTGAAACGTGAAACCTATTAAAAGTGAAAACAACTAGTTGAAAAACAATGTAGACAATGCAAAATAAAATAAAAAAGAAGTGTGCATATTTGGATTGTATTACCGAGGAATTCTTTGGAGAACCACACCGATCAATATCTTATTCACGCTGGGTTACTCATCACGAACTGTAGTGTTCTCAAGGAAGGGCCTAAACTGCTGCCGCACCCGGCTAGGTCTCAGTGGCCTCGGGGGAATGATTATCGAAAGTCTGCACACTTTAACATGATCTGAGAGGAGATTATTTTGTTACACAACCAAACTAGAAATGAAAATCTCATACACAAGTATATATTGTCCGTGTATGCATGAGATGAGCTTTACCAATATATGTTTTTCATGCTAAAATCGACTAAAAATGAAAATTACATACACTGATGATACATTATACCCTTAAACATATCTTCCGAAAAAACTTATACCCTTAAACATGTATAAACATGTGATACATTAACGAGGAGAAAGTTATTCATTCTTGTATCTAATCTCAGCTTAATAATATCTATACGCAAGCTACACACACATATGTAAAACAAACAAACTATGCATAGATTGTGAGTCCATTTTAACAGGTGAAATCAAAATCCCTATTTCACTTACTAAACTACCCGGCGTAGGGGTATATACCCACAGAAATATGTTAATAAAGTTCTGGAAAACATATGGGTTTTGTTTACTTTTACCTTCCCACAAAGTCACTTCAATATGTTAATATTGGTTTTTCTGTAGCGTTCAAAATTTTAAAAGAGAGAGAACGATCGCTTAATTATACATAAACACAAACGCGCTTATAAATAACTAGTTTTTGTGTAAGTGTTAGAGAACCAAAAAAAGAGAGCCCACATACAGTCAACAATCGTATACATAAACTCGTTACAGAAATTCTTTCAAGATTATCAAAAAAGTCTCTACTCAGATGTAAATCTGTTTGCAAAACATGGTATGCCCTCATAGTAAACAATTATTTTATAAAAAACATCATAAATATAACTCCAATATCAACTCTACTTTAATACCGTTAAAAGAATTAGTTTTCAATCGTGTTTCTCAGTTAATGTGTTTGATGAACTTAAAAAAAATTCCAATATCTAATTTGATTTCCCGAGAGAAAAATTTTCAGAATGATGGGCGATAAACAAACAACTAATAGTCCTTGGGGTTGAATGTCGTGTTTTATACGACAAATAAAAAACACTAAATCGAACAAGTTGATTGTAGTAAAAATGAAAAGTACGAGTGGTAAAAGAATATTGCAAGCTGGTGGATGGAAACGAACCCTGGACATATGAATGGATAGATCCCACTAGGGGTGGGTTAGGGTCCGGACCCATCCCGTATACCCTCAACTTTATCCCGTCCCGACTAGTGAAAGTGAAAAAAATCCTGATCCCGACCCGACAAACCCTTTTTATTTTCCGACAAGGTCATTTTATTAAAACATATCATTTGAAAATTAATAATTTTTCATGCTTGTTTAAACATGTAACTAATAAGAACCATAATCATAGTTTGAAAAAAACTCTACTAATAATTGTAAAAAGAAATTAACATTTAGTAAAAAAAAAAAAAGTGTGAAACTACAAATAATGAAATATATAATGACAATTAATACATTTTTTTTATCATATTCCTTAGTATTTAGTTTTATTCACACAAGAAATATTTATCATACTAAATGAGATACATTATTGTTATAATTTTTATAATCGGAAAATGTTGATCATTTATCATTTTTGAAATAACAATATAATTTTTGAAGATAAATATATTTTTTATTTTAGTGATGCGAACAATGGTAATTTACATATATGAGTAACACCAACATGTTTTTCGTATGTAAATAAATACATTCAATTGTACATACAATTTAGGAGCATGATGGTCATTTGGTGGTGGACATCAAAACTTCTGTACGGAAGGGGAGGTGGCGGTGGCGGTGTGGCATTGGTGATAGCGTAGGTATGTATGTATATATGACATGTGATAAAAGACTTGGAACCGGGTAAATTTGGTAAAACAAAAGACGTAACGGAAACGGGTAGTTTGAGAAGATTGAAATAGGTAAATACAAAATCTCAAAAAACGGGTTAGTATAGGATACAAAACTGTAAAATAAAAAAGTCAAGGGGGTCTCAAGGGTCAAACCCGATACCTTCCTCGTCACAATGACTCACTTTACTGCTGGGGTGGCCATACTTTCGTTAATTAGAATGAAAAAAATATTGCATATGCAAGAACAAAAATGACTACTAATTAGATTGAAAACGTCAAGCTAGTCATTTAGTAAAAAACATTAACATTTAGTAAAAAAATTGAGAAAATACAAATAATGGAGTATATGATAAAATTTGATAGGTTTTTTTATCAGATGAGTTAGTATTTAGTTTTATTCACACAAACAACAATTTCATACTAATTGAGATACATTGTCATTATAATTTTTATAATCGGAAAATGTTGACTATTTATCATTTTTGAAATAACAATGTAATTTTTTAAGTTAAATATATTTTTTATTATATTAGTCTCATATATTTAAAAGTACAAATTTATATTATACTTATCTAAATATAACTAATATACAAAAGAAAAAGGGTTGTAGCCCATGCATATGGTAAAGTGATCACATTGCATTTCAGATGTTGTGGGTTAGATTCCCTCACCTGCATTTTAGTATTATATTTTAACTGTTGAAGTGAAAAATATCATGTTATATAAATTAAAATAAAAAGTTAATAAAATAAATCGGGGGACACTTTCAATCCAAACCCTAATCCTCAATTTAATAAATAGATTTGGGTTTAATTTGAATGAATAAGTTGTTCAATATAATTGGTATTATAATAAGAATTTGGGTTTAATTTACAAATTGGTTTTTTAAGAACCATAATCCCCAATTTTATTAATTGGTTTGGTCTAGTTATTTGTGTTTATTTCGAACGAATAAATTGTTTATTTTGTATCCAAATCCCTAATTTCGTTAATTGGATTGAGTTTAATTGATTTGATTTTAATTTATAAATTGGTTTTTAAAGAAACCTAATCCCAATTTTATTAATTGGTTTGGGTCTAGTTGTTTGTATTTGTTTTAAACGAATAAGTTGTTTATTTTGCATCCAAATACCAATTTCATTAATTGGATTGAGTTTAATTGATTTGGGTTTAATTTACAAATTGGTTTTTTAAGAACATTAAATTGGTGTGCAATACTATTGATTCGATTACAGAGTTAGTTGTAACATTTTCAGTATCATTGGCTTTTTGGTCATTTTGTATTTACCGAATTTTTAAAATACAATTTAAATTGTAAGGTTAATTACAGTATTTCATCTTTTAATGATGTAATTCGGTGTAATTAAACTAATATGAAACTTAAGTTTATCTGATCGTTAATATTTAAATATTTAAAATTAAGTTAATCGAACGCCTAAGATGATGATGGTTTGGCTAACCGTCTATCTATATATCTATCCTAATTATATATATACATGTATGTATATAACAAAAGAAACAGAGACATCAAGAATATGCCAGTCACGTTTTGAGTAAGGGGAAAAATGTTTATCAGGAAGTTAAGCAGTAGACTGTGTACAGAAAAATATTTTTGCTTCTTTCGGATTCGTAATGAGGTGATTGGTTTTGATTTGCTATTATAAATTATCCTGTTGCATTTTTTAAAAAAAGTATTTCTAGTTTTTATTATTTTTAAAATACTATCTATATATTTATATTTACTTGTTAATCTTCACATCATTTTGACAAAAATAAACGAATAAAAAGAGATTATATCGTTCATGTGTAAGTTTGGAGAGAGGATGTTATTTCGGAGAGGTCCGACAAGAAACTAGTTTATTTCGGTGAGCCCGACAAGAACGTACTTTATTTCGGTGAGCCCGACAAGAACAAGGATAAATTTAATTTCCAAACATACTACTTTTTAAACTAAATTAACAAAAACATACCCAAAAATTTCTAATTAACAAAAACATACCCAAAATTTCATACCCTAATTTGTATATTTAATACCCTTATTTCAAAAGTTCATATCCTTATTTCAAAAGTTCATACCCTTATTTCAAAAGTTCATACCCTAATTTGTATATTTTCATACCCTTATTTCAAAAGTTCATAGGCTAATTCGTAAAGTTTCACCCTTATTTTCAAAGTTAATACCCTAATTTACATAATTCATATATTTAGTTACATAATTCATATCCATAATTTTCAGCTCTACATCCTTAATTCACGGAATTCATACATTTAAATTTCAAGTTTATACACTAGTTAACAAATTCAACTTTTATCCGTCATCCGATCTCGAATTACCACGTCGCCGTTGTGGGCATCTCTTTTGACGACCGCATCTCCGTCGACATCAAACTCGAGTTTTCGACCTCACTCTACACACTCGTCCTGCATTTCGACGGATATTTTCGTCTCAATTTCCACCGAAGAGAAAAATCGGAGAGAAAAAGGAAGGAGAAAAAGATCGCAAAGATATAGAGAGGATGGGGAGAGAGATCGGAAAGAGAGAGGAAAGATGAAAGATCGGAAAGAGAGAAGGAGAAGAAGAGAGATCGGAAACAAAGAGTAAATGATGAGAGATCGGAGAGAGTGAGAAAAAGAATGAGAGAGATCGGAGGAAGGAAGAAGGAGGAGAGAGAGTGAGAGGAGGAGAGAAAGATGAGAAATAGATTGGCATGGATGAATGACTTTTTTTATTTTTTATTTTTTATTAATTATTAATTTAATGTATGTTTTTGATAATATAATTTTTAAGAATATTTTTTTATTAATATGATAGTTATAGCGTATGCTTATGTTAATTGTCGCTAAATACAATAACATTGACAGGTAATACTAGAGTTCTATTGACCATTCCTTCATGACATTATTTTGAAATCAGAATCCCCGGGAATTTTCTTTATTGCAACTAATAGAAGGGAATATCAAATATCAACTTCAGTTACTAATTTATTCTTAAAGACAAGTACGGTTAGCAACATCAAATTCCCCTACACCAAAAACATAATTATAATACACCAAAAAACACAAATAGCAAGTTTTAAAAAAAACAAAAGTACTGTTGTGAGATTATTGGACTCTTGGGCTTATACTTTATGGGCCCAAGTTGGGCTTGTAACCCTACCCCTCTATCTATATAAAGAGGGCTAGGGGTCTTGTATTTTACATTCATTCACACATTCATTCATTAATAAGATCATACTGTTCTCCCCTCTCTCTACTTCTGTCTCCCTATATACGTAGCTAATAGTGTATTACAACACGTTATCGGCACTTTGCTCGCGAATATTGAAGTATTGCTCACGGAGATTAGAATAAAAACCAGGAGATTTGGGTATTTATTCGAAGAACATGGTTTAATTTCGGAATATGGGTTATAAACATACGGTAAAAAAAAGAAAAAAAAAATTATTAAATCGATTTTCCCAAAAACACTCCGGAGCAAGGTACACATGTTTTTCCTCTATAATACTCTTGTTAATGGTGTACGACATGCATGAGCAGTATTAATTAATTTGGTGTATTATAGTTTATTTATGCTATTAGTGCATGTTAATACACGTATGAATAAAAATTGCCCAACTGACTGCTATTGTATATAATCATATATGTATACGTGTTTATGAAGTAACAAATAGTTATCTAGAATTGGCAATCGCATGTAATTAGTGTGGTTATAAATATATAAAAAAAAAATTACATGTTAATTGAATAAATTGATATGTTTCCATGTAAATTTAACCTTGCATGTTAAAATATTTTTTTACCATATATAGAATTGATTGGTAATTAAAAATATATTGTTTACTTACATGTTAAAACTAACATGTATAGAATTATTCATATGGTGATAAACATAGATAATTGATTGATATCTTGTTAGCATAATCCTATCTTTTGATATTACCATATATATAAATATCACATATATCAGTTAATTATTAGATTAGATCTAATTGAATTGATTTGATTTGATATGTTATAATATTTATGGATTGATTGATAATCTTAAATTGATTTAATTTGATATGTTAGAATCTTTATGGATTGATTGATAATCTTAAATTGATTTGTTTATAACATCAAATCTACTGCATGATTAGATATATCCTAAAATATATTTACTGCCTGTTTATATATATGTGGTTAATCTAGATAGATATTGTCTATATTGTTAATATTATTGCCATATATAAAAAGCGAAAATCGTATATATTCACATTTAAGTTGGAAAAATTATGAATCTTCCCCAAATAGGCTCACCTATTTGGATACGATGTCTAGGAAAGATAAAGGCGGAAGTCGTTCTCCTAATGAGGTCGGTTTTTAAGAGGCATTCGTGCCCACCCCCCTCACCGTCTTTCCTGGTCGTGTTCAAATAGAGCTACCGAAAGGGGTTGACTAAATAATAATTTCCCTGAGTGTGTTTATATAGTGATGTATGTTTCGCCGAATTGGTGTTTCAGTATCGACCCGTCGTTCGATCAATGAAAACCGATTCACATGAGAAGCAAAACTAATGTTTTCGAACCTGTCGTTTCGAAAAAAAAGTTTGTGCTTGTGCAAACCATAAACATATAAACCAGTCGTTTTATATGATAAATAATCCAGAACTCCCAACACATGTTGGATGCCATCTATGATGAGAAAATTCGCAAAACATACTTGCAAAATGACTGTTTAGACATTGATGTTATTCCGTCACCACATGTTTTTCACCCTGATGTGTGAAAATGTGATGCCCAAATTTTTTTTGGATGCCATCTTTGATGAGTAAAACACGAGTTTGTTGTTACCATCGGGATGAATGCTAAGGCGTTGATTTTATTCCGCCGCCACATTTGAGACGTGATAACGTCTATGGTGAACAAATGTCTGAAATTGACATATTGGAGCAATCCTTCACCAAAATACTAGCTTGGAAATTGTATTCCATAAGCAGTATCGTGAATTTATATTCACCATGTTCCTTTATCGCGCCATCTGTTATTGGATAAGAAAATTACCCCGGTGAGTAGTTTTAATCCTATTGGGTCAATGGCGAATTGTTTGCCTGATATTAATGCTCTTTTTGTATATTTTTTTCCACGAATCGAGAACCGAGACAAGTGTTATTTGTCTCGAACTGTCGCGATCCCGATGAATCGCCTAGCCAAGCGAGATTTTAGACAATCGTCAAAATTGAAAACTTGTGGCTTCAAGACAGTAATTGAAAGGAACAATATGGCCCGCTGTCACAAAGCAAGAGATAATGCTCAAGGAGGCAACTCTATGCTATAAAGACAAAGGTCATGCACGGTTACTCCTTAAATAGTTCAAAACTATTATAAAGGTAAAAAAACCCGATGCTAATGTGGTTAAAGCTAACTGAAAGGAAACTTTTGAGACCCCCGATTTTGTGGCTCAAATGAGTTTGGGACCTTTATTTATTGATTTTGATAAATCATTGAGCCATTTTTTCGCTCATCTGGATTATGTTTTTCCATTTGGATTATTAATTTTCCATTTGGACCATACTTTTGGATTATGGTTTGCCTGTTTACTAAATTTCTCGAAATAATTTAAAGTGTTTTGAGCAAATTCCTTTGACAAATGTGACCAAACTTTAAATTATGAAATTTTAGGCAATACTTGTGGTGTAGTTGGTTTTTTGGAAATAGTGGATAACCGTGTACCACATAATTTCACCAACTACTTGCCTAAAAGAGCACTCAGTGACAACGATTCTGGACCTGTCGTTCCAAAATCGAAATCTTTGGTAAAGCCAAATTGATTTGTCAAATATGAGGCGTTATACTCATGCAGGTCCTGTCGTACCTTGTTGAGTTATAAAATATTCGAGAAAACCAGTGTTATCTGGTAATAGCTCATGAAAGAAATGAAATTTCTTTACATAGCCTCCACTCAAAAACGTATTTTAGAGGAGTTGAAATGTCTTTCAAGTGGTTGCTACCACATTCTTTAAAGCATTCAAAGTTACCTTATCATTTCGCCTGTCGTCGAATGATAAATGATTTAGATGCTAAGACATGATTGTCTGTACTATCATTCGCCTGTCGTCGATTGATAAGAGCATTTTGATATTATGGCATTGACCGGATGAGATATTCCCGGGTCAAAAGACGATGCTTGATTTATAATCGCATAGCATTTGGATTCTCTCTGAGAATATATTTCGCGATTAATCCGAAATTCATGCCACTAATGCTCACTTTGAAAGACTAGTATGTGTAAAGATCACGAAATGAACTCGTAGAATTCTGGTAAAGAATTGAAGGAGTTATTGTGGACTTATCCAACCATAAAACGGACCATAAATATAAATGGTTATGGTTGATGCATCGACAATAAGGTCACATTTTATTGTTGTCCACAGAAATGCAGCATTTCCCAAACTTTTAGCCCTATCATTAAGTTGATGGCTCATGATCCGGATTATCCTGAAAAGTCTAGTCGACTTGATAATTCCGAAGAGTAATAATCGAAATTTCGATTTGAATTACTTGAGTTTGGAAATTCAAATTGAACATCCTGTCGATTATGTTCAGACCCAAATGGACTCACGGAAAGTTTGTTGATGCGACTGCAAATGATTGCACGCACATCTTGGTCTTGCGCACCAAGATTTATATTTCCGTGTGGGTTATGCTATTTTGCTGCATTGGTCCGTTATGAGGCCCATAGACACTCAAACACCATATGCGTACCAGCTGGTTACTGGTTATGAGCCAGAAGTCTCATAATAACGCTTGTTTAGAGTGATTAATTAATATTTTGATTGAGCCGTTCTAGCATTCAAAATATGGACCTCTGAAGGGCACATAAGTCGATTATGAATCTCCTGCCTATCATTTGATAGAGTAACCTTGGCAAGCGATCTCTTTACCGCATGATATGCGAAAGTGACATCGCTAAGACTGTTCTCCCCGTCGTTAGGGGGAGATTTGCACGTTACCGTTGATAAGGAACGACGTGAAGTAACGTGGCATAACCCACTCAGTCTTAGCTTGATCCCTAAAACTGCACTTAGTGATAAGTAAGTGCATAGACTCCCTCAAGTCTAACTAAATGGCAGACGCATTTAATGACTTTATGAGATGTCACGAGATCATTTATACCAGCTGCAAAATGCTTGCAAGGATAGACGTCCCTGTCGGACGCCGTGTTCCTGTCGTAACACGTTGCTTTGGCCGAACCCGCCAAGCAAAGGACGCTGCCGTCGGCCGTCAGTCTGTCGTCCTTCCTAAGATATGAGGAAGTTGACCGGTTCTTAATTCGTTCAGCCCCAGAGGTGGTGAACTGAAACTCGTTTGTCGCACGAGATTATAAAGGATCAAGGAGATGTGTGATTTCCTCCTCATCCTAAGAATCTCGAAATATCTGTCGATCATGATATCTTAGACGATATTGAAGCGAAACGAGACTGTCATTGATTACTTGTTCATATATTCGGTGACGACTGATAATATGAACAAATTATGATAGGGAACCATGTACCGTTGCCTGAAGTCAACGTAGAATAGACTGTACTAATGGAAACTTGCAATCCAAGTAGACTCCTTAGCGAAAGTGTGTTCGGACCTGTAGCTCCAACGCCACCAATGTTAAACTAGTTTGTTTATTTGGTTATTCGTAAGGAAAAGTGATGAGAATAATGAGATTGTAGAATGCTCGCCTAGTAGCGCAAGGCTTCTCTCACATCTTGGAATTGGTTACGAGATGGGTTATTTCCTCGTAATGGACGTTATAACGGTCCCCTACTTTATCAGTTTAGTAGTTTCCCAAAAACTGATTATGCAGCATGTGATTGTGGTCACTGTTTTATCTCTATGGGGATTTAGACAAAGAGATATAGATGAAGGTCCCTGTGTGACTTCATGTGCTTAAATCAAGTAGTTTCTGACCATGGAACACGATCTCAATTGACTGAGACGTTCACTATATGGATTAATATAATCCGAGCGGATGTGGTATACCGCCTAAGTGAGTACTTGATTAGCTTGGGATACTTGAACAAGTATTATGCCCTTGCGTGTTTTATTACGCGATCCATTTTTGGATTTGCCTTCGAGATGAAGGATCTTGGGAAGAAACGGTAGTGACTCGGCCTGATGATCGACTCCCGTAAAGATTGAATCTAAGTCCATGATTCAGACTACACCCAGAAGGTGTTATGACGTTGTATTCATCATGACGCTAAGTCGTCAGATTCTCCCATGATCGTTCGATCACTAGACATTGATATAGACCCATTCCGTCCCTGATGTGACGATGAAGAGATATTGAACCATGATGTTCATATCTAAGTACAATAAGCGCATTATTGTACTTGGTCTAATGTGCTAGGACGAACATCTCGTCTGCTGTGAATGGTATAGCTCGACACAGCATCGCGCTAACACGCTGCCATCGAAATGGCATAAAAGACATTTTCCCATTACCTTAAGGTAACTGTGGATGAGGGCTTGTCTTATCCCATTTGCGTCATCGAGTGTACCTACCCCCTTCGGTACTCGAATTAACGCAACCCCTTTTTCGGTTATACCGATGCCGGTTACTTATCAGACCCGCATAAGGGATATTCCTAACATGGTATGTCTTTACCATTAGGAATAAGGCGACATCTTGGAGGTCTTGGAATGACTCCAAGTGAATCACTCTGATCTATTCGTGCTCTATGAGACGACTAGAGAGTGTATATGACTTCGAGCTAGTATTAGTCATATTTGAATTACATATGTTCTGTCTCACGATCTAGATAAAACACTTGTCATAGAAGACAACTTGTTGTTATTGATCAAGAGAGACATGACTACATTATGCTATTTAGCATTTCTCGCCGAAATTAATCTTCACAAATGAAGTTTAAGAGCATCCAGTTGAATGCTCGTTCTATTCCACGTTAGATTTTCCTGCATCCAGTCGTATGTAAGTAAATGAGGCATCCAGTCGAATGCTCGTACTCTTTCTTGGAATATGAAATCTTTGCACCCAGTCGTGTGCAAGTGAGGGGGAGCATCCAGGTGAATGCTTATTGCACTAATTACTACTTAGTCGAAATCTTCGCACCCTGTCGTGTGCAAGTGAGGGGGAGCATCCAGTCGCATGCTCGTGTACTCTTTTTTGTCCTTAGACCAAGGTTTTTTTCCCACTGGGTTTTCCTTGGCAAGGTTTTTAGCGAGACACGTTCCCATCATATCTCACTTAAGATTGCCGAAATTAGGGGGAGTATCCTGTTGTATACTTCTTACCACTGTGTACTCTTTTGTCCTTCGACTAGAGATTTTTTCCCACTGGGTTTACTCTAGCAAGGTTTTGATGAGGCACCTGTTTTGTGGTTGATCCCCTACTACTACCATTGTTGCACTTTTTTTCCTTTGATCAGAGATTTTCCCATTGGGTTTGCTCTGACAAGGTTTTGATGAGGCACACTGTTTTGTGGTTAGTTACTTACATGATATTTCGGCATATATCATTCGGCTACACAGTTTCTCCTAGGTACCGGTTTTGTCCCACACTGGGTTTTCCGGCCCTAAGGTTTTTATGTGTTTAGCACTGCGAATGAACTCGACTCAGATCGACTGCATGAAGACGAAGAATTCAAGACGTCCAAAGGGGGAGTGTTGTGAGATTATTGGACTCTTGGGCTTATACTTTATGGGCCCAAGTTGGGCTTGTAACCCTACCCCTCTATCTATATAAAGAGGGCTAGGGGTCTTGTATTTTACATTCATTCACACATTCATTCATTAATAAGATCATACTGTTCTCCCCTCTCTCTACTTCTGTCTCCCTATATACGTAGCTAATAGTGTATTACAACAAGTACTAAGTTTTACACATTCAAGGCAATTGTTGTCTCAATCAAAATTACAATGAAAAAAATATCTTTAGTGTACTGTATTACCATTGGTAAACGATTTAGGTACTGTAATAGCATTTTTAACAATTGAGATCGTCTAAGTGAGAGAATAACAACATAAATCAACAAAATTGCAGTTGCTATATCTCACATTTATAGATCCATTTTTACGGATGTTAACAGAATTACACTCATCATATGATAAGCAAGAAACGTGAGTGTCCTTTCATCATTCTGTTTAACGATATGTCCTAAATTGTAACGAATTTTATAAATTAGTACGTCAATTGTAAAATTCGTAGTTCAGTAACTAAATCGGTAAACACTGCTATTACAGTTACAACCACCACACATAAAATTTCTCCAAAACATCGGGTACCATTATTAAACTAACACTACAACAAATGTAATAATTATGAACAATTTGTTTAGAGACAAAAAAATTTTGTCTACAAATGTTAACTTTTCGGGACAAAAATAACCTTTCATAAACAAAATTAAATTTGTTGTCTCCAAATATAACTTTTAGCCACATAATTTGGGAAAAAAAACTGCCTCCAAAGACAATTTTATACGGACATAAAGAGACAATTTAATTTCGTCTCAAAAAATATTTGAAGACAAATTTTAATTGTCTACTTATGTTTATGTTCGTATGTGATTGTCTTTGAAGACAAAATAAAAATTTATGTGCCTAAAATTTAGATTTGTACACAAAAAATTTATTTTTTTGTATAAAATATTTTTTTTGTCCTGAAAAATTAACATTTTAAACAAATTTTGATTGCCCCTAAAAATATTGTCTCTGATTATTAAGTTTGTTCGTTGGGTAAAAGAAAACAAAAAATGATGCCAAATCTCCAATCTATTAAACTAAAATTACGATCTCAAATGGATATTTAACAGTTTTGAGCTAGCTGATTATAAGAATACATACAAAAATTATGTATGTATTCTTATAATACAGTTTTGAGCCAGCTGCTTTACGTTGGACTAAACCAGTGTTACATACATAATTTTTCTGCATTCGTATTGGTAAAAGTAAAACACTGCTTAAAAGTTACAGTAGCACTTTTCATACTATTAGTTTTAAAAAATATTGATCTTTTTAAACTATTAATCTTTTTAAACTATTGATCTTTTTATTAGGCCGACGTGATATGGTGAAAAGAGACCCACCATGAGAAAACAACAAAATCACAAAACTTATTTAATGGACTATTTTCGCCGACTATCCCGGAAATATCTAGTCTTATTTAGAGGACTGTTTTGGCGTTTCACAAGTGAAAAATATGTATAATGAACATTGTCAATACTAAGAGCTGGGATTTGTAGCGTAGACTGTCATTTGTAGCGTTAGCTTATCACGTGAGACTAAATGCGGAGTAATAACGTTGTTAGAGGTCTCGTTGTTGTATTACAATGTGACGGACTCATTTAAAAAAAACATTATATAATGTCCAACACAGATAATACATCAGTTATTCTGAAGTTCTTAAGGAAAAATATAAACAAGAACGGAGAAAGAGCAAAACAATAGAAATAGATATGTGCTTGCAACTTGTAACTTCTCAACTTCAATGGTACAGATAGACCTTTTAAATATGACAGTGAATGTAACTCTTTTTCTTCTTTTTTCCGGTTTTAATTTGGCATTATTGAGAATGAGGATCAGAGCACATGATAACACTCTTTACAGTTTAAAGCTAGCTGAAATATAAGAATACATACAAAGATTATGTGTGCTTTACGTCGGACTAATCAGTGTTGCATACGTGATTTTCTGTATTCTTTATTTAGTAACTTGCTTCAAATATTGAATGTTAAAACACTGCTTACAATAGAACTTTTCATTTTAATTTTAGAATTATTGAACTTTTTAACCTTGATGTGGATAGATGATATATTGATATATACTCCAAAAATATATAACGTGCACATAACACCAAAACGATATATTGTGATAGACAATCTGCCAGCCTATCCAATTCTTGTAATTTTTTTATTTCTGAATGGTGCATAAACACTTAATGCTCTATTATTCGTCTCAAAAAAGACATCAATTCCAGAGCATCAAATGTCCTCATTCTATTTTTCTTTTCTTTTTTAATTGTGTTTTAAAAAAATTGGTCCTCAGTCCTCACTCTATTTATAACACAGCACTATACCATCATTTTCAAACACATTTCAACATGGCTTCTTCACAAAATGGCCTCAAACTAGTCTCTCTACTCTTGTTCATTACATACACAAGTCTTATATATCATGTTCATGTTGATGCTAGGCCAATCATGTCTAAAGACGATGATATAAAAGTGATGAATTTGGGTGATAAAAATACCATTAATCGTTTAGACTTACTACTTGTTCCTCAGTTATCAGTTCCACCAGTTGTTCCTACTATTCCAATTGTTCCACCAGTAGATCCTATTATTCCAATTATACCACCTATAGCTCCTACTATTCCAATTGTACCACCAATAGTTCCTACTGTTCCAATTGTGCCACCAGTAGTTCCTACTATTCCAATTGTCCCACCAGTAATTCCTACGGTTCCAATTGTCCCACCAATAGTTCCTACTATTCCAATTGTCCCACCAGTAGTTCCTACTATTCCAATTGTCCCACCAGTAGGTCCTACTATTCCAACAATCCCACCAGTAGTTCCTACAATTCCAAATATTCCTCCGGTTATTCCGGGAGTACCACCACTTCATCCATAAAAGAAAATAGCGAAAAAATCCAGTACTAAGTTACAACTCTACTACATGTTTTTCCAGTTTTGAGTTTCAACCATAAATCTACTACCTTATCAACGAGTTACCAAGAAAGCAGTTTTCCGTGTTTGTTTTGTACTTCTACCTGTTTAATTAATGTTAAAGCCAGCCTTTTGTTTGTTACAATCTGCTGTTATGCTTAATGTTGCATATGTTAATTAAGATTTGTGGAATAAGATTATCCTCTATGTTGTTATCATAAGCGGCTTTACCACCCAATTTAATAAGATTAAAATTAGGGCCTCCAATTTGTTAGGGGATCCTTTTTTATATACTTAGCAATTACATTTATATATATATATATGTATGTATATGTATGTATGCATATTAGTTACTGAGAGAATCAGAAAATAATATAGTAGTGGTTTTTTTTTGAAAATAATATAGTAGTAGTTGTATAGAAAGAAAAAGAAGTGGAACACGTGGCTTACTTTTATATATATATATGCAGTATCTATTTCATTCGCCCATAAGAAATACTAATAATAGAAGAAGTTACAAAATATTTAAAGATGACGGTGTATGGTGCCAATTTGGAGAAATGACACATGGAAAGACATTTTTTCATTTATCACTTTTAAAATATTAATTTAGTAGATTATTCAATGTCCCGTTGTAGTTTTATTAAAGTAATGCATTATGCATACGATAAAACTTATGATAAAGTTTCGTCGAGTTTACAACGGAAAAAAACCTTATAACTTTCGATTATCAAATTTCAAACCGGTCCTTATTTACTAAAGTTTCAAAGTTAAATCTACATCCAATTAAACTTTTATTTTACTTACGAAGGTTCATTTAATTTGCGCTTGACTATAAAAACTATACAGCCGGAAATCCTTAATTTTTCAACTTTATTCGCATACAAAGACCCCTTATCCAAATCAAATTTGGGCTTACAAAATATTGTAGACGGTAGTGGTTGTTATGACTTATATTATATGTGTGATATTGAAATAAAAAGTTATAAAGAATGTGAAAGCGTGTATTGGCGGGTTTGTTTGAGGTATTTTATGCATCACTTTATTTTCTGAGCGAACGATTTTAATGTTAGGCTATTCGTAAGCCTTCTGTGTTTCTTGATTTTATGATTGCGTATAGAGTCTATTTATTATAAGGCTGTGGATTTATTAATTTAAGGGTATATTGTAGTTATAATTTGCTGAATAATTATGACGTTAGAATAATTTAGTTAGAAAAAGTTAGCAAAAGAGAGAACCAATACCAACTGCAATTGTTATTTAAAAAAGAGTGATTGATTTACACTGTAAAGACTAAAACAGTTGAGATTTGAGAGCATGTCATTCTTATATACCAAACAATTATAGTAACTTTTTAAACATCAAAGACCGCTATTTTAGCAATTAAAAGTACAGCCACCTTATAGAAGATAAGTTATATTGCCTATCTGTTTATAACATTATTTTATAATCAGAATCCTCCCGGAAAAATAATTTTTATTTCAATTAATAGAAGAGAATACCAACTATCCACTTCAAATACTATTATTCTGTAGAGACAAGTACTGTTAGCATCATCACATTCCCTTACAACCAAAAAAAACATAAATTTAGTACACCAAAATCACACGTGTTTAATATAAGAGTACGTGCATCACTTCTCTTATACGACTCATTTAACTTAAATATGAGAAAATTGTTCTAAAATTATACACGTATCAATTTATCTATCAATTTATCTATCAATTAAATTAAATTTATATGAACTCAAATATCTATCAAATATAAGGGATCAAGATGTTCATTTATAATTAAAATAATAATTTATCTTTCTTACTTTTCTCTTATTCTCTCTCATTTATTTGTACTTTTCACATATAAATTAATAAAATAGCAAAAAGATGAGTTGTATAATTTTGATAGAGAAATTGATAAAAAAACCCTGATAATTTGTATAAACCAAAATGTTTACTTATAAGTTGTAAAAGTGTACTTTTTACTTTAAATACGAGAAAACTTGTAAGTTATTTAATGTGATTGTTCTTGTAAATTAATTTGGGTTGAAAAAAATTGATAGAAGTATGTTAAAATGTAGTAATATTTAGTTATGATAATAAATTTGATAGGAAAGTTGAAAAATATATAAAGTTAAACTGTTATTCTAAAAATATAAAATCATGTTAATTAAGTTAAATATGATAAATCCAATCAATTGTTGTCTCAATCAAAAGTACAACTACAGAAATAGAATATTTTCCCAAAATACCAGGTACCATACTCATACTAACCAGAAATAGAAATGCTACAACTCAATAGACTGTTCACTTGAGACATATTTGTCTTCGTCAAAAGTAAAATTATTCAGAAATAACAAGTAAATCAAAAGTTAGAATTCTACTATCAACTTATTCAGTCACTATACAAGATCAAGACTGTTGAGACCATCCCATTCTTATATACAAATTTTACTACAAAAAAAATATTTATATAGCAACAGTTTAGTTACAATTTGTCTGATACTATACGGCTTGTTGCTAAAATTTAACAACAGTATAGCAACAATTTCTGTTACTAAGTGTTGATACCTGTTACTATATTGTTGATGAATTTTCTGCAACAAGTCGTGTAGTAACAGACTAATTGTTGTTATACGGTTATTTTCTTGTAGTGTTTTTTTTTAAAATGATTATACACAAGTTCGGAGCAATGAGATTGCAAATTACAAAGTGTTATTCTATGGGTCGCAAAACTTATTGTTTTTAAATGTTATTGTAGAAGAAAAAAAAGGAGCATTTCCGTAATCATGGGGTTGCGTCTGCTTGTATAGCAAAAACACATTCGTGTAAAACATTCAAGGCCTTTTATCAGTGAAAGAAGTAATAGTTGGTTAAAAGGGCTTTCAACACCCCTATCGTAAAAACCGATCTGTTACTACGTATATTGATTGATTTATTTTAATAGATTTTAGGTTTTCAGCACCCCATAATTACTAGGGGCGGAGGCAGGTGTCAGGGATGACGACGGCCACCCCATAAATTTTAAAAAATATAATTTTTGAAATAGAAAATTTCTGAAATTTATGTTTTATATATTAATAGGTGGGTACCCTAATATAAACAAATTGTAACCTAGTTCATTTGCTAAACATAAATGATTTGGGTCCTAAACATCCCTAGTTCTGTGTATAAGAGGGATATTTTTTTACAAATAATGTACAATAGGTACCACTTTTGAAATTATATTCCTCCTACGTATCTCCATAATTTCACATTCCCTATAGGTACCACTTTTTAATTATTTGATTTATTTACCAAAACGCCATACACATATTTCATAAAAAATGAAAAAAAAACACATAAAATTATATAAAATGCAAAAAATCTCAAAATAAATGAAAAAAAATCACAAAAAATTGTAAAAAAAAAAAAAAAAATCACAAAGAAAATAAAAAAATCACAAAAAAATTATAAAAAATGAAAAAATCACAAAAAAATCACAAAATTTTAAAAAAATTACAAAAAAAAATAAAAAATGAAAAAAAATGAAAAAATATTATAAAAAATGAAAAAAATCACATAAAATTATAAAAAATGAAAAAAATCACAAATTATTATAAAAAATAAAAATAAAATAAAAAATCACAAAAAATCACAAAAAAATGAATAAAAAATCACAAAAAAAATCACTTTTATTGAACTTTATGCACTTTCAACTGTACTAGATGCACTTTTAGCTGAACTATATGCACTTTCAGCTGAAACATATGCACTTTTAGTTGAACCAGATGCAGGTTTTACAGAACGATATGCACTTTTATTGAACTAGATGCATTTTTGTCTGAACCATATTCACTTTCAGCTGAACCAGATACACTTTTAGCTGAACCATATGCACTTTCAGCTGAACCATATACACTTTTAGGTGAACCAGATGCAGATTTTACAGAACGATATGCACTTTTATTGAACTAGATGCACTTTTATCTGAACCATATTCACTTTTAGCTGAACCATATACACTTTTAGCTGAACCATATGCACTTTCAGCTGAACCATATGCACTTTCAGTTGTACCAGATGCACTTTTAGTTGAATCAGATGCATTTTTAACAGAACTATATGCACTTTCGACTGTACTATATTCATTTTCGACTACACTATATGTACTTTTGACTTAACTATATGTACTTTCCACTAAATTAGATGCACTTTAAACTGAACCAGATGTACTTTCAGCTGAACCAGATGCACTTTTAGCTGAACTATATGCATACTCACTTTTATTGAACTATATTTACTTTCGACTGAATTGTATGCACTTTCAACGGAACTAGATGTACTTTCAGCTGAATTGAATGCAATTTCGACTCAATTTTATTCATTTTTGACTAACTATATACACTTTCGACTGAACTATATGCACTTTTATTGACTATATACGCTTTTGACTGAATTATATGTATTTTTGACTGAACTAGATGCACTTTCAGCTCATTTAAATTAAAAAAAGACACATTTATCATGGAAAAACCATTTTTTTGTATAAAAAAAATCACTTTTAGGTATAAAAAGTGTTATCTTGACAAAAAAAAATTATATATTTTTTGTAATTTTTTAAAAAGTTTATGATTTTTTCATTTTTTTATAATTCTTTTTATTTTTGTGATTTTTGTGATTTTTTATAATTTTTATAATTTTTTTTGTGATTTTTGTTATTTTTATAATGTTTTGTGGTTTTTTGTGATTTTTGTGAATTTTTTTTAATATAATTTTTTCATTTTTTTCATTTTTTTAAAATTTTTTATTATTTTATGTGATTTTTTATAAGTTTTTGTCATTTTTTATATTTTTTTTGATTTTTCGGTATAAAAAGTGTTATATTGACAAAAAAAATTATATATTTTTTTTGTAATTTTTTAAAAAGTTTGTGATTTTTTTAATTTTTTCTGATTTTTTGTGATTTTTTAATTTTTTTTATATTATTTATAATTTTTTTGTGATTTTTGTATTTTTTTTAATAATTTTTTGTGATTTTTGGTGATTTTTATAATTTTTGGTGATTTTTTATATTTTTTTGATTTTTTTTGATTTTTTGTGATTTTTATAATTTTTTATGATTTTTTTGATATTTTATATTTTTATTTTTATTTTTTATAATTTTTTATGATTTTTTGTGGTTTTTTTCATTTTTATAATTTTTTTGTGTTTTTTTTTTATTTTGTTGTAATTTAAAACTATTTTTTTGGGTTTATAGAAAGATAAAATATGTATATTATATTTTGGTTTGTATGACAATTTAGTAAATAAACTAAATAATTAAAAAGTGCTACCTATGAGGAATATGAAATTATCAAGGTAGCTATGAGGAATATAATTTGCTATGAGCTACTTATAGGGAATTACCCCTATTTTTTACTCTCCATTTAATTAGCATTTATTTACTTTTTGACTTTTCCAATAATTGGACTAAAATTTCATCTTTTAGGTACTAGGACAAAGTTTTATAAATAAAAAAATGTTTAAATTACAATAAATTCGTATTCGAATTCAGTTTTTCTGTGTCGTTTAAATTTTTTGGATTAATGGACAAGTCAATTGAGTTTAGGCTTCGGATTTTTTTGATTTTTTATACGATTATTGTATTAACGGATAAAATAAAATCTTCAACAACCCTACATGAATTGAATTCTACTTCCCCCCACCGATAATTACCAAAATAACAGTTGAGTTCCACCACATCTCAAACAAAAATACATACACCAAATTAAATATCTCCCTGAACTCCGGTACCATTTACTAACAAACTCTTTTTTATCAAAAATAATAAAAACAAAAACTTATATAACCAACTTCCTCTGCTACTTGAATCATAACAATCTTTCTCTATACTCCCATGACTCCCCTCTTACTCTCCCTCCTCCTCCTCCTCCTCCTCCTCGTCGTAATCCCGTCTCTCTCTTCCTCGCCTCACCACCACCACCACCACCATATTACTCTCTCACCACCACCACAACAACAACAACAAGAAAACCAACTATCTGACATAATCTCAACATTATTATCAACAACCGATTTCCAAACCTTCTCCACTCTCCTCCTCTCGTCCGCACCTTCCCTCTCTAATATCACCGCCACCATCTTCGTCCCAAGCGACTCCTCCCTCTCCCACCTCCCGACATACTTCGACCCCCTCTTAATCCCTTACCACATTCTCCCAAACACCCGACTCCCCCTCTCTAGCATCTCCCTCCTCCCTCCCCTCTCCCACCTCCCCACCCTCCTCCCCGATCACTACATCCTTATTACCAACAACTCCCTCTCTAACTTCTCGGTTGATGGGTCGCGGGTTACTAAACCTGACCTGTTCTTGTCGAGGAGTTTTGCGGTGCATGGTATACGTAATGTGTTGTATTATTCGCCTTATTTTGAGCGGAACGAGAGTGTGGGAAATGGGTTTGTGTCGAATGAGACTACTAGGCCGAGGGAGGGTGAGTCCGAGGAGGTGGGTGTTGTTGGGTCTGTTTGGGATTCGGGTGCTTTGAAGGGCGGTGATGGGGTTTCGATCGTGTTCTTGATCGTGTTCTTTGGTGTTTTTTTGGTGATAAATCGATACAGTTTTGTGTATACGAAGGGAATTACTGAAGTCTGTAAATAGTTGGTTTTTTGGGTCTTTTTTGTTAGTGAAATCTGTAAAGAATTGATTTTTGTGTCTTTTTCTGTTAGGGTAATCTTGTTCAGGAATTTGATAATAATAAGGGGGAAATCTTGGATTCTGGTGCTATAAAGGGTGATGATGAATTTTCGATCGTGTTCTTTGGTGTTTTCTGGTGATAAATCGATGTGTTTTTGTGTATAAGAAGAGAAGTAGTGATATCTGTGAAGAATTGATTTTTGGGTCCTTTTTTGTTAGTAAAATCTTGTTCAGGAATTTGATAATGAGAAGGGGAAAATTTGCGATTCTGGCGCATTAAAGGGTGATGATGAGTTTTCGTTCATTTTCTTGATCGTATTCGTTGGTATCTTTTGGTGATAAATCGATACGTTTTTGTGTATACGAGGAGAATTAGTGAAATCTGTAAAGAATTGATTTTTGGGTCTATTTTGTTAGTAAAATCTTGTTCAGGGATTTGATAAGTTTTCTGTAATTTTCTTGTTCGTGTTTATTTTTGTGTTTGGCGATATATGAATAGATTGTTGGGATTAAAGATTTCAGTTTTTGATGGTGAAAACTGTAAAGAATTGTAGTTTGGGGTCTTTTTTGTCAGCGAAATATTTAGCAGGGATATGATGATAAGGCGGAAAGAAAATTAGGATTTGAGTGATTTGTGTTGACTGTTCTTTTCTGTTATAAAAGTAATTCAATTTTCAGATTCTTGTTGATTATTGTTTACTGTTATTGTTTAGATTCAAAACTAAACTGCTTAGGAATGAGTATAAAGTGATTATTGTTGATTATTGTTTACTGTTATTGTTTAGATTCTTTGCTTTCATGTATTTGAATGCTAATTTATGGTTTATAAGAAATATATTCAGTGTAATATTATTGTACTTAGGGAACTAGTGAAACAATTGTGTTGGTGTTCTTTGCTGTTAAAAAAACTGAATTTATGGATTCATTGCTTTTTCGGAATTGAATGCTGTATAATTTATATTGGTTACATAAATAAAAACACCAGTAATAAGCTGACCAAGACATGGTTTATTGAAAATATTCAGATGTCCAAAGATAAGAAGAAGCAGCCTTTTTGCTGTTTTCAATATTTCACTATTTGCAACTTTTGCAAGGTACATTATGATCCATACCAAAATTTGCCATTTTAACTGCAACAGTTGCATATATAGGCACAAACCGGTCTCAGGAGAGCTAAGTTCCATAATATCATGACTACCTAAATGAATGGCCTAATAAATCGCTCAAGATCATATCGGTTAGCTCAGTTTAAAAAGAAAAAGAAAATTAAGGCATCTTTAATGTCTCTATTTATTTACTTTGTCTGTCTATCTCCTCCGTCAATGTTGCGAGCGCATCTCTCCAATCATCGCTATTCGGTTCACTGCTCCATAATCTATTTAGCGTTTTCAGTTCCTCCAAATTCCCCTTTTTCAACAATTCTCTAAATACCTGTGCTTTTTGTTCGGGGCGGATGTTTTTGGGCTTGTGCTCCCAGTACTTGGTACATTTATGATCCGCATCAAGGGCCTCGATTGCCTGTTACATAAATTTCTTTCATTGTTACAACATTATGAAATGATACAAGCATGAAGCATGGAACATACTTTCATTTCACTGTGGTTCTTTAGACTCGTAAATAAGTGATTTCAGAAGAAAAAAATTGAAAAATTTTCAAACCGTGACACAAATTTACGCATGAATTCAATACTTTCTACACAAACATAGTTATAAAACCAATATGATCAGAGTAAGGAAAAAAAAAAGGTGTGTTCATTATATAATATAAACTATAATAAAAATGCAGATTTGAAATAGGGAATATGAAGGTTTCAAATACGAAAAGGAGAAATAGATCATATAAAAAGTTCACTGAAAAGTTAAGAATAGACAACGGTACATGTGTGAAAGAACCGAAGTTTTTTTTCTCAAGAAACTCCTTATTTTAAAAAGGAACCAGAAAACAGCAGTAAACGTTACTGAGCAACTATAACCTTTTATAAAAACACTGGACAGTTAAATTTTAGTGTTTCAAGCCATAGTTTGGTACTCTGGTTCAGTCATTTAGTGTCTATGGGAAGTGAAACTTGTCGGCTGTTTTAACATTGCTTTGTCTCATTTGCATAATACTATGTATTTATGTTCATATGAAGAAAAAAAGAAGAGTATTTGAGGCAGACTGCGGTGAGTTGGTTTACCTGAATAATGGAATGCGAGAGAAACCCAAACATTTCAAGCCCGTTCACAGTTTGCAAAGGTGGCAGATCCTTTTCGCCTATATTTCTCCGCTTTGTAATTTCTTCATTTAGCTTCTGAGCCACCATTTCCCAGCACTTATCCGGCGATATATTTGAAAAGCTCTCATTCGGGCAGTCTTCTAACGAAACCTGTTTATTGGGAAATTAATCATTACTCTTCGAGTGTTTAGCTGAAAACAATACAGAGAAATTGAGAGCGTGGCCGCATAATTTCTTTACTGTATGATTGACAAAATATCTAAATGAGAGGGTAAGTTGCTCTACAGTTAGTACTAGACTATAGAGACTTTTTTTCACAATTTATACGAGAAAAGGGACTTCTTAACGAAATGGAAGTGATTCTTTATAATATTGAATAACACGTTCCATGTTCAAATGTCAAATTAGACAAAACCACAGGGTAGTAAGTATTTCAGAACAGTTAAATTCTGTATGTAAAAGTACAACAAATCACAAGACTAATTGCTTACCTTGAACAGAGGACCAAGAAACCCACCATCTTGAGTTTCGGATATATACACGCTCATATCATTAGGATTCTGAACATTATAGAAGCTAACACGACTTCTAAAACCTGTGTCAATATTGAGAAAATTGCAAGAAAAAAATATTCAGAAACATTTCCACTAAAAACAAAAAATTACAATAGTACAACCTTATGGCAAAAGTAGTGCTAACCTTTGGGAAAGATAGCCTGTTCGTCACACCACTGCTTACCAAACACAACAGTCCCATAGTTTATCGGATGAACAGAAATTTTTTTGGTAGAAAAACTCTTCGTGGTTAGATCCATATTTTCTACTTCTTCAACCGTTGCAGGCAAAATTATAGGTGAAATTGATTGTAAGCAAGGGACTGAAAGATCAAAGCCAAACAACATTTTACCAACAGATAAAGATGATTTTTTGTCCATAGAAATATTCTCTGTCGCTAAAGTTGTTTGTGATACAGATGAGCTCGAGCTAATGCTATTGGACAATTGATTCAAACCACTCTTTTCTTCATCATCTGACAAAACAATGTGATTCCCATCAAATTGATTTATCATCTCGGTTTTCGCTTCATCTTCTTCCGGGTTGGAACCGGTGCCGGGTTTTTTAGCAAAAGTGGAAGCACATGATTTTATGGCGTCCAAATCAAGTTCTAATGCTTCAACTAGATTCTTCAGCTCATCCGTTGTGTACCGCACATGGGCAACTCTGTCATTCGACTCGCAAGAGCAAGCTAAATTCGCGTGTTCGAGACATCTAAACTTGTTCGGAGAGCACTTGCAGGTAACAGAAGAAAGATACAAGTCGTAATAACATGAAAAGCACTCTCTATCAACTTTAGAATCACACTCCTTATTTATTTTCATGAGCTGGAAAGTAGCTGGAAGTTGGCGCAGTCTTTCTTCTTCTGCAATCACCCGTTCCTGAAAATATGTTGTTAAATATGTTAAAAAATAAAACAAATTAAAAGCCACACCAAAGAAACAAGCATAAACACTTATCATAAACAATTTTTTTCCCAGAAATTAGGCAAACACGAAAGATTAGGAGATGTAAAACTATAAGATCTTCAAAACTGCATTTGTTTGGATAATAAATTTTAAAACAAAAGTTAATTAATGAGCATGCAAAGACCAACCTACATTACAATTCAATTCTTACATATACGTGCACACAAAGAACTTACAATCTCTGGTCTTGAAGTGAAACTTCTAGCTAAAACTAACTGAGGAGTAAATGATAAATAAATAGACTTTTGTTTCTAAATCTCATGGAAATTTGCAGCACGTTTAGTATACACATTTATGCCCTTAGTTGCCTTTTGTAAGATTAAGAGTCAAATTAAAATTAAAATAAAATGTACGTGCTTCCTAGACTTCAAAAAATAGTGTGTGATCAACAATTTTGTGGTTAGAGGTTTAAAATTTTATATCTCGGCACTAATCATTAGTCTAAACTATAAACTAATTTACCTTGAGTGCCTTGGTGAGAATCCCTTCATTTCCACAAACGCTTTTCCACCTCAATATTTTCGCACTCTCCTTTTTCTCTATATATGTTTCCCAAAATGCTTGAAAAGCTTGCATAGCTGACCCTAAAAGTAGCTTATCATGAGAAAGTGAGGTCTTTCTAGACTGTTTACTATAGAGCTCAACGGCACTTTGTCCATGTATTAACCAATCAACGGGAGCCACGTTAACAGCTTCAGCACAATTAAATCCAGAATTAAATCCAGAATGGTATGCCCTTGGAAACGTCAGAACAAACTCCCCAGAGTGCTGGACCACTCTATATACCGGCACACCCTCGGACTTCAACAATGAAGGAGAAAGCTGGGTTACCTATTATACAAGCAAAAAAATGAATCAATAAACTTGACTTTACATTCCATCTCCACAACAATCATAATGGAGTATAACATATTACGGAGAAAAAGGCACTTATATACACTAATGTAACACCAGATTTGATTTTTATACACCAACCTACAAAAGTTAGTAATTAATACACAGGTAGGTGTACATTTCTCTACTATCTATTTTAATACACTATTAAGAGAAATAGTCATAGATCAGGGATTAATATTAGAAACAAAAAACATAGTTTGGTGAGTGGAATAGAAAATTCGTGATATAAAGGTGTAGAAAGTATCTTAGAAACCAATACAACAGTAAACAGAAATCTATGTTTTCCAAGCTTTTAAGTACCCTACCTATGAATTCTATCAATTACTACACAAAAGTGTACTAAAATCGTGGAGACATATAGCATTTGCGTACTAATTGCTAATTTGCGTACATTGGTGTACAAGATCAAGATCTGGTGGTGTGTTAAGTGCACAAAACTGTCATTGACCCCATAATTCGGTAACAAGGGATGCAGATATATTATAACATTGCAGTTTTGATAAAAATTTGGGTTACCAGTCCATGAAGCAAATCCGGTGACTCTTTAAACAAATCTGGAAGATGCTTTCTCATGGCTTTTTCCAACTCAACAGCGTGACTTTGAGGTACCCCGTACCATATTTTTGGATCACCAAAATGTAGATAGTTTAAGGAGTACAAGTGGTGGTCCTCTACATGCTGTCATTATAAACACAAAGAAATAAAACTTTAAACAATGACTTTACGGAAACTTGAAAAGAAAGTAAATAGCATTCATCTTAAATCCTGACACTAGTATTTAAGCAACTCGAATCACCAAAAGAGGTTTAAGTTAAATTATCTGATGCTAGCATACGACCTGACGAAGTAAAGGTGTATGAAAACCTGGGCGTGTTTTGGTAGTAAAATAGAGGCTCAACTGTGCATCTATCATGCTATATAACACCAATAAACTATCCTCATTTATTCAGTTATTGTGCACAAATAGAACTTATATCATAAACAAACAAATAATGATATAATGAAATAAAAGGATATATTTACCCAACAAAATGATGAAAAGCACATGCCCACATAGAGCCATGGAACTACAACTCCCGAAATATCAGATTCTTCAAAGCACAAAACAGAACCAGGCAAGTGTGGAAAGTTATTCAAGTTCCAACCAGAGTGCGCATAATCATCCTTATTATTTTCAATTTCGGAACCGATTTTCGGAAATCCACTTCCAAATACCCCCGTTTCCAGATCAGCACCATAATGTACCTGAAGAATACATGACAAATTATAATCACTTTCTTATGCGGTAAATCAAAGTACAAATACCTGCAAATAAATTGTTCATCAGTAAACAAAAGAGAAAAACGCATCATGATTGGAAGTTTGTTGTTTTACACACTTTCCAATGTTGTACAATAACCTAACTCATTTTTAAAACTGTAATTGGACACTTAAGTTTAGCCCACCCCAACCTTACACAGTTTAGAGTTTTCGTAAGTTAGTAAATTACCCCCTGAAATTGGGCAGAAGTATGTTAATTACGTCATCTTTTTCCAATAATTAAACAACAGAGTCTAAAATAGTCATTATACTTATAGGTAAGTGTACATTTTAAGAAATGTGTTGGTTAGTCTGCAAGATCGAAAAAGTGTAAAACTGGTTTGCGAAACAGAAAACATCTCTATCTTAATTATATTTATACCTCCACTTCGTCTGTTGGCTGCTCAACAATTCGCCAATATTCGCCTTCAATTTCTTCAACAGATGGTCCCTTTTTTTCATCCCTTTCACTGCTGCTAGCCATTTTCTCCTCTTCTCTATCATTAATTCCAAAATAACAATCTTTAAAATAATCGGCAAATTTCTGAAACTCTTGAAAAGTAAAGTCGGATCCTGATTGGAATCCAAACTTGTTTTTAGCTGATTTTGCTTTTGAGTTTCTTCGTTTCCTCTTTCTGCCTCTTCTTTTCTTCATCGGCTCCCTATTTTGAAGAAGATCAACTTGTTGTATTCTTGTAGAAAATTTTGCATTCTCCCACATATTTTTCTCTTTAAGAGGACACGGTGGCTTCCATGAGGAAGGAGGTACGATTCTACATATGCCATAAGACTCTGCTCGTGGGCGAATCTTGGCTATGTAGCCAAGTGTATCTTCAAACTCCTATTTTGAATCATAAAAGGTGTTGGATTAAAGAGTCAAATAATCAAAATCTAGTTTTTAGGTCTTACACTACTAGATTTTACGAGTGAAATTATAGCAAAAGTAAAGATGTTCTACGTACCTCTGTAGTTGGATAAAATATGGGAGCACCGTTTATCATAGGCCGACATGCGTCATCAGGATTCCATCTAGCTGAAATCTGCCAAATATATGGGAAAATCAAATTAATATTTTTTTTCCAACCGCATATGGAACTAAAAGCATAGATCAACGAAATGTTTTGAGTCTGCAGAACTACTTCAACGCAAGAATTCCCAGATAAATTTAAATATTAGACAAAGTTTTGACTAAATTCACTCTTTCACTTGTTTCAAAAAAACTGCTTTGAAGCTTGTATAACAAATACATCCTATCCTTTAATAAAAAAAGAAAGAAAAAATAAGGCTTAAAAGTTGCAATCAAACAAGGCCTTCAAAATCCAGTTAAGAAACTATAAAAGCAAGAATATAAAATATTTTCTAAGAAATAATATAATACAAGGAATCAAGTTAAGCTAATATACCTCTCGGCTATGAAGGCTGGCTAAGGGGTCAAGGTTCTCGTCACTTTTTTGCCTTTTATTAGTAGAAGTATTCCGCATCATCTTTCACGACCAAATTCGAGGCTATATATCCAATAAACAGTATTAATCCTTGCCTGGAAAAGAACTCCTCCTTAATCTCAAGCTATTGTAACACGAAATAAGATAGAAGGCTAAGCTTCTAGCCGGACGAAAAATGAAGGAACTTGACAGCTGAAAACAGATAAATAGAAAGAAAGTTAATGGTGACAAAATGCAGTATGGTAAAAAAAAAAAAATGCTGTGTATGAAATTTTATCTCTTCATAGCTTTATGTGATATATGGAAAGATCATCGAACAAAAGAAGCGTCAAAAAATAATAAATGGAATTATAAAATCTGCAAAACAATAAAGGCAATCCAGGAATAATAATAATAGAATAATTTAACCAAACGCAGCTCGCTAAACGAATTGACTACATGTATGGCATGTAAATATATAAATTAACAATCTGATCTGAATAAATGCATCGTATTCTCATTCACACATTTATTTTCTACTCATAAAGTTCTTATAGATGAATAAGTGAAATTTATTGTATTTGTATATGATCTCGGAACCACGGATATGCATATATTTGCAGATGAATGTCAGAAAAACTATTATATAAGAAAGACAACTGAGGTTTGGTAATAAAAGAATAGAGGACTAATATAGAGAAACAAAATCCGAAACCCTCCGGAAAAATTTTGCTCTTATCTCCCAACAATCACCATTGCTTCTTCTTTTTTAAAATTGGTCAGATATCAAGAGTGTCATTACACAATTGCCGATATATTTACAATTTAGAAAAAAAATTACATGTAATAACCAGTAATTATAAAAAATGTCCCTACCCCGAAAAAGAGTACTAATTGCTATAATAACAACGTATCCACGAGGATTTCATGGTTAAACCAGGAGGCTATCTCGAGTAAGAGAAACAACAAATCAAATATAGCAAAAAAAATACTAGAAAAATGGATTAATCATTACCTAATCATAACCATACAAATTAACAAACAAAAAAAAAAAACTAACCCTGATAAACACATACCAATTTCCAATTCAGGGAAATCCTAAGATATAATCAATCTCCAAAGTTCCAGTCTAAAGATGAACACTAGTCGTTTATAAGTAAGAATTTCGAGAAAGAACAACTTTATAAGAACAGCAACTTCAAAAGATAACTTAAGTTTTATGGCTCTTAATCAGGCATGGAATAAAGGAAAAAAAGGCTAAGATTAATAAATAGAGTCAAAAAGGCTGGAGAAAATAGCCTTAACTCGCTACAAACACCATTGCGGTCGTTGTTTTTAAGAATGGTCAAATATCAACCAAAATTGAAAATCTTTTTGACAATCTAGATTAAATGAAATTACACATAATTAGAAAGATTTGTCGCTACCCGGAAACTTTAAGAGCGCACTAATTGCTATTATAACAACGTAACTGAGAGGATTTTGTTGTTTAGCCAGAAGGATGTCTTAAATAGGGGAAATAACAAATCATAAAAAGCAAAAAAAAAGGGAAGATCGCTACGTATTCATAACAAAACAAGTTAACACGAAATCTAAATATTATAACATAGGTACCAAGTTTCAATATAAAGAAAATCCTAAAATAAAATCAAACACCAAAGTTCTAATAGCATTGCTCAACACTAGTCCTTCATGATGAAGGATTTCAAAAAAAAATCAATTTAAATTTACACCCTTAAAAGGAATGCTACATTCAATAGGACAATGTTCAATTGCATTACAAATTCTGTTTTTAAAAAAAGAAAAAAGAAAATAAGAAACAGAACTCAACAATGTTTTAATAAAACAAAGATAAGGTAAACTACAAGATACAAAATATAAACCACATAATCAGTAAAACTGGTTTATACAATAAAACAAGCAATAATTAAATTTTGTGTGAATAACAAATATTAGCAGTTACCCTAAAACAAGAGAAACCCTAAAAGGCATGCAATTTAAATATACATTTTCTTTTATTCCTGATATTAAAGAAAACATAAGTTACAGGAAATTATTATACCTTCTAAAAATAGCTACAAAATCCACGTTGAAGTCAAGAGTTGTTGTTTGTTATCCTTATTTTGTTCCCTGCTTTTAATCAAAACATTCTTTTTGATAACGTTTTTAATAAGTAATATTACACTATTACTAATAGTATGTTTTAGAGGCGTTATTAATTTATAAATAGTATAAAAAGATACAACTATTATGATATTGATTAGGATTAGAATTAGTTAATATTGTAAGTTGGATCTAGAGAGAGAAAAGGAGAGAGAGTCAACTACATTGGCACACAGTTTAAACTGAACCATGCAACAAACCGACTTCTAATGTTTTTTTACATGTCATTATATACCCCTCCTCAATAAAAAATAACAATTTATTATATATTTTTAAATTTATTTTTAAAAAAATCGATTGTTTTGAACTTCATAACTCTTTTATAAAAAATTACATATTTTGTAAACTTATTTACAAATATATACATGTCATTAAAAAATATTTAAAAATTAAAAACCAAAATTTTAAAAAAATATATATGTGTGATACTGTTCAATCATATATGTCTAATCTTGTTTGATCATGTCTAATCATGTACAATCTCGTCCAATCTTGTATGTCTAATCTTGTTTAATAATATCTAATCATGTGTAACCATGTGTAATCCGGTTTGATATTATGTATTTTTTTTTTTAATATTTTTTTCTGTTTTTTCGATTTTTTATTTTTTTTGTATATTTTTTATGACATATGTATCTAAGTGTAAATAAGTATATGTACATAATTGTAAAAAAATACACATAAGTGGGTTTTTTTGTAGTTAATTTGATTAATATTTACCTATTTATAAGTATCTTTGATCAATCAAAAAAAAAATTAACACTATTTAAACCACTACATAGTACTTTATACATTTATTTTTTTATAAAATATGTATAGTTATTTACATATTACACTTTATCTATTTTGTATATTGTTCATTTATTCTATCAAATTTTTTGATTAATATGCTAAACTGTTCATTTTTTTAAATTGACATATTGCATGTGGTTCAACTAACTAAGACGAAAGTTACCAAATTACTCTGATGCAACTTATATAATTTTTACTTTAATAGATTGTTATTGAATATTAATTTCCACTTGGTTGTGTATACTAATATATTTTCTATAATCACTTGTGTTCACAGGGCGATCCTATGAATTTGGCCCTAATTTGGGTGTAAAATTTGGCGTCTTTTTCTTTACTACTTATGAACAAGAATTATCGGGGGAAAAAATATATGCTAAGTATTAAAAATATAACTAAAATGACAATAAAAAAATCGGCGCCTACCGATCTGAGGCAGCTAATCAAGGGTTGTTATGACTTATACGAAGATCGGTCCTAGTGTACATTAGTACTTTTAATATCAAATCTACACTTATTTATTATTAAACTGTTACTCCTCATAGTTAAATAATTAGATCAATCAGATATTCATATTTTGAGATGTATCATTTATTGAAAAACAAAACACAAACAAAAACAAACATACATGTACAACCAAAAGGAAATTATACTACAGAAATGAAACAACTTTAGTTAGTAATTCTGATAACATACTATAAAAAAAATTAGACGAAAAGTTCTATTTTTGTTTTTACAGCCCTTTTAAGTTTCTTTTACTAATCTATTAAAAATCACTTATAACTGCATACTTCTGCTCGAAATTGAAGAGACAAATGAGATGAATTACAAAAATATTAGTTCTTGTTTTTTTTTACATATATCTCCGTATAAGTATTTTTGTTGATAAAAATGCACATGATATGCACATGATCATATCATGTGCATCTCCTTCAGAAGATTGAGATGGAGAAAGCTGTGATTGCGATACAGTCCCTTGGGAAGATTGAGATGGAGAAATGTGTGGTTGTCATGCTGATGGTGTTGAAGTTTCTGATCGCAAAGATATCTCCGGCCTCATGTACCTACAAAAAAATCCAAATATATTGTCGATCAAGAGTTACTAAAGTTTAAGTACTTTCTCGAAACAAAAAGGGGTGAACATTTCAAGTATAGTCTCATCCAAATATAATTTGATAACCAAGTTAAATCACGGAAAATTCACCTCTGAATAACCATGTAAAAGATGATAACCAAAATCAAAACCATTGCCATTGCCAAATCGTAGTAGTCTACTCTTCCTTTGTTAATATCTGTTGCGATCCACGGGCGTTCTTCCCGTGACATGTGTGACTATTTGTAGCATAATTTTTGAAATGTATCTTCCAAGACATCAGAAGTGTTGTCCAACCACCAACCCATGCTCCTCACATTTTTCGGAGTCTTTTCGAATAACCATTCAGAAACTCCAACCGAAACGAATAAATCTCCGAGATGAATGACAAAATATTCTTGAATTAACCAACACCCATTCATAGATAAACCATATTTTGCTACAATAGATATACGTCTTATTCCCACCAAAACTTGAACAATAATTGCGACAAGATATATGATTAATGCACAACCTATTCGTTGGTAGGTTGTTAATCCGTATGGTCTATTCGTTATCACACGGGCAACCGGAACAACTAAAAACGGGTAGATGATAAATAAACAAAATAAGTCACATAGAGGTTCGAGTATAATTAAAATGAGATACGCTTGTTTCCCAAGGAAAGATACGTCCATAGTAGCAAGTTGTTCAATGGAGAAATCACTATGTTTTTCGATGATACCGGCAAACATAACACTCACAATCAAAATAGGAATCAATCGGATAAAAAATTTAACTTCTTCGATCCTCTGAACTGTGGACAACCTCCATAAATCTGGCGAATTAGCTCGATCCGAGTCGGTTATAATTGCAGCTTTGTCTAAACACCTACAAAAATATTAATAAGCATTTAATAGAAAACTCTTCATGTTATAATGGATGAGATTGTTACTAAGATAACTCCTCTCATAACTCACATATATCCAATGCATAATAATGCATTAGACATGACGAGATCGAAATTGAAGAGACAAATGAGATGAATTACAAAAATATTAGTTCTTGTTTTTTTTTACATATATCTCCGTATAAATATTTTTGTTGATAAAAATACACATGATATGCACATGATCATATCATGTGCATCCCCTTCAGAAGATTGAGATGGAGAAAGCTGTGATTGCGATACAGTCCCTTGGGAAGATTGAGATGGAGAAATGTGTGGTTGTGATGCTGATGGTGTTGAAGTTTCTGATCGCAAAGATATCTCCGGCCTCATGTACCTACAAAAAAATCCAAATATATTGTCGATCAAGAGTTACTACTTTCTCGAAACAAAAAGGGGTGAACATTTCAAGTATAGTCTCATCCAAATATAATTTGATAACCAAGTTAAATCACGGAAAATTCATCTCTGAATAACCATGTAAAAGATGATAACCAAATTCAAAACCATTGCCATTGCCAAATCATAGTAGTCTACTCTTCCTTTGTTAATATCTGTTGCTATCCACGGGCGTTCTTCCCGTGACATGTCTGACTATTTGTAGCATAATTTTTGAAATGTATCTTCCAAGGACATCAGAAGTGTTGTCCAACCACCAACCCATGCTCCTCACATTTTTCGGAGTCTTTTCGAATAACCATTCAGAAACTCCAACCGAAACGAATAAATCTCCGAGATGAATGACAAAATATTCTTGAATTAACCAACACCCATTCATAGATAAACCATATTTTGCTACAATAGATATACGTTTTATTCCCACCAAAACTTGAACAATAATTGCGACAAGATATATGATTAATGCACAACCTATTCATTGGTAGGTTGTTAATCCGTATGGTCTATTCGTTATCACACGGGCAACCGGAACAACTAAAAACGGGTAGATGATAAATAAACAAAATAAGTCACATAGAGGTTCGAGTATAATTAAAAAGAGATACGCTTGTTTCCCAAGGAAAGATACGTCCATAGTAGCAAGTTGTTCAATGGAGAAATCACTATGTTTTTCGATGATCCCGACAAACATAACACTCACAATCCAAATAGGAATCAATCGGATAAAAAATTTAACTTCTTCGATCCTCTGAACTGTGGACAACCTCCATAAATCTGGCGAATTAGCTCGATCCGAGTCGGTTATAATTGCAGCTTTGTCTAAACACCTACAAAAATATTAATAACCATTTAATAGGAAACTCTTCATGTTATAATGGATGGGATTGTTACTAAGATAACTCCTCTCATAACTCACATATATCCAATGCATAATAATGCATTAGACATGGCGAGATCGAAATTGAAGAGACAAATGAGATGAATTACAAAAATATTAGTTCTTGTTTTTTTACATATATCTCCGTATAAGTATTTTTGTTGATAAAAATGCACATGATATGCACATGATCATATCATGTGCATCCCCTTCAGAAGATTGAGATGGAGAAAGCTGTGATTGCGATACAGTCCCTTGGGAAGATTGAGATGGAGAAATGTGTGGTTGTGATGCTGATGGTGTTGAAGTTTCTGATCGCAAAGATATCTCCGGCCTCATGTACCTACAAAAAAATCCAAATATATTGTCGATCAAGAGTTACTACTTTCTCGAAACAAAAAGGGGTGAACATTTCAAGTATAGTCTCATAAAAATATAATTTGATAACCAAGTTAAATCACGGAAAATTCACCTCTGAATAACCATGTAAAAGATGATAACCAAAATCAAAACCATTGCCATTGCCAAATCGTAGTAGTCTACCCTTCCTTTGGTAATATATGTTGCGATCCACGGGCGTTCTTCCCGTGTCATGTCTGACTATTTGTAGCATAATTTTTGAAATGTATCTTCCAAGGACATCAGAAGTGTTGTCCAACCACCAACCCATGCTCCTCACATTTTTCGGAGTCTTTTCGAATAACCATTCAGAAACTCCAACCGAAACGAATAAATCTCCGAGATGAATGACAAAATATTCTTGAATTAACCAACACCCATTCATAGATAAACCATATTTTGCTACAATAGATATACGTTTTATTCCCACCAAAACTTGAACAATAATTGCGACAAGATATATGATTAATGCACAACCTATTCGTTGGTAGGTTGTTAATCCGTATGGTCTATTCGTTATCACACGGGCAACCGGAACAACTAAAAACGGGTAGATGATAAATAAACAAAATAAGTCACATAGAGGTTCGAGTATAATTAAAAAGAGATACGCTTGTTTCCCAAGGAAAGATACGTCCATAGTAGCAAGTTGTTCAATGGAGAAATCACTATGTTTTTCGATGATCCCGGCAAACATAACACTCACAATCCAAATAGGAATCAATCGGATAAAAAATTTAACTTCTTCGATCCTCTGAACTGTGGACAACCTCCATAAATCTGGCGAATTAGCTCGATCCGAGTCGGTTATAATTGCAGCTTTGTCTAAACACCTACAAAAATATTAATAACCATTTAATAGGAAACTCTTCATGTTATAATGGATGGGATTGTTACTAAGATAACTCCTCTCATAACTCACATATATCCAATGCATAATAATGCATTAGACATGGCGATATCGAAATTGAAGAGACAAATGAGATGAATTACAAAAATATTAGTTCTTGTTTTTTTACATATATCTCCGTATAAGTATTTTTGTTGATAAAAATGCACATGATATGCACATGATCATATCATGTGCATCCCCTTCAGAAGATTGAGATGGAGAAAGCTGTGATTGCGATACAGTCCCTTGGGAAGATTGAGATGGAGAAATGTGTGGTTGTGATGCTGATGGTGTTGAAGTTTCTGATCGCAAAGATATCTCCGGCCTCATGTACCTACAAAAAAATCCAAATATATTGTCGATCAAGAGTTACTACTTTCTCGAAACAAAAAGGGGTGAACATTTCAAGTATAGTCTCATAAAAATATAATTTGATAACCAAGTTAAATCACGGAAAATTCACCTCTGAATAACCATGTAAAAGATGATAACCAAAATCAAAACCATTGCCATTGCCAAATCGTAGTAGTCTACCCTTCCTTTGGTAATATATGTTGCGATCCACGGGCGTTCTTCCCGTGTCATGTCTGACTATTTGTAGCATAATTTTTGAAATGTATCTTCCAAGGACATCAGAAGTGTTGTCCAACCACCAACCCATGCTCCTCACATTTTTCGGAGTCTTTTCGAATAACCATTCAGAAACTCCAACCGAAACGAATAAATCTCCGAGATGAATGACAAAATATTCTTGAATTAACCAACACCCATTCATAGATAAACCATATTTTGCTACAATAGATATACGTCTTATTCCCACCAAAACTTGAACAATAATTGCGACAAGATATATGATTAATGCACAACCTATTCGTTGGTAGGTTGTTAATCCGTATGGTCTATTCGTTATCACACGGGCAACCGGAACAACTAAAAACGGGTAGATGATAAATAAACAAAATAAGTCACATAGAGGTTCGAGTATAATTAAAAAGAGATACGCTTGTTTCCCAAGGAAAGATACGTCCATAGTAGCAAGTTGTTCAATGGAGAAATCACTATGTTTTTCGATGATCCCGGCAAACATAACACTCACAATCCAAATAGGAATCAATCGGATAAAAAATTTAACTTCTTCGATCCTCTGAACTGTGGACAACCTCCATAAATCTGGCGAATTAGCTCGATCCGAGTCGGTTATAATTGCAGCTTTGTCTAAACACCTACAAAAATATTAATAACCATTTAATAGGAAACTCTTCATGTTATAATGGATGGGATTGTTACTAAGATAACTCCTCTCATAACTCACATATATCCAATGCATAATAATGCATTAGACATGGCGATATCGAAATTGAAGAGACAAATGAGATGAATTACAAAAATATTAGTTCTTGTTTTTTTACGTATATCTCCGTATAAGTATTTTTGTTGATAAAAATGCACATGATATGCACATGATCATATCATGTGCATCCCCTTCAGAAGATTGAGATGGAGAAAGCTGTGATTGCGATACAGTCCCTTGGGAAGATTGAGATGGAGAAATGTGTGGTTGTGATGCTGATGGTGTTGAAGTTTCTGATCGCAAAGATATCTCCGGCCTCATGTACCTACAAAAAAATCCAAATATATTGTCGATCAAGAGTTACTACTTTCTCGAAACAAAAAGGGGTGAACATTTCAAGTATAGTCTCATAAAAATATAATTTGATAACCAAGTTAAATCACGGAAAATTCACCTCTGAATAACCATGTAAAAGATGATAACCAAAATCAAAACCATTGCCATTGCCAAATCGTAGTAGTCTACCCTTCCTTTGGTAATATATGTTGCGATCCACGGGCGTTCTTCCCGTGTCATGTCTGACTATTTGTAGCATAATTTTTGAAATGTATCTTCCAAGGACATCAGAAGTGTTGTCCAACCACCAACCCATGCTCCTCACATTTTTCGGAGTCTTTTCGAATAACCATTCAGAAACTCCAACCGAAACGAATAAATCTCCGAGATGAATGACAAAATATTCTTGAATTAACCAACACCCATTCATAGATAAACCATATTTTGCTACAATAGATATACGTCTTATTCCCACCAAAACTTGAACAATAATTGCGACAAGATATATGATTAATGCACAACCTATTCGTTGGTAGGTTGTTAATCCGTATGGTCTATTCGTTATCACACGGGCAACCGGAACAACTAAAAACGGGTAGATGATAAATAAACAAAATAAGTCACATAGAGGTTCGAGTATAATTAAAAAGAGATACGCTTGTTTCCCAAGGAAAGATACGTCCATAGTAGCAAGTTGTTCAATGGAGAAATCACTATGTTTTTCGATGATCCCGGCAAACATAACACTCACAATCCAAATAGGAATCAATCGGATAAAAAATTTAACTTCTTCGATCCTCTGAACTGTGGACAACCTCCATAAATCTGGCGAATTAGCTCGATCCGAGTCGGTTATAATTGCAGCTTTGTCTAAACACCTACAAAAATATTAATAACCATTTAATAGGAAACTCTTCATGTTATAATGGATGGGATTGTTACTAAGATAACTCCTCTCATAACTCACATATATCCAATGCATAATAATGCATTAGACATGGCGATATCGAAATTGAAGAGACAAATGAGATGAATTACAAAAATATTAGTTCTTGTTTTTTTACGTATATCTCCGTATAAGTATTTTTGTTGATAAAAATGCACATGATATGCACATGATCATATCATGTGCATCCCCTTCAGAAGATTGAGATGGAGAAAGCTGTGATTGCGATACAGTCCCTTGGGAAGATTGAGATGGAGAAATGTGTGGTTGTGATGCTGATGGTGTTGAAGTTTCTGATCGCAAAGATATCTCCGGCCTCATGTACCTACAAAAAAATCCAAATATATTGTCGATCAAGAGTTACTACTTTCTCGAAACAAAAAGGGGTGAACATTTCAAGTATAGTCTCATAAAAATATAATTTGATAACCAAGTTAAATCACGGAAAATTCACCTCTGAATAACCATGTAAAAGATGATAACCAAAATCAAAACCATTGCCATTGCCAAATCGTAGTAGTCTACCCTTCCTTTGGTAATATATGTTGCGATCCACGGGCGTTCTTCCCGTGTCATGTCTGACTATTTGTAGCATAATTTTTGAAATGTATCTTCCAAGGACATCAGAAGTGTTGTCCAACCACCAACCCATGCTCCTCACATTTTTCGGAGTCTTTTCGAATAACCATTCAGAAACTCCAACCGAAACGAATAAATCTCCGAGATGAATGACAAAATATTCTTGAATTAACCAACACCCATTCATAGATAAACCATATTTTGCTACAATAGATATACGTCTTATTCCCACCAAAACTTGAACAATAATTGCGACAAGATATATGATTAATGCACAACCTATTCGTTGGTAGGTTGTTAATCCGTATGGTCTATTCGTTATCACACGGGCAACCGGAACAACTAAAAACGGGTAGATGATAAATAAACAAAATAAGTCACATAGAGGTTCGAGTATAATTAAAAAGAGATACGCTTGTTTCCCAAGGAAAGATACGTCCATAGTAGCAAGTTGTTCAATGGAGAAATCACTATGTTTTTCGATGATCCCGGCAAACATAACACTCACAATCCAAATAGGAATCAATCGGATAAAAAATTTAACTTCTTCGATCCTCTGAACTGTGGACAACCTCCATAAATCTGGCGAATTAGCTCGATCCGAGTCGGTTATAATTGCAGCTTTGTCTAAACACCTACAAAAATATTAATAACCATTTAATAGGAAACTCATCATGTTATAATGGATGGGATTGTTACTAAGATAACTCCTCTCCTAACTCACATATATCCAATGCATAATAATGCATTAGACATGACGAGATCGAAATTGCAGAGACAAATGAGATGAATTACAAAAATATTAGTTCTTGTTTTTTTTACATATATCTCCGTATAAGTATTTTTGTTGATAAAAATGCACATGATATGCACATGATTATATCATGTGCATCCCCTTCAGAAGATTGAGATGGAGAAAGCTGTGGTTGCGATACAGTCTCTTGGGAAGATTGTGATGGAGAAATGTGTGGTTGTGATGCTGATGGTGTTGAAATTTCTGATCGCAAAGATATTTCCAGCATCATGTACCTACAAAAAAATCCAAATATATTGTCGATCAAGAGTTACTACTTTCTCGAAACAAAAAGGGGTGAATATTTCAAGTATAGTCTCATCCAAATATAATTTGATAACCAAGTTAAATCACGGAAAATTCACCTCTGAATAACCATGTAAAAGATGATAACCAAAATCAAAACCATTGCCATTGCCAAATCGTAGTAGTCTACCCTTCCTTTGTTAATATCTGTTGCGATCCACGTTCTTCCCGTGACATGTCTGACTATTTGTAGCATAATTTTTGAAATGTATCTTCCAAGGATATCAGAAGTGTTGTCCAACCACCAACCCATGCTCCTCACATTTTTCGGAGTCTTTTCGAATAACTATTCAGAAACTCCAACCGAAACGAATAAATCTCCGAGATGAATGACAAAATATTCTGGAATTAACCAACACCCATTCATAGATAAACCATATTTTGCTACAATAGATATACGTCTTATTCCCACCAAAACTTGAACAATAATTGCGACAAGATATATGATTAATGCACAACCTATTCGTTGGTAGGTTGTTAATCCGTATGGTCTATTCGTTATCACACGGGAAACCGGAACAACTAAAAACGGGTAGATGATAAATAAACAAAATAAGTCACATAGAGGTTCGAGTATAATTAAAAAGAGATACGCTTGTTTCCCAAGGAAAGATACGTCCATAGTAGCAAGTTGTTCAATGGAGAAATCACTATGTTTTTCGATGATCCCGGCAAACATAACACTCACAATCCAAATGGGAATCAATCGGATAAAAAATTTAACTTCTTCGATCCTCTGAACTGTGGACAACCTCCATAAATCTGGCGAATTAGCTCGATCCGAGTCGGTTATAATTGCAGCTTTGTCTAAACACCTACAAAAATATTAATAACCATTTAATAGGAAACTCTTCATGTTATAATGGATGGGATTGTTACTAAGATAACTCCTCTCATAACTCACATATATCCAATGCATAATAATGCATTAGACATGACGAGATCGAAATTGAAGAGACAAATGAGATGAATTACAAATATATTAGTTCTTGTTTTTTTTACATATATCTCCGTATAAGTATTTTTGTTGATAAAAATGCACATGATATGCACATGATCATATCATGTGCATCCCCTTCAGAAGATTGAGATGGAGAAAGCTGTGGTTGCGATACAGTCTCTTGGGAAGATTGTGATGGAGAAATGTGTGGTTGTGATGCTGATGGTGTTGAAGTTTCTGATCGCAAAGATATCTCCGGCCTCATGTACCTACAAAAAAATCCAAATATATTGTCGATCTAGAGTTACTACTTTCTCGAAACAAAAAGGGGTGAACATTTCAAGTATAGTCTCATCCAAATATAATTTGATAGCCAAGTTAAATCACGGAAAATTCACCTCTGAATAACCATGTAAAAGATGATAACCAAAATCAAAACCATTGCCATTGCCAAATCGTAGTAGTCTACCCTTCCTTTGTTAATATCTGTTGCGATCCACGTTCTTCCCGTGACATGTCTGACTATTTGTAGCATAATTTTTGAAATGTATCTTCCAAGGACATCAGAAGTGTTGTCCAACCACCAACCCATGCTCCTCACATTTTTCGGAGTCTTTTCGAATAACTATTCAGAAACTCCAACCGAAACGAATAAATCTCCGAGATGAATGACAAAATATTCTTGAATTAACCAACACCCATTCATAGATAAACCATATTTTGCTACAATAGATATACGTCTTATTCCCACCAAAACTTGAACAATAATTGCGACAAGATATATAATTAATGCACAACCTATTCGTTGGTAGGTTGTTAATCCGTATGGTCTATTCGTTATCACACGGGCAACCGGAACAACTAAAAACGGGTAGATGATAAATAAACAAAATAAGTCACATAGAGGTTCGAGTATAATTAAAAAGAGATACGCTTGTTTCCCAAGGAAAGATACGTCCATAGTAGCAAGTTGTTCAATGGAGAAATCACTATGTTTTTCGATGATCCCGGCAAACATAACACTCACAATCCAAATAGGAATCAATCGGATAAAAAATTTAACTTCTTCGATCCTCTGAACTGTGGACAACCTCCATAAATCTGGCGAATTAGCTCGATCCGAGTCGGTTATAATTGCAGCTTTGTCTAAACACCTACAAAAATATTAATAACCATTTAATAGGAAACTCTTCATGTTATAATGGATGGGATTGTTACTAAGATAACTCCTCTCATAACTCACATATATCCAATGCATAATAATGCATTAGACATGACGAGATCGAAATTGAAGAGACAAATGAGATGAATTACAAAAATATTAGTTCTTGTTTTTTTTACATATATCTCCGTATAAGTATTTTTGTTGATAAAAATGCACATGATATGCACATGATCATATCATGTGCATCCCCTTCAGAAGATTGAGATGGAGAAAGCTGTGGTTGCGATACAGTCTCTTGGGAAGATTGTGATGGAGAAATGTGTGGTTGTGATGCTGATGGTGTTGAAGTTTCTGATCGCAAAGATATCTCCGGCCTCATGTACCTACAAAAAAATCCAAATATATTGTCGATCTAGAGTTACTACTTTCTCGAAACAAAAAGGGGTGAACATTTCAAGTATAGTCTCATCCAAATATAATTTGATAGCCAAGTTAAATCACGGAAAATTCACCTCTGAATAACCATGTAAAAGATGATAACCAAAATCAAAACCATTGCCATTGCCAAATCGTAGTAGTCTACCCTTCCTTTGTTAATATCTGTTGCGATCCACGTTCTTCCCGTGACATGTCTGACTATTTGTAGCATAATTTTTGAAATGTATCTTCCAAGGACATCAGAAGTGTTGTCCAACCACCAACCCATGCTCCTCACATTTTTCGGAGTCTTTTCGAATAACTATTCAGAAACTCCAACCGAAACGAATAAATCTCCGAGATGAATGACAAAATATTCTTGAATTAACCAACACCCATTCATAGATAAACCATATTTTGCTACAATAGATATACGTCTTATTCCCACCAAAACTTGAACAATAATTGCGACAAGATATATGATTAATGCACAACCTATTCGTTGGTAGGTTGTTAATCCGTATGGTCTATTCGTTATCACACGGGCAACCGGAACAACTAAAAACGGGTAGATGATAAATAAACAAAATAAGTCACATAGAGGTTCGAGTATAATTAAAAAGAGATACGCTTGTTTCCCAAGGAAAGATACGTCCATAGTAGCAAGTTGTTCAATGGAGAAATCACTATGTTTTTCGATGATCCCGGCAAACATAACACTCACAATCCAAATAGGAATCAATCGGATAAAAAATTTAACTTCTTCGATCCTCTGAACTGTGGACAACCTCCATAAATCTGGCGAATTAGCTCGATCCGAGTCGGTTATAATTGCAGCTTTGTCTAAACACCTACAAAAATATTAATAACCATTTAATAGGAAACTCTTCATGTTATAATGGATGGGATTGTTACTAAGATAACTCCTCTCATAACTCACATATATCCAATGCATAATAATGCATTAGACATGACGAGATCGAAATTGAAGAGACAAATGAGATGAATTACAAAAATATTAGTTCTTGTTTTTTTTACATATATCTCCGTATAAGTATTTTTGTTGATAAAAATGCACATGATATGCACATGATCATATCATGTGCATCCCCTTCAGAAGATTGAGATGGAGAAAGCTGTGGTTGCGATACAATCCCTTGGGAAGATTGAGATGGAGAAATGTGTGGTTGTCAATGCTGATGGTGTTGAAGTTTCTGATCGCAAAGATATCTCCGGCCTCATGTACCTACAAAAAAATCCAAATATATTGTCGATCAAGAGTTACTAAAGTTTAAGTACTTTCTCGAAACAAAAAGGGGTGAACATTTCAAGTATAGTCTCATCCAAATATAATTTGATAACCAAGTTAAATCACGGAAAATTCACCTCTGAATAACCATGTAAAAGATGATAACCACAATCAAAACCATTGCCATTGCCAAATCTTAGTAGTCTACTCTTCCTTTGTTAATATCTGTTGCGATGCACGGGCGTTCTTCCCGTGACATGTCTGACTATTTGTAGCATAATTTTTGAAATGTATCTTCCAAGGACATCAGAAGTGTTGTCCAACCACCAACCCATGCTCCTCACATTTTTCGGAGTCTTTTCGAATAACCATTCAGAAACTCCAACCGAAACGAATAAATCTCCGAGATGAATGACAAAATATTCTTGAATTAACCAACACCCATTCATAGATAAACCATATTTTGCTACAATAGATATACGTCTTATTCCCACCAAAACTTGAACAATAATTGCGACAAGATATATGATTAATGCACAACCTATTCGTTGGTAGGTTGTTAATCCGTATGGTCTATTCGTTATCACACGGGCAACCGGAACAACTAAAAACGGGTAGATGATAAATAAACAAAATAAGTCACATAGAGGTTCGAGTATAATTAAAAAGAGATACGCTTGTTTCCCAAGGAAAGATACGTCCATAGTAGCAAGTTGTTCAATGGAGAAATCACTATGTTTTTCGATGATCCCGGCAAACATAACACTCACAATCCAAATAGGAATCAATCGGATAAAAAATTTAACTTCTTCGATCCTCTGAACTGTGGACAACCTCCATAAATCTGGCGAATTAGCTCGATCCGAGTCGGTTATAATTGCAGCTTTGTCTAAACACCTACAAAAATATTAATAACCATTTAATAGGAAACTCTTCATGTTATAATGGATGGGATTGTTACTAAGATAACTCCTCTCATAACTCACATATATCCAATGCATAATAATGCATTAGACATGACGAGATCGAAATTGAAGAGACAAATGAGATGAATTACAAAAATATTAGTTCTTGTTTTTTTTACATATATCTCCGTATAAGTATTTTTGTTGATAAAAATGCACATGATATGCACATGATCATATCATGTGCATCCCCTTCAGAAGATTGAGATGGAGAAAGCTGTGGTTGCGATACAATCCCTTGGGAAGATTGAGATGGAGAAATGTGTGGTTGTCAATGCTGATGGTGTTGAAGTTTCTGATCGCAAAGATATCTCCGGCCTCATGTACCTACAAAAAAATCCAAATATATTGTCGATCAAGAGTTACTAAAGTTTAAGTACTTTCTCGAAACAAAAAGGGGTGAACATTTCAAGTATAGTCTCATCCAAATATAATTTGATAACCAAGTTAAATCACGGAAAATTCACCTCTGAATAACCATGTAAAAGATGATAACCACAATCAAAACCATTGCCATTGCCAAATCTTAGTAGTCTACTCTTCCTTTGTTAATATCTGTTGCGATGCACGGGCGTTCTTCCCGTGACATGTCTGACTATTTGTAGCATAATTTTTGAAATGTATCTTCCAAGGACATCAGAAGTGTTGTCCAACCACCAACCCATGCTCCTCACATTTTTCGGAGTCTTTTCGAATAACCATTCAGAAACTCCAACCGAAACGAATAAATCTCCGAGATGAATGACAAAATATTCTTGAATTAACCAACACCCATTCATAGATAAACCATATTTTGCTACAATAGATATACGTCTTATTCCCACCAAAACTTGAACAATAATTGCGACAAGATATATGATTAATGCACAACCTATTCGTTGGTAGGTTGTTAATCCGTATGGTCTATTCGTTATCACACGGGCAACCGGAACAACTAAAAACGGGTAGATGATAAATAAACAAAATAAGTCACATAGAGGTTCGAGTATAATTAAAAAGAGATACGCTTGTTTCCCAAGAAAAGATACGTCCATAGTAGCAAGTTGTTCAATGGAGAAATCACTATGTTTTTCGATGATCCCGGCAAACATAACACTCACAATCCAAATAGGAATCAATCGGATAAAAAATTTAACTTCTTCGATCCTCTGAACTGTGGACAACCTCCATAAATCTGGCGAATTAGCTCGATCCGAGTCGGTTATAATTGCAGCTTTGTCTAAACACCTACAAAAATATTAATAACCATTTAATAGGAAACTCTTCATGTTATAATGGATGGGATTGTTACTAAGATAACTCCTCTCATAACTCACATATATCCAATGCATAATAATGCATTAGACATGACGAGATCGAAATTGAAGAGACAAATGAGATGAATTACAAAAATATTAGTTCTTGTTTTTTTTACATATATCTCCGTATAAGTATTTTTGTTGATAAAAATGCACATGATATGCACATGATCATATCATGTGCATCCCCTTCAGAAGATTGAGATGGAGAAAGCTGTGGTTGCGATACAGTCTCTTGGGAAGATTGTGATGGAGAAATGTGTGGTTGTGATGCTGATGGTGTTGAAGTTTCTGATCGCAAAGATATCTCTGGCCTCATGTACCTACAAAAAAATCCAAATATATTGTCGATCAAGAGTTGCTACTTTCTCGAAACAAAAAGGGGTGAACATTTCAAGTATAGTCTCATCCAAATATAATTTGATAACCAAGTTAAATCACGGAAAATTCACCTCTGAATAACCATGTAAAAGATGATAACCAAAATCAAAACCATTGCCATTGCCAAATCGTAGTAGTCTACCCTTCCTTTGTTAATATCTGTTGCGATCCACGTTCTTCCCGTGACATGTCTGACTATTTGTAGCATAATTTTTGAAATGTATCTTCCAAGGACATCAGAAGTGTTGTCCAACCACCAACCCATGCTCCTCATATTTTTCGGAGTCTTTTCGAATAACTATTCAGAAACTCCAACCGAAACGAATAAATCTCCGAGATGAATGACAAAATATTCTTGAATTAACCAACACCCATTCATAGATAAACCATATTTTGCTACAATAGATATACGTCTTATTCCCACCAAAACTTGAACAATAATTGCGACAAGATATATGATTAATGCACAACCTATTCGTTGGTAGGTTGTTAATCCGTATAGTCTATTCGTTATCACACGGGCAACCGGAACAACTAAAAACGGGTAGATGATAAATAAACAAAATAAGTCACATAGAGGTTCGAGTATAATTAAAAAGAGATACGCTTGTTTCCCAAGGAAAGATACGTCCATAGTAGCAAGTTGTTCAATGGAGAAATCACTATGTTTTTCGATGATCCCGGCAAACATAACACTCACAATCCAAATAGGAATCAATCGGATAAAAAATTTAACTTCTTCGATCCTCTGAACTGTGGACAACCTCCATAAATCTGGCGAATTAGCTCGATCCGAGTCGGTTATAATTGCAGCTTTGTCTAAACACCTACAAAAATATTAATAAACATTTAATAGGAAACTCTTCATGTTATAATGGATGGGATTGTTACTAAGATAACTCCTCTCATAACTCACATATATCCAATGCATAATAATGCATTAGACATGACGAGATCGAAATTGAAGAGACAAATGAGATGAATTACAAAAATATTAGTTCTTGTTTTTTTTACATATATATCCGTATAAGTATTTTTGTTGATAAAAATGCACATGATATGCACATGATCATATCATGTGCATCCCCTTCAGAAGATTGAGATGGAGAAAGCTGTGGTTGCGATACAATCCCTTGGGAAGATTGAGATGGAGAAATGTGTGGTTGTCAATGCTGATGGTGTTGAAGTTTCTGATCGCAAAGATATCTCCGGCCTCATGTACCTACAAAAAAATCCAAATATATTGTCGATCAAGAGTTACTAAAGTTTAAGTACTTTCTCGAAACAAAAAGGGGTGAACATTTCAAGTATAGTCTCATCCAAATATAATTTGATAACCAAGTTAAATCACGGAAAATTCACCTCTGAATAACCATGTAAAAGATGATAACCACAATCAAAACCATTGCCATTGCCAAATCTTAGTAGTCTACTCTTCCTTTGTTAATATCTGTTGCGATGCACGGGCGTTCTTCCCGTGACATGTCTGACTATTTGTAGCATAATTTTTGAAATGTATCTTCCAAGGACATCAGAAGTGTTGTCCAACCACCAACCCATGCTCCTCACATTTTTCGGAGTCTTTTCGAATAACCATTCAGAAACTCCAACCGAAACGAATAAATCTCCGAGATGAATGACAAAATATTCTTGAATTAACCAACACCCATTCATAGATAAACCATATTTTGCTACAATAGATATACGTCTTATTCCCACCAAAACTTGAACAATAATTGCGACAAGATATATGATTAATGCACAACCTATTCGTTGGTAGGTTGTTAATCCGTATGGTCTATTCGTTATCACACGGGCAACCGGAACAACTAAAAACGGGTAGATGATAAATAAACAAAATAAGTCACATAGAGGTTCGAGTATAATTAAAAAGAGATACGCTTGTTTCCCAAGAAAAGATACGTCCATAGTAGCAAGTTGTTCAATGGAGAAATCACTATGTTTTTCGATGATCCCGGCAAACATAACACTCACAATCCAAATAGGAATCAATCAGATAAAAAATTTAACTTCTTCGATCCTCTGAACTGTGGACAACCTCCATAAATCTGGCGAATTAGCTCGATCCGAGTCGGTTATAATTGCAGCTTTGTCTAAACACCTACAAAAATATTAATAACCATTTAATAGGAAACTCTTCATGTTATAATGGATGGGATTGTTACTAAGATAACTCCTCTCATAACTCACATATATCCAATGCATAATAATGCATTAGACATGACGAGATCGAAATTGAAGAGACAAATGAGATGAATTACAAAAATATTAGTTCTTGTTTTTTTTACATATATCTCCGTATAAGTATTTTTGTTGATAAAAATGCACATGATATGCACATGATCATATCATGTGCATCCCCTTCAGAAGATTGAGATGGAGAAAGCTGTGGTTGCGATACAGTCTCTTGGGAAGATTGTGATGGAGAAATGTGTGGTTGTGATGCTGATGGTGTTGAAGTTTCTGATCGCAAAGATATCTCTGGCCTCATGTACCTACAAAAAAATCCAAATATATTGTCGATCAAGAGTTGCTACTTTCTCGAAACAAAAAGGGGTGAACATTTCAAGTATAGTCTCATCCAAATATAATTTGATAACCAAGTTAAATCACGGAAAATTCACCTCTGAATAACCATGTAAAAGATGATAACCAAAATCAAAACCATTGCCATTGCCAAATCGTAGTAGTCTACCCTTCCTTTGTTAATATCTGTTGCGATCCACGTTCTTCCCGTGACATGTCTGACTATTTGTAGCATAATTTTTGAAATGTATGTTCCAAGGACATCAGAAGTGTTGTCCAACCACCAACCCATGCTCCTCACATTTTTCGGAGTCTTTTCGAATAACTATTCAGAAACTCCAACCGAAACGAATAAATCTCCGAGATGAATGACAAAATATTCTTGAATTAACCAACACCCATTCATAGATAAACCATATTTTGCTACAATAGATATACGTCTTATTCCCACCAAAACTTGAACAATAATTGCGACAAGATATATGATTAATGCACAACCTATTCGTTGGTAGGTTGTTAATCCGTATGGTCTATTCGTTATCACACGGGCAACCGGAACAACTAAAAACGGGTAGATGATAAATAAACAAAATAAGTCACATAGAGGTTCGAGTATAATTAAAAAGAGATACGCTTGTTTCCCAAGGAAAGATACGTCCATAGTAGCAAGTTGTTCAATGGAGAAATCACTATGTTTTTCGATGATCCCGGCAAACATAACACTCACAATCCAAATAGGAATCAATCGGATAAAAAATTTAACTTCTTCGATCCTCTGAACTGTGGACAACCTCCATAAATCTGGCGAATTAGCTCGATCCGAGTCGGTTATAATTGCAGCTTTGTCTAAACACCTACAAAAATATTAATAACCATTTAATAGGAAACTCTTCATGTTATAATGGATGGGATTGTTACTAAGATAACTCCTCTCATAACTCACATATATCCAATGCATAATAATGCATTAGACATGACGAGATCGAAATTGAAGAGACAAATGAGATGAATTACAAAAATATTAGTTCTTGTTTTTTTTACATATATCTCCGTATAAGTATTTTTGTTGATAAAAATGCACATGATATGCACATGATCATATCATGTGCATCCCCTTCAGAAGATTGAGATGGAGAAAGCTGTGGTTGCGATACAATCCCTTGGGAAGATTGAGATGGAGAAATGTGTGGTTGTCAATGCTGATGGTGTTGAAGTTTCTGATCGCAAAGATATCTCCGGCCTCATGTACCTACAAAAAAATCCAAATATATTGTCGATCAAGAGTTACTAAAGTTTAAGTACTTTCTCGAAACAAAAAGGGGTGAACATTTCAAGTATAGTCTCATCCAAATATAATTTGATAACCAAGTTAAATCACGGAAAATTCACCTCTGAATAACCATGTAAAAGATGATAACCACAATCAAAACCATTGCCATTGCCAAATCTTAGTAGTCTACTCTTCCTTTGTTAATATCTGTTGCGATGCACGGGCGTTCTTCCCGTGACATGTCTGACTATTTGTAGCATAATTTTTGAAATGTATCTTCCAAGGACATCAGAAGTGTTGTCCAACCACCAACCCATGCTCCTCACATTTTTCGGAGTCTTTTCGAATAACCATTCAGAAACTCCAACCGAAACGAATAAATCTCCGAGATGAATGACAAAATATTCTTGAATTAACCAACACCCATTCATAGATAAACCATATTTTGCTACAATAGATATACGTCTTATTCCCACCAAAACTTGAACAATAATTGCGACAAGATATATGATTAATGCACAACCTATTCGTTGGTAGGTTGTTAATCCGTATGGTCTATTCGTTATCACACGGGCAACCGGAACAACTAAAAACGGGTAGATGATAAATAAACAAAATAAGTCACATAGAGGTTCGAGTATAATTAAAAAGAGATACGCTTGTTTCCCAAGAAAAGATACGTCCATAGTAGCAAGTTGTTCAATGGAGAAATCACTATGTTTTTCGATGATCCCGGCAAACATAACACTCACAATCCAAATAGGAATCAATCGGATAAAAAATTTAACTTCTTCGATCCTCTGAACTGTGGACAACCTCCATAAATCTGGCGAATTAGCTCGATCCGAGTCGGTTATAATTGCAGCTTTGTCTAAACACCTACAAAAATATTAATAACCATTTAATAGGAAACTCTTCATGTTATAATGGATGGGATTGTTACTAAGATAACTCCTCTCATAACTCACATATATCCAATGCATAATAATGCATTAGACATGACGAGATCGAAATTGAAGAGACAAATGAGATGAATTACAAAAATATTAGTTCTTGTTTTTTTTACATATATCTCCGTATAAGTATTTTTGTTGATAAAAATGCACATGATATGCACATGATCATATCATGTGCATCCCCTTCAGAAGATTGAGATGGAGAAAGTTGTGGTTGCGATACAGTCTCTTGGGAAGATTGTGATGGAGAAATGTGTGGTTGTGATGCTGATGGTGTTGAAGTTTCTGATCGCAAAGATATCTCTGGCCTCATGTACCTACAAAAAAATCCAAATATATTGTCGATCAAGAGTTGCTACTTTCTCGAAACAAAAAGGGGTGAACATTTCAAGTATAGTCTCATCCAAATATAATTTGATAACCAAGTTAAATCACGGAAAATTCACCTCTGAATAACCATGTAAAAGATGATAACCAAAATCAAAACCATTGCCATTGCCAAATCGTAGTAGTCTACCCTTCCTTTGTTAATATCTGTTGCGATCCACGTTCTTCCCGTGACATGTCTGACTATTTGTAGCATAATTTTTGAAATGTATGTTCCAAGGACATCAGAAGTGTTGTCCAACCACCAACCCATGCTCCTCACATTTTTCGGAGTCTTTTCGAATAACTATTCAGAAACTCCAACCGAAACGAATAAATCTCCGAGATGAATGACAAAATATTCTTGAATTAACCAACACCCATTCATAGATAAACCATATTTTGCTACAATAGATATACGTCTTATTCCCACCAAAACTTGAACAATAATTGCGACAAGATATATGATTAATGCACAACCTATTCGTTGGTAGGTTGTTAATCCGTATGGTCTATTCGTTATCACACGGGCAACCGGAACAACTAAAAACGGGTAGATGATAAATAAACAAAATAAGTCACATAGAGGTTCGAGTATAATTAAAAAGAGATACGCTTGTTTCCCAAGAAAAGATACGTCCATAGTAGCAAGTTGTTCAATGGAGAAATCACTATGTTTTTCGATGATCCCGGCAAACATAACACTCACAATCCAAATAGGAATCAATCGGATAAAAAATTTAACTTCTTCGATCCTCTGAACTGTGGACAACCTCCATAAATCTGGCGAATTAGCTCGATCCGAGTCGGTTATAATTGCAGCTTTGTCTAAACACCTACAAAAATATTAATAACCATTTAATAGGAAACTCTTCATGTTATAATGGATGGGATTGTTACTAAGATAACTCCTCTCATAACTCACATATATCCAATGCATAATAATGCATTAGACATGACGAGATCGAAATTGAAGAGACAAATGAGATGAATTACAAAAATATTAGTTCTTGTTTTTTTTACATATATCTCCGTATAAGTATTTTTGTTGATAAAAATGCACATGATATGCACATGATCATATCATGTGCATCCCCTTCAGAAGATTGAGATGGAGAAAGTTGTGGTTGCGATACAGTCTCTTGGGAAGATTGTGATGGAGAAATGTGTGGTTGTGATGCTGATGGTGTTGAAGTTTCTGATCGCAAAGATATCTCTGGCCTCATGTACCTACAAAAAAATCCAAATATATTGTCGATCAAGAGTTGCTACTTTCTCGAAACAAAAAGGGGTGAACATTTCAAGTATAGTCTCATCCAAATATAATTTGATAACCAAGTTAAATCACGGAAAATTCACCTCTGAATAACCATGTAAAAGATGATAACCAAAATCAAAACCATTGCCATTGCCAAATCGTAGTAGTCTACCCTTCCTTTGTTAATATCTGTTGCGATCCACGTTCTTCCCGTGACATGTCTGACTATTTGTAGCATAATTTTTGAAATGTATGTTCCAAGGACATCAGAAGTGTTGTCCAACCACCAACCCATGCTCCTCACATTTTTCGGAGTCTTTTCGAATAACTATTCAGAAACTCCAACCGAAACGAATAAATCTCCGAGATGAATGACAAAATATTCTTGAATTAACCAACACCCATTCATAGATAAACCATATTTTGCTACAATAGATATACGTCTTATTCCCACCAAAACTTGAACAATAATTGCGACAAGATATATGATTAATGCACAACCTATTCGTTGGTAGGTTGTTAATCCGTATGGTCTATTCGTTATCACACGGGCAACCGGAACAACTAAAAACGGGTAGATGATAAATAAACAAAATAAGTCACATAGAGGTTCGAGTATAATTAAAAAGAGATACGCTTGTTTCCCAAGAAAAGATACGTCCATAGTAGCAAGTTGTTCAATGGAGAAATCACTATGTTTTTCGATGATCCCGGCAAACATAACACTCACAATCCAAATAGGAATCAATCGGATAAAAAATTTAACTTCTTCGATCCTCTGAACTGTGGACAACCTCCATAAATCTGGCGAATTAGCTCGATCCGAGTCGGTTATAATTGCAGCTTTGTCTAAACACCTACAAAAATATTAATAACCATTTAATAGGAAACTCTTCATGTTATAATGGATGGGATTGTTACTAAGATAACTCCTCTCATAACTCACATATATCCAATGCATAATAATGCATTAGACATGACGAGATCGAAATTGAAGAGACAAATGAGATGAATTACAAAAATATTAGTTCTTGTTTTTTTTACATATATCTCCGTATAAGTATTTTTGTTGATAAAAATGCACATGATATGCACATGATCATATCATGTGCATCCCCTTCAGAAGATTGAGATGGAGAAAGTTGTGGTTGCGATACAGTCTCTTGGGAAGATTGTGATGGAGAAATGTGTGGTTGTGATGCTGATGGTGTTGAAGTTTCTGATCGCAAAGATATCTCTGGCCTCATGTACCTACAAAAAAATCCAAATATATTGTCGATCAAGAGTTGCTACTTTCTCGAAACAAAAAGGGGTGAACATTTCAAGTATAGTCTCATCCAAATATAATTTGATAACCAAGTTAAATCACGGAAAATTCACCTCTGAATAACCATGTAAAAGATGATAACCAAAATCAAAACCATTGCCATTGCCAAATCGTAGTAGTCTACCCTTCCTTTGTTAATATCTGTTGCGATCCACGTTCTTCCCGTGACATGTCTGACTATTTGTAGCATAATTTTTGAAATGTATGTTCCAAGGACATCAGAAGTGTTGTCCAACCACCAACCCATGCTCCTCACATTTTTCGGAGTCTTTTCGAATAACTATTCAGAAACTCCAACCGAAACGAATAAATCTCCGAGATGAATGACAAAATATTCTTCAATTAACCAACACCCATTCATAGATAAACCATATTTTGCTACAATAGATATACGTCTTATTCCCACCAAAACTTGAACAATAATTGCGACAAGATATATGATTAATGCACAACCTATTCGTTGGTAGGTTGTTAATCCGTATGGTCTATTCGTTATCACACGGGCAACCGGAACAACTAAAAACGGGTAGATGATAAATAAACAAAATAAGTCACATAGAGGTTCGAGTATAATTAAAAAGAGATACGCTTGTTTCCCAAGGAAAGATACGTCCATAGTAGCAAGTTGTTCAATGGAGAAATCACTATGTTTTTCGATGATCCCGGCAAACATAACACTCACAATCCAAATAGGAATCAATCGGATAAAAAATTTAACTTCTTCGATCCTCTGAACTGTGGACAACCTCCATAAATCTGGCGAATTAGCTCGATCCGAGTCGGTTATAATTGCAGCTTTGTCTAAACACCTACAAAAATATTAATAACCATTTAATAGGAAACTCTTCATGTTATAATGGATGGGATTGTTACTAAGATAACTCCTCTCATAACTCACATATATCCAATGCATAATAATGCATTAGACATGACGAGATCGAAATTGAAGAGACAAATGAGATGAATTACAAAAATATTAGTTCTTGTTTTTTTTACATATATCTCCGTATAAGTATTTTTGTTGATAAAAATGCACATGATATGCACATGATCATATCATGTGCATCCCCTTCAGAAGATTGAGATGGAGAAAGCTGTGGTTGCGATACAATCCCTTGGGAAGATTGAGATGGAGAAATGTGTGGTTGTCAATGCTGATGGTGTTGAAGTTTCTGATCGCAAAGATATCTCCGGCCTCATGTACCTACAAAAAAATCCAAATATATTGTCGATCAAGAGTTACTAAAGTTTAAGTACTTTCTCGAAACAAAAAGGGGTGAACATTTCAAGTATAGTCTCATCCAAATATAATTTGATAACCAAGTTAAATCACGGAAAATTCACCTCTGAATAACCATGTAAAAGATGATAACCACAATCAAAACCATTGCCATTGCCAAATCTTAGTAGTCTACTCTTCCTTTGTTAATATCTGTTGCGATGCACGGGCGTTCTTCCCGTGACATGTCTGACTATTTGTAGCATAATTTTTGAAATGTATCTTCCAAGGACATCAGAAGTGTTGTCCAACCACCAACCCATGCTCCTCACATTTTTCGGAGTCTTTTCGAATAACCATTCAGAAACTCCAACCGAAACGAATAAATCTCCGAGATGAATGACAAAATATTCTTGAATTAACCAACACCCATTCATAGATAAACCATATTTTGCTACAATAGATATACGTCTTATTCCCACCAAAACTTGAACAATAATTGCGACAAGATATATGATTAATGCACAACCTATTCGTTGGTAGGTTGTTAATCCGTATGGTCTATTCGTTATCACACGGGCAACCGGAACAACTAAACATGGGTAGATGATAAATAAACAAAATAAGTCACATAGAGGTTCGAGTATAATTAAAAAGAGATACGCTTGTTTCCCAAGGAAAGATACGTCCATAGTAGCAAGTTGTTTAATGGAGAAATCACTATGTTTTTCGATGACCCCGGCAAACATAACACTCACAATCCAAATAGGAATCAATCGGATAAAAAATTTAACTTCTTTGATCCTCTGAACTGTGGACAACCTCCATAAATCTGGCGAATTAGCTCGATCCGAGTCGGTTATAATTGCAACTTTGTCTAAACAGCTACAAAAATATTAATAAGCATTTAATAGGAAACTCTTCATGTTATAATGGATGGGATTGTTACTAAGATAACTCATATCATAACTCACATATATCCAATGCATAATAATGCATTAGACATGACGAGAGATTATTTTGGCAAGTAAAGCTATAGTTTTGTTATCATTGTTGAAACCACGAACCTATATTTCAGACTCAAAGTAATCTTTTTCTTAGGCGATTTTCAGAAAATGGATAAGTAAAATTTTAAAAGACTTGGAATAGGTAGGGAAACCAAATACGATACTATCATTAAGCTAAATACTGAAATGATAAATGTTCTTACCTCAAATGGTTGGTGTGTTGGAGTCTTAGATGTCTAGACCTTTCATGACGATCTTGGTTCAAGTTTAGAGAATCACCCGGTAAATTTATGTCTCTTTTTTTAAAAGCACTCACAACCACTTGTAAGAGTCGAAGAAAAACGAAGCTTCCAGCAGGGGCAACTTTTCTATACGATCCATGGCAAGAGATGAATAGTAAAAGACATAATGGAAATAAAACAAATGAGATTGTGAAAGATTCTCCCGGCCCCCACTTGATAGGGTTCTTTAGAAAGATCATGATTGCCACATTAGAGGAAGCGACGAATATATTCGAAAAATAGTATATGTTTGAGAACTTATATTAATGGTATGTCACTGTATCCATAAAAATTTGATCGGCACCGAATCCTAGTAGACAAGCTTCTGAGAGTACATTCCCATTTTGAAAATTTTGAGTATTTTCATATATTTAAAGTATTCAATCTTTCAGATTTTATCTCTAACTTGATAGCCACGTTTTAATATGTAAGATATCAAAATTATTTTTCAACAAAATCTTCAATGAATCTGTCCGGCATATTCAGTTATATCTTGAGTTATAACTGAAATTATTGTTTTTCTTAACAACAATTTATTCTAAATTATTAATCAAATAAACTGTACTAACGAGTTTATACAATATAATCTCAAATATGATTTTGCCATAACAACGACAAATAATAGGTTTCATAATGTAGGACCTAACAGATATTTCTTTGAGGTGGTCCTTTTTAGTTGTGTTTAAACACCACTTTTACATAATCTAGACTTACAAAAAAGCAACACCTCTTTAAAGAAGGAACTTCTGTATATATTAACTGACTCCTACCTACGTCCTAAATTAGGATTTCAGTCTTCATTAGTCGTACAGTCAACTATATATATATATTAGTCGTAGTACACTATTAGACATCGTATACTTCTGTTAGGGAGAAGAAAAAACTTGTAGCTCCGTATTAATTTGTGTGTGATGCTAAATAGCATGAACACACGTATTGTATTTTTAAACACATAATTTAAATAACGACCCGCACAAACGCGGGGCGGCCCTACTAGTATTAGACTAAAGATACCAACTAATATTATAATGCAAAGTGAAACATAGAGAAAAAGGATATTTTTTGCGTGAGACAGGTTAAACAGACATCTCTCGGAACCTTGGCTTTTAAAATCTACTAGATATTACGGTTATCACTGACTCGAAGATAAAATAATAATAGTATCTAACCTCTTATATTCATTATTCGCGAAAATTTAACAATACAAACTAAATATATGGGTGTTTACAAGTTGAGATAGGGAATATGCAGGCCTGGCTAGTTTTCTGATATTTAAACTCTTGAATTGCAACACCAACATTTTCATATAGTTGGGTTTCGAGGCCATAATAATTTTGTAAAATCTTATCGACTGTTATTGTTTTTCGGAAATATCACATTCTTACTCCTGTGTATGGCCTCGTGCATTTCCAAGAGCGTTGGTAAGCTTTTGTAGTTTTCTAAAGAATCTTTGCTTAGCTCTGTAGACAGTCAAATTACTTGTCATTTGCGGCTTCAGTTTTTTAACTTAGTTTTCTATTTGTTATTTTACCGGCTATACTACGAAAACTATCAGTTATATGAATTTCCTATAGCTATTCTCAGTATACTCATTTCATATCATTTTTTGTTTGGGTTTGATTTAGCCTCATCAAGGTAACAAAGGTATATAATTGAAATTTTTAACGCCTAAGTTCTGAACGTAGTTACTTACGCAGGTTCAGCTGCAGCCTAGTATTGAGATATAAACCTCTTGGAAGCAATAAAAAAACCAAAGAAAAGCGGGGAAAAAAAAAACCAATGCATTACAATGAATCAATGACCAAACTGGGACTCTTTCAAGTCAATCAACTTCATATAGTATTAGGGTTTAAAGTAATACACAATGATATCTTCAAACACAAATCAAGAAAACCCAGTAGTTTAGCAAATATTAAAATGAAACACATCTGCTACACCTTATCAAAGAGGGAGAAAAATGGCATCTTAATGTTCAAATAAGATAATTGACAATATACATGCGCACACTCAAAACTGTCACATAATAACATAGCATATAGGTTTGACAATTTCTTTACCGACGCTTCAAATCAGAGTGTAATAACATCAAATTAATGAATAAAGATCTCTATTGTACAAACCGTTGTTCATTCTTGAATCACTTTTTATCTGTTGTGACTCCGACCACCACATTGCTAACCTACAGGATTACCATCTCAGTATTTTGTACTTACAATAAATCAAATATAAAGAAGAGGTGTGTGTGAGAGAGAGAGAGAGAGGTTACCAATTTGCCACGTTCATCAACAGACATAGGATTTTCTACAACCACTGTTGAAGTGGACGAGGCTGTTGTAAAAGCAGTTGATCCATTTGGTCTCTGTGCAGGAATGGGAACCCTTGCATTACCCATCTGCATATATGAATAAATATACATTACAAGAACAATCAGATTGTGTATTGCCCGTATGCTATAATACTTCAACAGGTGCGTGAAAGGTGAAAAAAGTGGATTTAATTTAGGACAGAGGATTGGGATGACAATAAGACTCAAACAATCTGAAGTTATAAACAGATCTGCTCATGGAAAAATACTTCGACATGAAACTTTTTGAATTGCAGTTGTTTCGTACAATAACATGTATTTAACCTTTTAACAAACTGATGCAGGATGCAGGAAACATGTCAGAACACACGATAAATGGCAATTCAAGTTGGTGGCAACAGAAGAGAAACTAGTGCACCATATGAAGAATAATAATAGCCTGATAGGCCAATGCTTGCAAAGCAGAGATCTTTATATAAATATTTATATAATATTCGTATATATGTCATAAAAAAACGCGTCGACGTGCCGGTTCAAATTTTAAAGGTAGTCTTATACTTATGTAATTTCTTTCATACGTATCTGCATTCTGCAAGTGCAAAAGGGGTCGGCCATTTAACTCATAGTTGCAGGAATCTCTTAACTTATAGACGCTTCCGCTTGGAAGCTTGCTTCCGATGACGGAAGATGAGGAAACTTCCGCATTACGTGTAAAAAGATAAAGAAATGCACGGTAATAGGTAGAAGTAGAAACTAGAAAGATAGGGATTAAAAATTATCCAGCCTTAACATACATATCTAACACAGTCCTAACAGATCGGCTCATATACTTCTGCAGTTCTGCTCTGCTATCGCATAACACATTATTATGTGTTTGGATTCTATTTTTAAAGTTTTGGAAAAAAACATTACTTTTTAATAGTATCTTATTCCATTAATTAAAAAATATATAATTTCTCCTAGGCACTTCGGAGAGCGCTTCCTCACTTATTCTACCATCCATTTCCTTGGTCCTGCTCCCGCTTTGTGCACCTTTGATTTGACTCCTAAAACCACCCTTCTATTAAAAGCTAAATGTTTTAAATAAGTGACATATATGTTATTCATCGAGTTTCTGAAATGGCGACAACTATTCCACATCATATTTTCAGGAAACTATTCCTCAAGAAAACTCAACAAACCAACCAAACATAGTCCAATTATAAAACATACATATGTTCTTTAAATATGCAAGGTTTTCGAACCTTGTGGAACTCATCACAAATTCTAACTAGCAACCGTGGATTAAATGAAACAACCTATATAAAACTGTACTTACATTAACATTTGTGATAAACTGGCAAATTGCACATCTTACCGATGGAGCTCCAAAAGGATACATCAACATTGTTTGACAATTTCCACAGTTGACATGAACAAGCTGGTTGGCTGCATCACATATGCAACCAAATATGATTAGTAAAAACAAATCGAAATACTTTTCAATTGGTCTAGCATTAAAGATAGCCTTATAAATGAAATAGCTCTAAATAAACCCACGTAAAAAGTAGAGAATAATAGCTCACTAAATTTAAGCCACGAATTTCAAGTTTGCACTTTAGGAGCTAAGTTAGAACGACAAACATATTACAGAAATAAATCAGCTATGACCTGATACTAAAATGCAAGCAAATTTTAATGGATTTTTTTACCTGGTGCAAGATTTACCGTTTGGCAACACGAGCATCTAACACTACTAGCCCCACGCGCATACAAAAGCAGTGTGCGGCAACCACCGCATATAAGCTGAGACATCTCGTTTGCTGCATTTTTGCAAAAAAAAATAAAAAAAAATGATGTACCTTTTGGAAGATAATATTAAAAATAAAGGTAATGCCAGTCCAATTTGTTTACAGTAACCATAATATATGAATCTGTAAACTACCTAGTTGATGTATAAATTTTGAAATTTACTCGGAATAATTTCTTGAAATTTGAGAACTAAAGAGCTTTTTTATATATTCTTTTGGTGTCTATCAACAGAGTTTGACGAACGATGTGACACGTGTATATAAAGAAAATATACCTGTCTGAGCTGTCTCAGTGACTATGTAAAAAGAATGAGAGAATATAGGAAAGAACTAAGACAGAAAACAATCAAAAGATATGCATCCAAAGTAGTTAGTAATCTCTGGTTAATGAGAATCACTTCCAGGTACAAAGATATTAAAGCCGCGAAATATGTTTGGAAGAACACATATCTCGTCAAAACATTGTGTACTCAGTAGTCAACATATTCTGTACTTGAAAAGAGATTGGTTACCCTTTCCATTAACAGGAAAGGAGGAAAGGAGCTTAAAAAATCCTGTTAATTCATTAAGTGTCTGGTTTTTTATTCATTTCTCAAGAAGATCAAAAGTACAGAAGTGCAATTATTATCGATATCAAGTGTCAGGGCACAGTCTTACATGTATATCTGCTAAACCATTACATTTTTCTAATGGAAATTCCTGAACAAACATAGCTTACATGTTATCAGTGGGGAAAATAAGATATTTCCTTCTATACATCATAAAGCAAAAAAGCTACCACGATCAACATCAACATCGATTGTGCTAAAAGGATACAAAAGCATCAACCGGTCCAATTACAATACATAGTAATTTCAAACTTGTGTTTAAGGAAAATAATTCCTGCCACCAAAGACAAATACAAATCTTTCAAACTTTATGATGTAGTCCAAAAATAGGTGAAAATGGTAAAAACATAATGTAAGACAAAAAATATATATAATAAAGTAGATGCAAGTCAAAGGCCTATGTGAAAGTTTATTCTTTTATCAGACGAAAGTACAGAACATAGTAACAATTGGAAAATTACATTATAAAAGTTGTACCAGTAACATGAAAACTGTATGGGCCTGAAGGTATAAACTAAGATCCCTCTGTAGAATAACTATAGAGGTCAATATAAGCATTCACCTAAACAATATCCTCATCACTACATAACAATTTCACTTGACAAGGTGCAAAAACCATATACACTGACGTTTGTTTTCTTTTGAAAACAAGAACAATAAGGTTTTGAATATAATAACTCTCAAGATAAAAAGGTTGAGAATAAACGAGGCGGATATTAAGCATATACCAGACTTATAATGAATAAGTAACAAATGTATCATACTATGAAAGAGCAACCACACTAAAAGTGGAAGTATATCGAGAGCTCAATGATTTTGGTGGCTCAGTTCTTTAAAAATATTTGGAAAGGGTTCATTGTTTACTTTTAAAGGCCATACATTATACTTACTGTTTCTACATCTACAGGTAACAAAGACGTATATTGCTTATACAGACATGTTTAGAGTTAGTTCAGTCCATTACTCTGGATAAAAAAATTGTGCTTAAAACTTTTAAAAGTTAAGGAATGTTTCGGTAAGGAGAAATGTTTTGCTTCTATATATAAAAGCAAACCAAAAACACAGATAAATTCACAAAACCAGAAAACTTTAAGAAAATATAGGGTTTCCTACATTTTACAGTTTTACCTAAAATAGGTGAAGTTGTCTAATATTTAGGCATGTTTGAATTTTTCCTATTTAAACAACCTAAATTATATTGCGAACAAGATGAGACCAAACAAGCTCTTTATGCATATAACTGAGACTAATATACAGCACCATTAACCGAAATAATGAGGAGGTTATTCATAAATTATATATTCTAAAGTAAACAAAGTGCAGAAAAAAACAGTTTAACCTTCAATCTAAACATTCTAAACCGAGTCCCAAAAAACATCGCTTCTCGAAACAAGAAATACTACCTAAATCAGATACCTATATCAACCAGATTCACGACAGACTTGTTATCTAATTAAGCTGACTCATCAACAAAACAAGTTCAATCTTAAACACTGTATGTAGTCTGGACAAATAATCATAGAAGAATGCCTGCATAGGTTTTCTCTTCTTTCTCCAACATCAATTGTGCAAGAAAGAAACCGAGATTAACGCCAGGATTGTCAGCAGATTAACTTGACTCATCAACAAAAAAAGTTCAAGTGTGGTCTCTACAGACCAGTTAAACACTTAAAAATACAATGTCTACACAGGTTTTATCTACTTACCCAACATCAATGGTGCACAAAAGAAACACCACCAGGTTCTGTGACTTTTACTCGTGAACAATTTAAGTGATGAGAAAATAGAAAAATGAAATACCTGGGGTTGGAACTGGGGTAACCGCACTGCATATTGCACAACAGACATTTGTAGCTCCTCTAGGATAAAGAAGAATACTCCTACACCCACTGCACATTAGCTGGCTCTGCATCTTCGCAAAACCACTCTAGACACAATGTGTTACCTGTCAATTGTGAAATAATATCAAAAGCAAAACTTCTGTACTTACAAGAGGAAGGGTAGGGATTATTCAACTCGTAGAAGATAAAAAATAATAATTGAAAAAAAACATGTAGAAACTAGTCTAATATTGTCTAAAGTGTGAAGCTGTGTAATTATCTTGATACTAACGTACAAGTACCTCACAGAGTTATATTTTACCCTTCAACACTAAAAAAAAGAAGAAACTACCAGATTTACCAAAAGAAACATCTACAGCAAGATTAGAAAACTAAATATATAAATCATTATACAGATCTGTAAACAAACAAGGCTTCTCTAAGCTTCAAAGGGAAGATGTCCAACAAAATAGGAGGCGAGCCATCAAGTATAGTTATTTAAGCAGAATTGTTTGATAAGCTCAAAAAGCCACCGCAAATACAGTTCTAAAAAATAACTTACACTAATAAGCTATCTAAAAATATTGCCCATACACTTAAGGCATACACATTCCAACTTGCCCATACACTTAAGGCATACACATTCCAACTTGCCCATCTTTAAAAACATAAGGAAAAGAATATTGAGGCAACGCTTCTGTCAAAGTATCACTCGGATTAGAACAGTGCAAGGTTCTTTTTAGACAATAAGACATGGATAATAGTGGATTTTGGCCTCAATTTGTTATAGACACCTGGTTGGTGGTAACAAAAGTAGATGCTTGATTAACCCACTATACTACTACACCAACATGGGATTTTAATCGAATATACATAAACAAAAGAGAAAACTAAGAGACAAAACCCAAAGCACTTTAGAATCCTATAAGCCAATTGATATTTCACCCACTGAACTAGAATATAAGGATATAAAAGCTACAATTTCAACCAGTCATCAGAAAAACGAATTTCAAAATAAAGTTTAATGATTAATCATCTGTGATTACGACATATAGAAACAGCTGTATAAACAAAATACAAAGCTGAAGCAAGAGAAAAAAATTGGAACAGTTTTCAAATGGAAACAATTTCGAAAATTCTGTTCTCAAACAAATAACTGTATATCATTTTGATAAAGATTAATGAAGTGCCCTTTTAACAGTATAATAGCAGCTTAAACATACAAAACACAAACTTATTTAAGTGTAACAGCTAATGACTCTTTTGACAATAGAACTTACTCCAAAGTCTCCAATTGTACTATGAAAATACGAAATAACTACACACACACACAAAGTCTGAATTAAACAGGTTAAACATGCAAAAGGTAAATTACAATTCTTTTAAACAAGTTGCAGTTAACCTCATTCTATCATCCCAGACAAACACGTCTTAGGCACAATTAATTCATTACTAATCTTAGCTAAACCATGGAAAAAACAATTATACTAATTTTCATATGTAAGCAATTTCAAAAATTCCGTCACGAACAAATCACTCTACATGATAAGCATAGTCGCCTAATGATTGATAAACTAACATCATAGTACTAATCGCGTCGTAAACAGGTTAATACAACACAAGTTGATCAAAATGTAACAGCTAATAAACTCTTTTTAACAATAAAACATACTACAATACGATAAAAATATCACATAACCACAATAAAAATATTTCAAAAAAATATGAAATTAACAAGCTAACATGCAGAAGATAAATTCCAATCCTAATAAACAACCAATGACAATAAAATAAATCTCCAAAGAATCAATCTTTTTTACAAGAAAAACCCAATACTCAAAATTGAAAACAAATTAAAACCCATTATAGAAAACCCAGATGAGAAAATTTATAAGCCATTTAAAAAAACGAAAAAAGAAAACCCAATTGAAGAAGAGAGAAAAAAGTCTTACCCAGTGAAGAAATAATTAAAAAAATTCTCAGAGCAAAATAAAATTAGATAGAGATTCAGATTTAGAGATTGACTAAATTGAATAATGGTCGGAAATTTAGTTATCTTTATTGCGCGTTATTAGCCGGGTTTTTTTTTTAATATATATATATTTTTCGTGATTTTTTTTATCTCTCTATGGATAAATAAAATGTATTGAAGATTTGTTCTCTGTGCTTTAACTTTGACGACACGGTTACATTTATTTGATTATTTATTTACATAATTTTTCAGAAAATCAATTTAGACATTAACTTCCTAATTTTTTTTAAAAACGATTCAAATCAATATTTGGCTAATGCAAATCTTCACGTTTCACGATAGAAATACAAATATCGTCTTGTTTTTTTTTTCCTAGATGTATAATGACATGTTTTCGAAATTATGGTAAAATTTAAAAATTCAAAACATTTTATTATACATTTCAAAAAAAAAAACACGCATATTTGTGTTCCCGTCGTGAAATCGTGAAGATTTACATTAATAAAATCTTGATTTGAAACGTTTTTGAAAAAAAAATGTGCTAATGATGTTCATATATCTCTCCCGTTTCGGAATAGGTCAAAGTGTCTTTTTTATTTATATTATATTGTGTAAATTACACACACGATACATTACATTACATTACCAGTAAAGTCAAGACACGGCCAATACAATAATTTTATTTATAAAAAAAAACATGATATGAATAGAGACGCTCATTATAATTTATTTGCATTTTAGTTTATGAAGTTTTAATTATAAATGTATTAATCCAAATACATTGCTCTTAGTAATAATCATTCTTTTATAAAATTTCAGAACTATTTTTTAAGTTTTGGGATCGACGTGCAATTTCCAAATTAATAGAAATTTTGGCAGTGTATTTGTTTTTTTTTCATGTTCCGCCCCCTGTTTAATTTGTGTCGCAGAAGTGTCTAAGTTAGAAATAATGTATAAAGTTGTAGTACATGAAAATCCTCGACTCCTAATTTTCGGTATCGTCACTGTGTCCAACACATTTGAGATTTTTCAGGAGTGCATGCAACGATCTCTTATTTTTTAACTTGGTTAAATTGAAATAATCTACGTGAATTACGTATATGGTTCCAATAACCCAACATAAATACGGAAAATAAACAGTAAACAACCATAATTAGCTTCAAAAGGACTCTAGGATGTTATTTTATTTTGTATATATTTTTTAAAATAATACTAGCTTTCGTAATATATACAATTCACAAGAAAGAATGAACTCTCAATATCTTTTTATAAAAAAGAATTACATTGATGGTTTTTATGAGAGATTTTGGTGTAAAATTGCTCATATATGACCAGTTTGCTATTCCATCCGTTCACATTTAATTGTTAATTACGAAACTACGTACAATTTTGTTCGGCTTATAACTTGTATCAAAATTGTCGAAATGGTTTTTTTTTAAAATCTAATCATAAAATTCAACATTTGAACTATATGATCAACTTTTGAAAATTTTCATTTCGATAATTTTGATATAAGTTTTTGGACGGTCAAAATTGCACGTAATTTCGTAATGAACAATTAAATAGAAACGAATAGAGTAACTGTTATGTGTCCTGTATGGGTGTACACATATATCAACAAATGCACGTGCTAGAAGAACAATTGACCAAAAGGGTTCAACGTACATATAGTCATATTACGTGATTAATTGCATAAGGATGATAGTTTATTAGAGTGATTTGAAAAAATTAATAGTTTATGGGTGTCATTTAAAATATATCCTTAGTTCATGGACGTTAATATTTCTACCTACTGCATTAATACCAAAAACATCGTCTACAATTTTAGTCAACTTTGGATATCCACTATGAAAATAGTGTCCAATTTAAAATGCAAATTTTGGCACATAAAATTGTCAGAAGACTCAGAACAGTCAATTTTAAAATTCAATCACAAAATTACCAAAAAGACCATTGATATGTTTTTTCTTCTTCTTTAGTACTGGTGTTCAATGTTACCGACATTGGCATTTGCCATGTAAACTAGATTATTTTGCTCATGTGTTTACCAATTAAAAACAATATCCCCTTGAATGTAAAAGTAATAAACATAGTGTGTAATAAACGAGTCCAAATATTTCGTCCATATTCTTTATCCTCTTTCGTACCTACTTGCTTATTTTATCTAAAAAAAATTCTTAATTTTTTTGTACAATTACTATAAAACATGTATCAATACATTTCAATTATTATTTTTAAAAGAAAATCCACAAGAAATTTAATTTGGAATAAATGTATAAATTAGTGTGAATTAAACATTATATCTTAGAAAATTTGTTTAAAACAATATTATGTCCCAATGTTTTAAAATTTGAATACAATATACTATAAGCTTATAAATTTGCGGAACAAAAGCTTATAAATTTGCGGAACAAAAGCTTATAAATTTGCGAAACAGGTTGTGAAAATTTAAAAATTTAATGAAAATAAGCAGGAAGCTCGTAAAAATGATAGAGAATATGGATAGAAGATTTGTAGCGTAACAAACACGATTGGATTACACAGACATGCATGCATCATAAAATTTGGTTTCAGAAACTTATATCGATAGCTATTAGCAACATAAGAACTGAAGGATCGAAAAATGAAAACAGTTTCAATTCGTTTAATTGTACGACATCAATCACATCAAACACGACCGTCTAACCCCAAAATTATTTTCAGTCACTCATCATTTTCTCAGTTGATCGTCCATAACAAAAAATAAATTGCAGTGACGCGACATGCTATAATGGCAGAATCTTCTATGTATTGTTTTTATTTTAAAAAAAAATTACCAATGTAAATGAAGTTTATCGAATATAGATATTTATTATCCACCCTAACCAAACAACACCCAATCCCTCCCATGTAATGGTAAAAATTTCCGACCTCATTAAAACTTATCTAGCAAGGAACCTTATGAATATTTTCCTAAAAAATTCCGAATCCACTTCATAATTACTTCCTGTTAAACATTTTGATTTTAACATAAAAAATTACTAATAATTAAAGAAGTAGAAAATGACTGCCAAACAAGTACCGGAATTGTTTTACAAATTACAGACCATCTTCAGAAATAAAAATACATGTAGTTAAAATGACGTAATATACTCAGAATTTTCAAATTCGAGGCAATGATAAACTTGAGGACAAAAAAAAAGAAGAAGAAAAATGCATTTCATAGATTCACCAAGGCTTTCTCATTTTCTTCACCAATTCTTGTTTATCAAGGACATTATATTCATATACAGAAGAACAAACATACACAACAGGAAAAGGACAGTACAGGGTTAACGAAGACGAACTCGTTTTAGTAGAGTTTAAGTTTTTCTTATATTTCAATACTCAGAGTCGTCGAAGAGAGGCCAGCCTCTTCTCAAGTTCATCCACATCTTCGGACTGCGTACTGCAAATTGATAAGCGGAGAAAATGTCGTAATCAGATCAAACTTACGAAATAATTTCCCAAAAAATCTTTCTTGGAAAAAAGAGGACAAAACATGGCTGTGTACTGTGTAGCAGTAATTTTAACCCTCAAAACAATCCAAAATTCATTTTCTCAACAAAAAATATTTTCGGGAAAAAGAGGAAAAACATGGCTGTGTGGCAGTAATTTAAACCCTTAAATGATCCAAACTTCATTTTATCAACAAAAATTCTTTTCGGAAAGAAGAGCACAAAAAAGCTGTGTAGCAGTAATTTTAACCCTCAAACGATCCAAAATTCATTTTATCAAGCAATATATTCACTTTTATCGAGTAGATTTGAATAAATATTTTAGCAGGGTTGGGGAAAGGTGGAAGCTATCATTGCTATTTGCTCAAGAATTTTTGGTCCCTTGAGAAAACAAGATAAGAAAAGATATGTGATGGAGGGGATAGACAAGCAAACCAGAAACAACAAAATTATGAAAAAATATTAGAAAAATTACATCCACGACCAAGTTGGTTCTCCCTCAACCATTAAACATTAAAGCCAAGAAATTTATTTGAAATTCGAGGATGCACATACCTTGGAGGAGTAACATTCTCAACTTTCTTAGATCCAATCCTGCCTTTTGGAGCTGAAGATAACTGTAAAACAAGTACACAAATATTAAAACTCTGGTTAGGAGAGATAAAGAATAGCACTCTACAAAAAGGGAACCGGTAAATGAATATTTCGTCCAAATTAAGTCGTTAACTATATATATATATGTTCTTGTTTCTTTAGAAGTACTATTTTCTTAAAGTGATAACGAATTCACTAAAGGGTCTGAATGGAACCAACCTGTGATGCAATATCTACACCGATTTCGTCTAGCACCTATAGAAGAGAACAACATGAGAAAAGTGAGAAAATTAAAGTATAAAGTTACAGTATATGGCAAAAGAGACCGAAAAGCTGCTTATGAGATATACCTGGTTAGTTAGATCCTCTGTTTCCTCCTCGGCTTCATCTTTGTCTAAAGTTTCGTCAATAGATTCAGACATCATTTCGATCTAGAGATAAAACCATTCACTCAGTCAGTTTTACAAACAAAAAAGAATACTCAACATGGATCAAGATATGATAGAGACAAAAGTAGAGGTTCTCCCTGATTGTAACTTTACTAAATCGGAATTTTTTTGAACTAAGATACATGAGACCAAAGATAACTAGGGTAACACTTCTCAACAATAGATTAATGTCACAAAACTCAAAAAGTTACAGTCAATTTCCAAAATGCATACCGTCATGTCCAGTTGTGCCGACTGCTTCTGAAATTCTCTAATCACTTTGGCTTGCTTTTCAGGGGCCATTTGCTGAAATATGGATTCAAATAAGAAAAGATTAAGAGAATGATTTTTTCTTTTTTTGCTTTAAAGGTGACAGTGAAACTCAAAACATGGAACGATTAACACAAATGCATGCTTTTTACATAACAGTAAACAATTATCTCTAAGGACCCAGTGAGTCTTTAAAATGACCATGAGGGATAAAGTCTTTCAAAAATAAGTGTGACAATTCATGATTCTTTTAATACCTTATTCATAGCAGTCATGGCTCTGGTTGCCCCTTTCATTCCAGTAGACATAGATGTGCTGGCATAGAGAGCCTGTAAAACGCAACAAAAAGAGATTAACAGGTAAGGAAATATATATATATATATATATATATAGAGAGAGAGAGAGAGAGAGAGAGAGAGAGTAGAGAGGGTAACCTGTGTATGAGTGGCAACACCTCTGATCTGAGCACGACTTCCTTGTAAGTTTGTTATTTGCTGTCGCAATCTAACAAGCTGACGAGCTAAGATTTTGGTGGCTGCCTGAGATAGTTTACTTATGTTAGATAGCAGTATAAGGGAAAATAAAAGAATAAATACTACCCAGTGACAAAGTCATGGCTAGGCGAAAATAATGAGAAGGTAGTAAAAGGACCGGTGAATACCACCACTACTAGCAGTATTGGGCATCATTATTCGTCACCTAATAATTACTGAATGATGCCATGTCAGGTAGAAGTGTCAATTATATTTATTAATAAGCTAAAATATCCACAAGCATTCGTATTCTGTGTAAACTCAACTAATGAGCTCAGTGTTTGAGCTTTGGAGGTACATACATGATATTCACAAGAAAGTCTTCCAGGCAAGGCCAACTCGTAAATTAGGGGTTGCATGATTTATTTTATATTAAAACTGTAATGACTGTCTACATTCATAACAAAGTTTTAATTAAAAGCCCCTGGTATTAGATGAATAACTATATCAGTTTTAAAAGCAAGAAAGCCTTCACTGCTTTGTCTTATTTACCACCAGTTCCGGAGCTCAGAAACAAAGCTGAACAAATGTAGGTAATTACAGTTAGGAACTTTACACGTTTAAATACATAAAAGTGTGTGTGCGACACAACTAAGCTCATAGAGAAGTAATTAGAAGAGAACATGTAGAGATAAGCTGAAAATTTCACACTCCATGTTAAATTAAAATTAGCAATTATCTTATCATATGGAACTACATGCTAGCAAGATTAACCATGCCTATATTAAGAAAGGGTAATCTCTTATTTGAATCTGTTATATAAATAATTAGTCAAACAACAAAAGATTAATAATCGAAAGAAGTTTGACTTGCCTCATTTCCAGTTTTAGCTGTTTTCTTAATCTCGGCGACTAGTTTCTTTTCCTGAAAACACAGATTCAGGAAGGAAATATCAAAAAATGATGCAAGATCTTTGAGAAGTAAAAGCTCAAGGGAAGAGACAAACCTCCATCTGTAGAGAAGAAATTTCACGTTCAATGCCTGACAATTAAAAAAAGACCATGGATGATTGTGAGTTACATTACATCAGTACTCGTATCGAAATAATTACTTGTAAATTGAAGATCATATTGCTAACCCTCCGTGTTGTGTTACCTACATCTTTTTAGTGGTAACTTGTCTGAAGCTCATTGAGGTCGCTATTAAACTTATAACCATATGGCAACAAATCAGGAAGGGTTTTATTCAGTAGGACTAGTATTCTTTTGATAGGTTAAATAAAATGACCAACAACCAGAAATGAAAGCAATCTTATCCTTACGTGTATTCTATCTTTTCCAGGTTTTTTTGTTTAAGTTAATGTAACTGAGAAACACAAGTGTCGAAACAGTGATGGGCTCATTGTTGCAAATAACTGTGACAATACTCTACTTCCATTTAACGACCATAAACACAGATATATGTTTGAAAAAAGAAAACCAGGGATCTACCACATACTTGGAAAATGTATTTTAGAAAGATAATCATTCTGTAATGAGCCCAGACAGGGGACAAGAGAGAAAAGGAGAGGGATGAGGGAAATTAACGAAGCCAATAAATGCGTGGCCAAGTTGCGAAAAATTAAGAATGCAGGGGGTTTAAGTGTAATTTATATAAGTACGAGGGTTCCTTTTGTAATTCCCGTACAAACACTCAAGGGAGTAACAGTATAAGTATTACTCCGTAACTCTTGTGAGCTAATTAGTGGAACGAAGAAAATGAATCTTAACTTCTAGCTTCATTTTTATTTTTGTCTTTGTTTTTCTTTCCAATTCTGTACTTCAATTTTGAATTTTGTTCAACTTTGTATCTTTCAATCGTTGAGATAGATAGAAAATCAGTCCCAAAAAATATCAGTGTTGCGCAAGTATTGAGTTTTAACATTTGGAATAAATGATACTCATTGTTCATTAGAAAATCAAGCGAGTTCGTGTAACTCATGTCCAAACACCTAAAACTGTTTAAGCTTTGCCATATAGATCTAAATCTACACGAAAGGGCGAAAAAGATAAATTGACTGCTAAAGTGAAATTAACAGTAACATTATCATTAGCCTATTTCAAATACTCGAGTCCGAAGCTTTATAATAATGAGAAAGAACCGAAAGATTACACAAACGTGTATTCAAAAAGGGACAAGGAAATTGACTAACCTCTGGTGGCAACTGACATTTCTCTTTTGCTTGTGCGTAGCGCATCTGTCATTTAAGAAAAAAAAAAATGATATTTCTCAATATAAATATCAGGAAACCTCCAAGGCCCTTAACAAGATCAAAGTCCATAGGGTAATACAGACAAAAAATAAACAGTAGTATAGTTAAGCAAGACCCTTCTTTTCATTTAGTAAATAAAATGGAACAAAACTATTCATATTTCAATTGAGTATGGTCTTGTTTGGCTCCATATAATAAAAGGATAAAGTTATGCATTTGACACTGGAAAGAAAAAATAATATATTAAATTAAATCTTCTAACTTCTCAGACACAAACAACCTCAAATACCCCAGCTTTTAAGCTGGGCAACTAAATTTAACACCGTAACGAAATTTACAACCAAAACTCTTTATCTGTTTCCGCAAATTTATAATGAAAAATGATCCCTTACAGACTCTGCACAAAACTCCACTCTATATTTTTTTCTTAAAAAAAAGGATTTGGGGATAATTCTTCTATAATATTCACTTCAATTTACAAACCCCTAATTAGATTATAATTTCAAAGTAACTGTCCATAATGGAATTCATATATTAATAAAAAAAAAACCACAAAATCACAAAGCATAGATGGAGAAAATGTAAAAAAGGAAAATTAGTAAAGAATAATAATTTGCCTAAAATTTGAAATTTGAAATGATCCATAATAAATTGTAGACAAAAACCCACTTGATAATAAATTCTTAGAAAAAGCAATTGAACAACAAAGTAAATGTAGAAAAGGAGAGTCTTATAAATAAATAAATAAAAGACAAATAAAAGAGAGAAAATGTAAGAACCTTTGGGTGAAGTTTTCTTCTTAAAAATGTTCAAGTTCATTTATATGTTTATTTTAATCCAACAAATGAAACTGTTTGTTTGTAATTTGTTGATCTAATAAGTTACTACTACTAATAAGAAGAACCCTCTTTTAATAAAAGTCTCTTTCTAGTTTCTATCTCTATTATCTGTGTTTTGTGTTTTTGTGAAATTGCGGCGAGTTGTGAAATGGAGCGTGTTAGATGATCATTTCTCAAATTAATCCAACGGTTGTCAATTTTCTTGTAACTAGCCGTTACATATACCCACCCACCCCCCTTCTATTTCTTTTTACAAATATTATATTATAATAAGCTAATTCAAGTTAAATAAGTCTGTCCAATTTAGTTATTTTTTTATCAAAAATACACATACACTTTTATATTAATTACAATAATACCATATTTTCATAAAAATATAAAAAATAAAAACTAATAAAACTATTTATCACTCTTTAACAACCAAAAATTCTTTTAAATCTTAAACTATATTTTTTTATTATCCACATCTTTATATCATAACTATACATATTTTCTATATTTTTATTGCATTACGCGTCCCACACGGTCAAGATTACTAGTATATATATATTACATCTCGTTTTTGTTGCCGGATTATTAATCGCGCTATCAGTAATCTAGTGGATCTGTAAAGTAAATGAATATTGAGGTACACATATGAAATACTAAGTTATATAGAAAGTTATTTACATTGATAGACACCACTGACTTTTCATACTATTGTAATTAATATAATGTTTTAGACTAAATTGTAAAAAATTACAAATCTTACGGATCAAATGGAAATTTTTACTGACCTGGGCAGGAAATCCCCTGTTCTTCAATGATATGTTTTTTCCCTTCGTAGAATGTTTAAATTAAGGACCTAAGTTTCAAATAATGGCAACATTGGGACCAAACCAGCAAAATTTAGGACTTTATGGACTATTTTGTAAATTTATAATTCCAGTAACTCCACTTTCATAAAATTAACAAACTAATGGGTTGGACTTGGATGCGATTTTTTAGTAATTTTAGGACTAAATTGCAATAAAATAGAAATTGCAAGACTTAACTGCAATTATGAAAATTATCCAGAAAGACAGTTTATCCTCATTGATCTCATTTCACTTTTTTATATAAATAAAATTTTAATAACGGAAAGGTGAGTACCAATTTAGTGTCGTTGATCGTTTAGGGTCCAAATCATACCTTTTAGAAGTTCATGGACCACGTGTGTAATTTCTAAAAGACCGAAAGGAACTGAATATTTGATTCAAGATACTGTTTCTGTGATTAGTTTATTTTGAGAATATTACAATACATTTTAATTAGTTTCGTAACATTGTGGTCTTATTAGCTCGAGAGATTATAGATACGTGAAACTCGAACGAGGTATATATTTGTCAATTCATAGCATGACTGAACTTTATTTATGTCCGTCCACACTGAATTGAGATTATCATTTTGTATGGAATAAATATATATATATAACATCTATATAAACAGTGCATCTAAGCAAGGGTGGGCCGACTACAGAACTTATTCGAGACTCAAATTATTTTATTACTAATAGTAATATCATCAATAAAAAAAAAGTAGATACATTTCTCTTTTTATTTGGGTCAAAGTTCATGATTAAAACGATAAATAACTAAAACTTAAAACTAAACAAATAGTGTTAACCGATATAAAACAATTAAACTAAAACAAAAAATGTAAATAGGCATAAAAAAACTGTAATTGTATCAAGAAAACAAAAGATTGAAAATGAAAAAAGAAATAGAATGCTAGAGTGGGGACTCAAACTGGGGTTGTACTAAAGAGAAAGTTTAAACACGTATACATCTGGGCTACTTTGACCTTTACGAAATATACACAATTGACCTCGTTTGGTCGCGTCTTTTACGTTCAAAAGTATACTTTTTGTAAGTGGGTTGAAAAATATACTTTTCTGTTTACTTTTTAGTAAGTAAATACTGTTTGGTGAACACCATAAAAGTATACTTTTCATTAAAAATGTTGTTTGGTAAAATATGTTTACTTTTACTTTTTGAGTGAAAATAAATTGTTTATTCAAATAATGCACAATAGGTACCACTTTTGAACTTATATGTACTTCATAAGTTCATATTCCCTATATGTATTACTTTTTAATTATTTACTTTATTTACCAAAACGCCATATACATATTTCATAAAAAATGAAAAAAAACACATAAAATTATATAAAATAAAAAAAATTAGGAAAATATAATGATGATAGGAACTAGGTTTTGAACTGTACTTTAAAAGCACATTCAGATTAAAACCTAATTAAAAGTATCATCAAAAGTAAAAGTATCATCAAACTTACTTTTAAAAAGTATCATCAAACTTACTTTTAAAAAGTATACTTATAGACATTTACTTTACACCAAAAGTATACTTATGAGATGACATCCAAACAAACTAATATAAGTAAAAGTAAAAGTAAAGCCAAAAGTATACTTAATGGTTTACTTTTATAAAAGTAAAATTTTTGAGTGCAACCAAACAAAAATACAAAAAGTAAAAATAAAAGTAAAAGTAAAAGTAAGGAAAAATGTGTGCAACCAAACAAGGCCAATGGTTTACTTTTATAAAAGTAAAATTTTTGAGTGCAACCAAACAAAAATACAAAAGTAAAAATAAAAGTAAAAGTAAAAGTAAAAGTAAGGAAAAATGTGTGCAACCAAACAAGGCCAATATGTAGAGTTTTTTGCTGAAATGGTACAGTGACCAACCCAAATTCACAGAATGGGTTCTGTTTCTGTAATATTCCCAAAATGGTCTACTTTCGAAAAACGACCGATCGAAATGAATAAAACGACCGGTCGTTTTTATCATTAACTCTCTGGAACAATTTGGACAAAAAACGATCGGTCGTTCTGTACATTACGATCGGTCGTTTTTCAGACCAAAAACGATCGGTCGTTTTATCCTAGCGATCGGTCGTGTTTTGTGTTGTGCTCACTGGAAGAATTTATACTTAAAACGATCGGTCGTTTTATAGTAGCGATCGGTCGTTTTTAAGGTTTGCTCACTGGAACATTTTCGTTCCACACCGATCGGTCGTTCTGTACATTACGATCGGTCGTTTTTCAGACAAAAAACGATCGGTCGTTGTGTACATTTCGATCGGTCGTTTTTGGTCTGAATTACTTCCTATTTAAAAAAACTCATCTCATTTCCCAGACCACTCATCTCATTTCCCAGAGCACTGTGAAAATAAAAAAACAGAGCTCTTAGATCATTTTAGGGCAAATCTCAGATCTCTTCCAAAACAGGTAAAAGCTCAATATTTTGTGTTGTTGGAGTATTATTTGATTAAAATTGATAGTTTTACCGTGTGGTTATCGAAATGAAAAATCCTACAATTATGTGTTATTGGGGAGGTACGATAATGGAAACTATTAGCGAGGGGTTATCTTATGATATTTCTTATAAATTTTTTTTAAGGTATCTAGAAACACGACATACGACCAATTTTTGGAAAAATTGTTTAAGGTACTTGATGTATCATCGACTTCAAATCGTTTGAGTTTAACATGTCGTTATCCATATCTGACTACACTTACTGAGTTTAAATATATGCGATTGGCTGTTGATGATAATGATTCGTTGGAAACCATGCTTGAGTTAATAGAAGAAAATGGAAGAACGTTTATAGAGTTATATGTTGAAATTGAGCAAGTTTACACTTCTGATCAAGATTACGGGTTGTATTATAATATTCTTTCCACTAATGAAATCGGTACATCAAGTGGAACACCCATTCGACAAGAGCCAATGCATGAAATCGGTACATCAAGTAGAACACCCATTCGACAAGAGCCAATGCTAGAGGTATATTCTGAGAACAACGAACCAGATTTGACACATTTGGATGCAGTGTGTCGATTGGCAGATAATATTGGTTAGTCGATAGAACTTGGGGATGAACCAGAGGATGAAGATCCGGACTTCAATATTAGCGAAAACGAGTCTGACGATGACGAAGAAAATGTAGAAGAAGTTGAGTACGAAGAATTATCATCTAAAATGGGCTTGTATATGGATGAGGATGAAAACGACCAATCAAGTGGGTCACAATTGGCGAATAATACTATCCCCGATGAAATTCCTATGCATCAACCAATGTCAAGTTTGTTTAATGAACCGTTCGACACTCAAGAAAATTATAGTAACCAGAGACGAAATTATATGATGTATCCTGGATTTTGGGATCCTCAAGTTAATGATCCTTTTATTGGTCTTTTATTTAGGGATAAAGAAATGTTGAAAAAGGGAATAAAACTTTGGTCAATCAAACGTAACATCCATTTTTCCACTAAAAGTTCGAAGGCAAAATTTTGGGAAATTCGTTGTAAACTGGCCGAAACTCAACAATGCAAATGGAAACTACGAGCTTCACTAAGAAAGAAACATGGATTTTTTGAAGTGTCGGTGTACAACGGTCCTCATACATGCATTCATGCCGAGCTTACAACTGATCATCCACAGTTAGATTCCAATCTTGTTGCCCAAACCATTCGAAATGCCATCACAACTAATCCTATGATGAAGATTTCATTAGTTAAAGAGATTGTGAATGCCCGCTTTGAAATGTCAGTTTCATACAAAAAAGCTTATTTGGGTAAACAAAAAGCAATCGCAGAGATATTTGGTAATTGGGAAGACTCGTATAAGGTTTTACCTAAATTTATGAAAGCGCTTCAAAAGTATAATCCCGGTACCGTTGCTTCTTATGAGACCACGCCAGTTTACGATGTGGTAGGAAATCCAGTGGGTGAGGTATTGAACAGATTTTTCTTCACATTTAAGGCCGTTATTGATGCATTTCAGTATTGTAGGCCAGTTATCGCTATTGATGCTACTCACTTATATGGGAAGTATAAAGGTAAGATTTTGTTGGCCATGGCATCGGATGCAGATAATCATGTTTTTCCCATTGGTTGTGCATTTGTTGCTGAGGAGAGTACAATTTCGTGGAGCTATTTTCTTTCTAACATTATGCGACATGTGATTAAAGAGCGCGTGAATATTTGTCTAATTTCGGATAGACATGCTGGTATTCTAAGTGCAGTGAGAGGAGTTTGGCATGGTCAAGGTTTTGTTCATCGATATTGTTCAAATCATTTTTTGGATAATTTTAAGAAAGCTTTCAAAGGAGATCCTGACTTACACAAGTTAGCGGAGAACGCCATTTGGGAATTACAAGAAAGAAAATTGAAAAGAATCATGGAAGCAATAAAAGTCATGAATCCTCAAGCATATCAATGGTTGATAAGAGAGCCTGCGGAAAAATGGTCATATTTTCATGATAAAGGGAGGCGACATGGTAACATGACCACAAACATGGCTGAAATTTTCAATAATGTTTTAAAAGCTGCTCGTAATTTACCAATCACTGCTGCTGTGCAGCTTATTTTCTATAAGTTGGTACACTATTTTTGCGAGCGGAAAAAGATAGTAATCGGGATGAGAAACAGCGGCACAAGATATGGTCCCAATATCCTTAAAATTTTAGAGAAACGTAGGTCGGACATTGGTCATACCAATGTTACTTTCGATTATGAAAGAGGGGTTTATTCCGTGTGTACAAGTTCAAGAAATTCCAGGGGAGGCAATACTCAAGTTGTCGACTTTTCACTTTGGCAATGCGATTGCGGTAAGTGGCAGAGTGATGGAATCCCTTATTCACATGTGTTTTCCGTATGCGCTGCAAACCGTCTTGATTGGGAAGCTTACATAGTAAAATATTACAGTCTTGAATCATACGAAGGTACGTACTCGGCGCAATTTTGTCCTCTTCGGCATCAAGACTATTGGGATTCATGTGATAGATTATTTCTTCCGGATGTTACTCTTGTAAGAGAAAGGGGTCGTCCAAGATCTACTCGTATTCATAATGGTATGGATCAGTCGGAGAGACGAGCACGTATGAGATGTTCTAGTTGTCAAGGGCGAGGACATGATTGTCGTAAGTGTCCGTATCCAATACGTGCTCGACGCTTATGATTTTAGCTGTAATTGTCCGCTTGTAATTGTACGCTTATCAACGAGACAATATGTATCTTGTACTATTTTAATTTTCCGCTTGTAATTGTCTTTTTTAAGACGAAATATCTATATTTATTCTCAGTGTTTTTTCATACTGTTTTATGAGAAAATAAACTGGCTTGTATGAATAAATAAATAAGTGCAATTAACATAAAAAGTAGAATGAACAACATAAATAAATAAGTGCAATTAACATAAATATATATATTTGATTAACATATATAACACAGACGACCGATCGTTCTGCAAAAACGACCGATCGGTTTTTCGGTGTGCTCACTAGAACATTTTTGTCCAAAAACGACCGATCGTAATTACAAAACGACCGATCGTTTTTACACAGACGACCGATCGTTATGCAAAAACGACCGATCGTTTTTTAAGTGTGCTCACTGGAAGATTTTTGTCCAAAAACGACCGATCGTAATTACAAAACGACCGATCGTTTTTACACAGACGACCGATCGTTATGAAAAAACGACCGATCGTTTTTTAAGTGTGCTCACTGGAAGATTTTTGTCCAAAAACGACCGATCGCTGTGAAAAACGACCGATCGTTTTTACACAGACGACCGATCGTTATGCAAAAACGACCGATCGTTTTTTCAATGTGCTCACTGGAACATTTTTGTCCAAAAACGACCGATCGTAATTACAAAACGACCGATCGTTTTTCTGTTTTTCAGCCTTTTAACTTCTTTCAAACCCTAATTCTATTTCATTCAACAATTATATCAACCCTCTCTCTTTCAAAATCGTCTCTTTCTTTCAAAATCTATCAAAAATCCCTAATATCTACATATATATAACCCAATTCTCTTATTAATCCTTATAATCAACAATCGATTGATTCCGTTTCTTGAAAACCCTTTTTTTTCAAAATACCAATTTGTCCTAAACCCTAATTTTTTTTAATTTCCAACCATGGTTCGCACCAAGAAAGCTCAATCACACATCGTCGACGAACATGAGGACGACTACGTGCCTCCGTCCCCGAGCCGCCCCCGTGTTCCTCGCGCTCGACGAACCGGCCCCTCCACCGCTCCACCATCGGGCCCCGGTGCCTCTTCCGGCTCTCTTCCTCCCCTCTATCCATCTACAATGGGTAAAAGAGCTATTTTGACTAACTTTACATTAGACATGCCTTTATTTGTTGAACGTTTTCCTCTTCTCATGCAAGATTTAAACTTCCAAAAACTCAATGTAATTCTTACTCTAAAAGAGCCTTTCTTCATTGAAAATATATACGAATTTTACCATAACCTAGTTCTTGATAGGGATCATGATGACGCACTCCGCGTGCGCTCATCGTTTAATGGTCAACCCTTCGTTTACGGTGTAGACCGTTTACGAAATCTTCTACACCTCGATGCTGAGGGGGTGCACGAGCAAAGTGACGAACTTTGCAAAATGCTCAACATCGTTAATTTTACCGATTTCAAAGATGAACTATTTCATCCCGCACACAACAATCGCTCTAACAAAGCCCACGGCCTTCTCTTCCGAAATAAATTAGCCTACCATATCCTCTCCCATATTGTCCTCCCCCATACCTCAAACTTCACGGATGTTACCAATGAGTACATCTTCCTTTTAGGGTGCATCCATCGCTGAGTCAAACTTGACTTCGCGACACTCATATTCTTTAAGATGGATTCGCTAAAAACGAAATCCAAGAATGGGTTACCTTACGGTGCCTTGATTTCGGCCATCTTAAAAGACATGAACCTTATTCCCGGTGGAACCCTGTTCAAGAACAAGGACAAACACATTTGGGACACCTCCTATCTTGCCCAAATGTCAATAAAATTCAACACTACCGCCAAGACCATTACTTGGTCTGGTAAACGGGTGTCCGGCCCCGACTATACTACTCTTTCCCTCGAAGAGGAAGAATATGTCGGCCCTAAGGCCACACCGCAAGCCGCTCGTGAGGATGTGCCTATTTCCTCCGAGTCCCTTCCCCCGTCTCACATAATGCCTTCCTCTTCTCGTCCCACTCGAGGTCGCGGAAAAGCTCAAGTCGGATCTTCCAACCGTCCTCCGCGCACCGAACAATTCTACGACGATTTATACATCGACCAATATCAAAATGCGCGACTCAACCGACGCATGTTTCGCTCCATGAACACAAGTCAAGAAGACTTGGACGAAATTGATAGGATAAGCGCCGAGCAACGAGCAAAGTTCTACGGGTATTTTCCCGATCTAGCCGGTCCCGACGATGACGCCGAAGAAGAGGACGACGCGACCTCCCACCGCGACTAGGCGGTTATTTTATTTTGCGTTGTATTTCCTTTGTTTTTCATTTATGATGTCAAAGGGGGAGAAATACCTCTCTTTTATTTTGCGTTGTATTTCCTTTGTTTTTCATTTTCTTCCAACGTTGTTTTTGATGTAATAAGTAGCAAACGCTTTGCATTTATGTTATAAATCTTTTTTATGTTGCTCTTTATCATTACGTGTTAAATTGTATGACGTTGTGAGATTGCGTATTTATAATTCTACAAATGCGATTTTGATGTTATTATAACTTGTGCGCATATATATCTAGTTGATTGGGTTATTTGTGTTGTTTTTCATTTGTGGCGATTAACCGTTTTTAGGCAAAACTATGGCCAATTTTTCGCTTGCATTTGATCGTTCGTTTTCCTTAATCGTTTAGCTTTGGTTAACTTCGTTTTAAATCGGATGTTGTGACATTTACTTGTTTTAAATCGGATGTTTAGTAAAACGTCAGCTACACATCTTGTACTAAACATATTAATTTACGACATCATTTTATGTGATAATACTAGTTCTATAAATATTTGGAAAAATCCGATCCAACACTCTCGTACTAAACATATTAATTTACGACATCATTTTTTAAGAGATCATGTTCAAAAAGGGGATCATGTTTTTATATATTTTTTGTCAAATCAGTGTCGAAAAGTGCAAAAAATTCTTCTTCTGTAAATTGTTTACAGTCGATCGGTCGACAGTGAAAAACGACCGATCGTTTTTCAACAGACGACCGATCGTTCTAAAAAACGACCGATCGTTTCAGATCAAATTTCTTTCAGAGAGTTCACAAGAAAAACGACCGATCGTTTTTCAGAAACGACCGATCGTTTTAGGTATGATTTCTTCCAGTGAGTTCACAATAAAAACGACCGATCGAAATGTAAATAACGACCGATCGTTTTTTGTCTGAAAAACGACCGATCGAAATGGTAAAAACGACCGATCGTTTTTTGTCCAAATTGTTCCAGAGAGTGCATGATAAAAACGACCGGTCGTTTTTACCATTTCGATCGGTCGTTTTTCAGAAGTAGACCGTTTTGGGAATTTTGAAGAAAGCTAGCCCATTCTGTGAATTTTCGGTCCCAAGTAACCTATTTTGGCAAAAAACTCCAATATGTATTACCTGTTGCATGTTTCCTATAAAAAAATTCTTTCCTTTTTGCCCAGCCTTCAACGTCGGCTTGGGCCGCATCTGTGTGTAAGAGTGTATGTGGCGAAAATATATATTATTAAATTTGTTGGGCTTGTGTAACACTTAATATAATTGTTACGGTCCAGCAAGATTTATAGATAACAAACGTCTATAAAATAGGGTTAATATCAGTTTAGTAACTTATGTTTTAGACCAAAATTGATTTGTTGACCTCACTTTCAATTGTTTTTTGATTTGGTGACATGTATTATATATTGTTAATAATTTAGTTACATTCCATCAACTTTTTTGGATGGAAAAAATTATAAATTACCAATTTAGTCCGTATGTTTTGAAACTTTATAATATAATTTTAAAATTATAAAAGATATAGATTTCAGTTTGAAAAAAGTTAAATTATAATACTCATGCTTAATTTTTTTGTAACAAAATAAACAAAAAAAAATTCTAAGATTCAAAAACTTGTAAAAATGTATTTTATTTTTATTTTTTGCAAAATTGTGTAAAATACTCTTACTTCTTTTAACTTTTTTAAAAACTAATTTAAAAGTAAGAAATAATATTAATCTTTTTTATTTTTTGAAAATAAGATAATTAAGAAATAATATCGATTTTTGAAGGAAGGCTTTAATCTTCAAAAAATTTGTTCAATATATAAATCTCTTTCCAAAATAAATAAAGTTCTTAAAAAATGTTGCTTTATCTAAAGATTTTTCCCCCCTAAAAAACAGAGTTCTTTCCAAAGTCATTGTTTTTTAGTAAAAAATTCAAAAGAACATTCTTAAGTAAACATTATATTGGTAAAAGAGAAACAATTTAGTACAAATTTTAAAATCATAAACAAGCCTCTTTTTATAAAAAAAACTCGCATTTTCTTGATTTTCTTTTTTTTTGAAAATTTGCATTTTTTTTTAGAAAAGTTGCTAAATTAAAAATGTGCAATTTCCCAAGTTTTCCCCCCTCAAAATGGGTTAATTTTGTTATTTTTATCAATTTACTAGCTTAATTATTAATTTCTAAATTATGTGGACTGCACTGTAAATGTTTTAAACTTCTTAAGTTAAGTTTAACGTTTTCCATCTAAAAAGTTAATAGTGAGTCACTAAATCAATTTTTTTTTAAAGTTAGATCAGCAAATCATTTTTGGTTTAAAATAACCCTAAAAAATAGGTCACATAGTGTGTGGTGTGGTTAAGTTGACAAGGTTTTTCTTTGAAAGAAAACTTGTTTGTTATTTCTAAATAAGAACGGCAGAGGCTTAGGGGGTTTGAGAATCTCACACCTAGATGCGTGTCATTCAGTTAGCTGGTTTTTGTCGTAATAAATCATCAAAGAACTTTCCATGGTTGTCAGCTGCCCTCTTCAAATTGATAACTACTCGATGAAATAATGATTCATCTGGTTATTAATATTTTCATATTTCGTATCCAACAAAATCAACAAGAATCTATTTCGAACTCAGACCGAAAAGTTACATCTTTATATAACCGGTAACCAACCCGATAAGCTGAATTTAAGTTTAAAGTGTGTCTTTGTAGACAATAAATGGAGTAATTATGTTTATTGGGCATTCCCCCTTCAATTATCTGGTGAAATATATTATTAGGATTGTCAACATATTATTTTCATTATCCAATATCATATAGTAAAAGAGTCTTTCATCTCTAATTATTCCATCCGTTTTCAATTAATTGTTCATTACGAAACTACGTGAAATTTTGATCGGTCAATAACTTGTATCAAAATTGTCGGAATGAAATTTTTCAACAGTTAATCATATACTTCAAAAATAAAATTATATGATTTTTAATTTTAAAAATTTTCATTTCGATAATTTTGATACATGTTATAAGCGGGTCAAAATTACACGTAAATTGTAGATGACAATTAATTGGGAACGAATAATGTATTATCTAGTCGAAAATATGTGCACTTTCTTTCTCAATTTCTTTTCGTTTGCTCTCTAAATTTTAATGAACTCTCTTAACCATGGAAGTCCATATTTGGGCCTCATTGCATTTTTCTGTCAGATAGCCTAACAAGCTAATATACCATCGACATCCCTAATACCTTGTTCGGTTACAATACTTGTAGTACGAGGACTACAAGTCCCATGAGTTTTGAAATGATAATAGTATTATTAATCCGGATCACTAATCCGAACGTAACGTTTGTTTACATTGGTGTTACAAGCGGGCTATTTTATAAATTTACAATTTTATCCATCTTTCAAACAAAATTTACAACAACAAAACTAAATAGAAAAACATTGATATCCGTACCCAAAAATCATCAGCCATAGATATTACCAGAGCCAGTCCGGTCCAAGCATTTGTTTAGTCCGAGCAAATATTTTTCTTATTGCCATTTTATTGAACCATAAACTTAGTACGGTACCAATATATTACCCTCTCGACTAGAGGAGTGTTATTTCCATAAATTTTGTAAAAATAGTAACAAAAACTTTAGAATAAAAATCGTGACACCTAAAAAGAATGACCAACGGGGTGGGGTGCCCGTTTCAATGTGACTACCTTGTATAGTACAATCTGTATCCTACCCAATCTCTTTATATGTCCCCTAATTTTTATGTTTGATAATTATTTTCATAATTAGGAGTATATGATTGTCACGTCATATATATACTCATATGAGTTCTTTTCAAATAGAATACCATCCTTTATAAACTAGAAGCAACAAACAAATGAAGGAACAAAATGCACTAGATAAAAATGGTGACCAATAATGGTCTTGTGGGGCAAAGATAGCAACCCTTTGTACTATATCAATTCACATCATTATATAGCATAGCCAATAGCTAGGAATGTGACATTCAACACTCAAAAACAATGAAGAGGTCAAAAAAACCTCTCCAATACAATTCACATTTTCATGGCCTTGTTTTTGTATTTGTCCTTGTACTTACCTTCTCGTTTTCGCTATCTCGCTTAAAACCTGATGTAGAAAATGAAGAAGAAATCGGGTATGGGTATAATGTTCGATCAGTAGCCGTTGATTCATCTGGGACGTCGTTATTTGCTGATCTTGAACTCATCAAGAATACCTCGGTTTTTGGTCCCGACATTCCCAATCTAAGACTTACAGCCAGGTTACCACTACATAACAACATAACATACTGTTGGTAGTTTATTATTTTTCACTTTTCTATCTTAAGTTATTCCTTTATTCATTTTACACTAGACTAATGTAGTTGTTTCATGTCACAAATAAACTTTCCATTGTCATTTCTATTATTACGGAACCCGAATGATTACGTCTTCAAGTCTTCAACTCTTTTCGATTATCTATAGCTAGTTTTGCGCATCTCAACTATAATCAAATCCCAAAAAGGGGAGCAAGACTCCTCATCATAAAATGAGTACTCTAACTCCTAATTTATAATACTTAGAATTTAGATGTTTTGGTAAAATATCAAAATGTAGTAAATATATATGGTTTATAAAAGGAAAAAATATTGGATTAAAATATTTATTAGAATTGTATGTTTTAAGAAGAAAAATTTTGGTTTGTATTTTTTGATAATTAGACTTGAAAAGTTGTATATATTTTATTAATTTTATGCTGTCTTATAATAATTCTCCCCTTAAAGCTATGTTGTCTTGTAGATGAGTATGAGTATTCCCATGAAAGGAGTCTGGCACACCCAATCCATCCAATCCTGCCCAACAAACGGAAATAAACATGCCCCATATCCTATTTATTTTTAGATATAATTATGGTAAGCAAGCAAACAAATTATAAAAAGCCCAAAAGGGGAGTCAAGGAATACTCAGACTCTCTCATTGTGATATGTTGGATTTGTTTTTGTAGATGATCAAAATCTTGTAATAAAATATATTATAAAAGTAAAAAGTATTAGATTAAAACTCTTTTGCTCTTTTAATCTATCGTTTGGATTAAAAATACTTTTATAAAATTAATTGTTTTTTATTTTAATTCATATATAAATTTAGGATAGTTACAACTAGGCTATGTTCTATATTTTTATTTGAGTTTTTATTGTGTTATAAATGTAAACTTATATATATATATATATATATATATATATTTAAATTTAGGATAGTCACAACTAGAGATTTATATTTTTATTTGAATTTTTGTTATTTGATAAATATAAACTTATATATATATATAACCCCATTTTGTTTATGTTTTTTTTCCACCTAATTATATATACTAATTGAATCTCATCCATTCATACTATATACACTAACATCCAATGGCTCAGAAAAATGGTGTCTAAGAGTGGAGAGCCATAAAGAAAACATAAAACCAACCGGCCAGTTTTTATATGAAATAGTGACCCACAAAATAGGTGAAACCAGGCGTTGATTACACAATTCTTAAAAACTACGAAAACATGCAAAGAATCGCCTACAATTTATGTTTACTTATGACAATTTTAATTATACTTGTTACATATAAATTAAATTTGGTAGGGGAAATTTGTGTGAAACAGTGTCATTCTGGGAATTATAGGGAACAGTTACAACCCGTTAGGATAAAAAAATGTTAAATGGATTAAAAAATTAATTAATTAATATTTAAGTTTAGGATATGCACTCGTAGGGTTCTATATTTTTATTTGGGTTTTTAGTGTGTTGTATAATTTGTTTTTAATTTATCAAATTCTAATTTGTTCAAAATAATCGAAAAAATAAATTAGTTATTGAAAAACATTATCTAACCATCCATTTTTTAATGGATAAATTAACAAAACATAATACTTTTTAAACTAAATTAACAAAAAATAGCCAAAAACTTTTCATTATCAAAAACATATCAAACAAATTTAATACTGTTTATTCTCTTCTTTCTCTATCTCTCGTCTTACTCTCTCTCTTCTCCATTTTTATCTCTTTATTCCATTTTTCTATCTCTCACCAATTCTTCTATGTATATCTTTATCTGATTTTACTCTCTCTTTCTCCTCCATTGTTTTTTGTATATTTCTTTTATATTTCACTCTATCTCTCTTTCCTCCCCCACCACGAAAACCCGCCACTAACTACCGAACACCATTTAGATTGTATAAACATCCATATACATATAAATATATATATATATATATATATATATATACATACGTAATACACAAATATTACACTGGTTGATACCCCGTAATATATGAAATTGGTGAGATTGTTTTCTATTTATTGAGCTTTGAGACTATTGTAAAACTTGTGTTTTTCAAGTTGAAGGAGGAGAATCCATATATACGGTATTTGAGAGAAATGCATATGTAAGGTATGAAGTTTTGAAATTAGGGTATGAAATTTTGAAATCAGGGTATGAAAATTTGAAATTAGTATATGAAGTTTTGAAATTAGGGTATGTAGTTTTGAAATTAGGGTATGCACTCTTTTTTAGATATTTGATTGTGATCCATAATATTTAGGGTATGACATTTTATAATTAGCATATTGTTGTAGGATATTGTTGGCCCGTGCGGCTAAACCTTAGAGGGAGGGGGGTTGAATAAGGTTTTTAGCGTTTTTCACGAAATTAAACTTAATGGCAACGAACAACCAAACTTTTTGCAATTCTAAGTTTAAGCGTTTAATAACGTTAATGAAATGCTAGAAGTTCTAAACGCAAGCAAGAAAATAAGCAATAATATAAGTTGCGGAAAGTAAAAGTTTAGGGAAAGAAATTGACACGGCGATTTATAGAGGTTCGGCAAACGGCCTACGTCCTCTCCTCGGTATTACCGAGTATTTCACTAAAAATCTTCTTTCGGATATTACAAATCCTATTGAGCTAATCGACCGATTAAGCTCCCCCTCACTCTATGAGTATCCCGAATGAAAAGACCTAGAGCTTTTAAGCAACACTTGCTTACAAAGCCTCTACCCGATCACTCGCTCACAAATGAGTTTATAATACACTCTTTACAAATTTGTTACAACAATGTAACTACACTCACTATTTTATTTGCTTCTAAATAAGCTAATTGGTGAGTTTTTGATGTTGTTTGAGCTTGAATCGCTTTCTACTTAATTTCCCTCTTTTTCGAATATTTTCACCAAAATGGTGATATTTAGGGTTTTGATTGAGAGAAGTTGAAGGATGATTAATGTGTATGTTTGGGAGAGGGATTTTGCTTTTTTTATAGACCAAAAGGTCTGTTTTGTGTTTTATGACCGTTGGTAGTGGTTGAGGGCTTTTATCCATTGGTTTAAGCAATTTCCCAGAATAAGCTAAAAAGCTGTTTTTGAAAACTGCAGAAAACGATCGGTCGTTTTATGCAGACGATCGGTCGTTTTCAGAAAACGATCGGTCGTTTTCTGAGAAACGATCGACCGTTTTTCAGACGACCTCACTGGAAGAATTTTGGATCAAAACGAGCAGTCGTTTTTGTCCAGACGATCGGTCGTTTTTCTTCTGGCAGTTTCTCGGTTTTCTCGTTAACCTTCGAATGCTTGTAGCTTCTTCGTTTTACCTCCGATTCTGGTTTCGCGTAGACCGTTGGCTTCATATTTGATTGCTCTATCTTTCTGACGCTGAAATTTACATTTTCTACTTTTGGAAAAAGACAAGAATTATATCATCGAAATAGAGAAATCGTAAAATCATTAAAAACATAATCAAAGTTATAATCAAAATCAATTATTGAACTCTAAGTTCAACAGATATTATTGGGCATCTTGGGCCTTACTCTATTGGGCCTATCTTGGGCTTTCCTAGCATATGTAACCCTACCCTCTATTATATAAAGAGGATCGGGGGTCTCTTGATGTATCTCTCTGTACAATCATATTAATGAATAAACATTTCGTCTGTTGTTTCTCATAGCTCTCTCTATATCTATACATATCTATATATATATATCTATAACGAGCTAATATGTCACACAACACGTTATCGGCACTTTGCTCGCGAAGAATAGGATATACGCTCGCGGATATTGGAGATTTTTGGTAAACGCACGGATATTGGGTATTTATAAACCTTGAGGTTTATCCGGGTTTTTATGGTTTTGCTATATCGACCTTCACCAACATACCGTGCGTAAGGTACCGAATTCAAAACTTAATTTATTCTATATATGTGATCGCACGTATTATTTTATGGATAACTAAAACATGATAAATATCCCGTAGTATATAATCCATGTGTATTAGATTTTGTTACTTGTATGGATAACTATATATGATCGTAACAAAATAACCCAAAATGCATGTATTTGTTGAAGAAAAAAAAAACTATGCGTGATAGATTTTTTTACGGTCTAACATGATCAATCTGTCTATAAAAACCAACTTATATGTAATATGTATAGTGTACTGTAAAATTGTATTTTTATACAAACAAAATCAGTAAAAGACATATAATCGGGTTGTAAATCGGAAATCATGTAATTGTAAAACATGTATTAATCTGTGCGATTAAATCTGTAAAAAAAAACTGAAAACAATAGGACTGTTTTGTAATTCGCTAAAACTATTGACTGTGCATGTTAATTACTAAAGGACTAAACTGAAATTTGCCTGAAATTATGGACTGAAGCTGTAATAATGCTGTAAATAGATATATAGTTTGCTGAAATTACACAGATAGTCCCTGTAATATATTACATGTATAAAAACAGTATATATGTGTTATAAAAGTTAATATTCGGTCTAAATATTCACCCACATGCATATATATATATATATATATATATATATATATATATTTATTAAAAATGCAAGTGAATAAAAAAAATTGCATGTTAATTGAATAAATTGATATGTTTCCATGTAAATTTAACCACTTTGCATGTTAAAAAAATTACCATATATAGAATTAATTGGTAATTAAAAATATATTGCTTGCTTGCATGTTAAAATTACCATGTACGGAAATTGCGTGTATATTGTAAATTGGTAAATAAAATATATTACGTACATGAATGATTTAGTTACCATATAGAACTTACACATATAGCAATATAATAATAAAATATTGACTAAATCTTGCTAGTGTAAATTGGTAATTACTAATAAATTCTAGATTGATGATAATCTTGATTAATTTGATTTCCTTATTAGGAAATATATATTGCAATATATATGCTAATCATGCAAACAGGTACAATCTAAAATATTAGTTAATCATGTACTAATTTATTTATTGCCATGTACACATATGTATAATATGGTAATTTACGAAATCATATATTTTCACATTTAAGTTGGAAAAATTATGAACCTTCCCCAACTAGGCTCACCTATTTGAATACGATGTCTAGGAAAGATATAGGCGGAAGTCGATATCCTAATGAGGTCGGGTTTTAAGTGTCATTCGTGCCCTCCACCCTCACCGTCTTTCCTGGTCGTGTTCAATTAGAGTTACCGAAAGGGGTTGACTAAATAATAGTTTCCCCGAGTGTGTTTATATAGTGATGTATGTTTCATCGAATTGGTGTTTCAGTATCGACCCGTCATTGGATCAATTATAACCGATTCACATGAGAAGCAAAACAAATATTTTCGAACCTGTCGTTTCGAAAAAAACGTTTGTGCTTGTGCAAACCATAAACATATAAACCAGTCGTTTTATATGATAAATAATCCAGAACTCCCAACACATGTTGGATGCCATCTATGATGAGAAAAATCGTAAAACATACTTGCGAAATGACTGTTTAAACGTTGATTTTAATCCGTCACCACATGCTACTCACCCTGATGTGTGAAAATGTGATGCCCAAATTTTTTTTTTGGATGTCATCTTTGATGAGTAAAATACGAGTTTGTTGTTACCCTCAAGATGAATGCTAAGGCGTTGATTTTATTCCGCCGTTACATTTGAGATGTGATGACGTCTATGGTGAACAAATGTCTGAAATTGACATATTGGAGCAATCATTCACCAAAATACTAGCTTGGAAATTCTATTTCATAAGCAGTATCGTGAATTTATATTCACTATGTTCCTTTATCGCCCATCTGTTATTGGATAAGAAAATTACCCCGGTGAGTAGTTTTAATCCTATTGGGTCAATGGTGAATTGTTTGCCTGATATTAATGCTCTTCGTGTATTTTTTTTTCCACGAATCGAGAACCTACACAAGTGTTATTTGTCTCGAACTGTCGCGATCCCGATGAATCGCCTAGCCAAGCGAGATTTTAGACAATCGTCAAAATCAAAAAACCTGTGGCTTCAAGACAGTAATTGAAAGGAACAATATGGTCCGTTGTCACAAAGCAAGAGATAATGCTCAAGGAGCCAACTCTATGATATAAAGACAAAGGTCATGCATGGTTACTCCTTAAATAGTTCAAAACTATTATAAAGGTGAAAAAACCGATGCTAATGTGGTTAAAGCTAATTCAATGGAAACTCTTGAGACCAACGATTTTGTGGCTCAAATGAGTTTGATACCTTCCTTTATTGATTTTGATAAAACATTGAGCCATTTTTTCGCTCATCTGGATTATGTTTTTGCATTTGGATTATGATTTTTCCATTTGGACATACTTTTGGATTATGGTTTGCCTGTTTACGAAATTTCTCGAAATAATTTAAAGTGTTTTGAGCAAATTCCTTTGACAGATGTGACCAAACTTTAAATTATGAAATTTTAGGCAATACTTGTGGGGTAGTTGATTTTTTTTTGGAAATAGTGGGTAACAGTGTACCACATAATTTCACCAACTATTTGCCTAAAATAGTACTCAGTGACAACGATTCTGGACATGTCGTTCCAAATCAAAATCTTTGGTAAAACCAAATTGATTTGTCAAATATGAGGTCTTATACTCATATAGGTCCTGCCGTACCTGTTGAGTTATAAAATATTCGAGAAAACAAGTGTTATCTGGTAATAGCTCATGAAAGAATTAAAATTTCTTTACATAGCCTCCATTCAATACGATCAAAAACGTATTTTAGAGGGGTTGAAATGTCTTTCAAGTGGTTTCTACCACAATTTTTAAAAGCATTTAAATTTACCTTATCATTTCGCCTGTCGTCGAAATGGTAAATGATTTAGATGCTAAGACATGATTGTTTATACTATCATTCGCCTGCAGTCGATTGATTAGAGCATTTTGATATTGTGGCATTGACCGGATGAGATATTCCCGGGTCAAAAGACGATGCTTGATTTATAATCGCATCGCATTTGGATTCTCTCTGAGAATATATTTCGCGATTAATCCAAAATTCATGCCATTAATGCTCACTTTGAAAGACTAGTATGTGTAAAGATCACGAAATGAACTCGTAGAATTCTTGTAAAGAATTGAAAGAGTTATTGTGGACTTATCCAACCATAAGACGGACCATAAATATAAATGGTTATGGTTGATGCATCGACAATATGGTCACATTTTACTGTTGTCCACATAAATGCAGCATTTTCCAAACTTTTAGCCTTATCATTAAGTTGATGGCTCATGATCCGGATTATCCTGAAAAGTCTAGTCGACTTGATAATTCCGAAAAGTAAAAATCGAAATTTCGATTTGAATTACTTGAGTTTGGAAATTGAAATTGAACATCATGTCAATTATGTTCAGACCCAAATGGACTCACGGAAAGTTTGATGATGTGATTGCAAATGATTGCACGCATTTCTTGGTCTTACGCACCAAGATTTATATTTCCGTGTGGGGTTATGCTATTTTGCTGCATTGGTCCGTCATGAGGCCCATAGACACTCAAACACTATATGCGTACTAGCTGGTTACTGGTTATGAGCCAGAAGTCTCATATTAACGCGTGTTTAGAGTGATTAATTAATATTTTGATTGAGCCACTATAGCGTTCAAAATATGAACCTCTGAAGGGGACATAAGTCGATTATGAATCTCCTGCCTATCATTTGATAGAGTAACCTTGGCAAACGATCTCTTTACCGCATGATATGCGAAAGTGACATCACTAAGACTGTTCTCCCCGTCATTAGGGGGAGATTTGCACGTTATCGTTGATAAGGAACGACGTGAAATAACATGGCATAACCCACTCAGTATTAGCTTGATCCCCAAAACTGCACTTAGTGATAAGTAAGTGCATAGACTCTCTCAAGTCTAACTAAATTCCAGACGCATTTAATGACTTTATGAGATGTCACGAGATCATTTATACCTGCTACAAAATGTTTGCAAGGATAGATGTCCCTGTCGGACGCCGTGTTCCTGTCGTAACACGTTGCTTTGGCCGAACCCACCAAGCAAAGAACGCTACCGTCGGCCGTCAGTCTGTCGTCCTTCCCAAGATATGAGGAAGTTGACCGGTTCTTAATTCGTTCAACCTAGAGGTGGTGAACTGAAAGTCATTTGTCGCACGAGATTATAAAGGATCAAGGAGATGTGTGATTTCCTCCTCATCCTAAGAATCTCGAAATATCTGTCGATCATGATATTTTAGACGATATTGAAGTGAAACGAGGCTGCCATTGATTACTTGTTCATATATTCAGTGATGACTGATAATATGAACAAATTATGACAGGGAACCATGTACCGTTGCCTGAAGTCAACGGAGAATAGACTATACTAATGGAAACTTGAAATCCAAGCAGACTCCTTAGCGAAAGTGTGTTCGGATCTGTAGATCTAACACCACCAATGTTAAACGAGTTCGTTTATTTGGTTATTCGTAAGGAAGAGTGATGAGAATAATGAGATTGTAGAATGCTCGCCTAGTAGCGCAAGGCTTCTCTAACACCTTGGAATTGATTACGAGATAGTTTATTTCCTCATAATGGACGTTATAAGGGTCCTCTACTTTATCAGTTTAGTAGTTTCCGGAAAACTGATTATGCAGCATGTGATTGTGGTCACGATCTTATATTTGTGGGAATTTAGACTAGAGACGTGGATGAAGGTCCCTGTGTGACTTCATAATGCTTGATTAAAGTATTTCCTGACCACGGAACACGATCTCAATTTAATGAGACGTTCACTATATGGATTAATATAATCCGAGCGGATGTGGTATACCCGCCTAAGTGAGTACTTGATCAGCTTGTGATATTTGAACAAGTATTATGCCCTTGCGTGTTTTATTATGCGATCCACTTTTGGATTTGCCTTCGAGATGAAGGATCTTGGGAAGATACGGTAGTGACTCGGCCTGGTGATCGAGTCCCGTAAAGATTGAATCTAAGTCCATGATTCAGACTACACCGAGAAGGTGTTATGACGTTTTAGTCATCATGACGCTAAGTTATCAGATTCTCCCATGATCGTTCGATCACTAGATATTGATATAGACCCAATCCGTCCCTGATGAGACGATGAAGAGATATCGAACCATCATGTTCATATCTAAGTACAATAAGCGCATCATTATACTTGGTCTAATGTGCTAGGACGAATATCTCGTATGTTGTGAATGGTATAGCTCGACACAATATTGCGCTAACACGCTGCCATCGAAATGGCATAAAAGACATTTTCCCATTACCTTAAGGTAACTGTGGATGAGGGCTTGTCTTATCCCATTTTGCGTCATCGAGTGTACCTACCCCATTCGATACTCGAATTAACGCAACCCTTTTTCGGTTATACCGATGCTGGTTACTTATCAGACCCGCATAAGGGATATTCCTAACATGGTATGTCCTTGCCATTAGGAATAAGGCGATATCTTGGAGGTCTTGGAATGACTCCAAACGAATCACTCTGATCTATTCGTGCTCTATAAGACGACTAGAGAGTGTATATGGCTTCGAGCTAGTATTAGCCATATTTGAATTACGTATGCTCTGTCTCACGATGCAGATAAAACACTTGTCATATAAGACAACTTGTTGTTATCGATTAAGAGAGACATGACTACATTATGCTATTTAGCATTTATCGTCAAAATAAATCTTCACATATGAAGTTTAAGAGCATCCTGTCGAATCCTCGTTTTATTCCACGTCATATTTTCTTGCATACAGTCGTGTGCAAGTAAATGAGACATCCAGTCGAATGCTCGTACTCTTTCTTGGAATATGAAATCTTTGCACCCAGTCGTGTGCAAATGAGGGGGAGCATCCAAGTGAATGCTTATTGCACTAATTACTATTTAGTCGAAATCCTCGCACCCTGTCGTGTGCAAGTGAGGGGGAGCATCCAGTCACATGCTCGTGTACTCTTTTTGTCCTTAGACCAAGGTTTTTTTCCATTGGGTTTTCCTTGACAACGTTTTTAGCGAGACACGTTCCCAGCATACCTCACTTAAGATTGCCGAAATTAGGGGGAGTATCCTGTTGTATACTTCTTACCACTGTGTACTATTTTGTCCTTCGACTAGAGGTTTTTCCCACTGGGTTTACTCTAGAAAGGTTTTGATGAGGCACCTGTTTTGTGGTTGATCCCCCACTACTACTACTGTTGCACTCTTTTTCCTCCGATCAGAGATTTTCCATTGGGTTTGCTCTGCCAAGGTTTTGATGATGCACACTGTTTTGTGGTTAGTTAATTACATAGAATTTCGGCCTATATTATTCGGCTACACAGTTTCTTCTAGGTACCGGTTTTGTCCCACACTGGGTTTTCCGTCCCTAAGGTTTTTATGTGTTTAGCACTGCGAATGAACTCGACTCACATCGACAGCATGAAGAAGAAGAAATCAAGACGTCCAAAGGGGGAGTGTTGTAGGATATTATTGGCCATCTTGGGCCTTACTCTATTGGGCCTATCTTGGGCTTTCCTAGCATATGTAACCATACCCTCTATTATATAAAAACGGTCAGGGGTCTCTTGATGTATCTCTCTGTACAATCATATTAATGAATAAACACTTCGTCTGTTGTTTCTCATACCTTTCTCTATATCTATACATATCTCTATATATATCTATAACGAGCTAATATGTCAGACAACACATATGAATATTTTGTGAGTTTTTAGTCATTTTTAGAGAGAGATGGGTGATTAGTATGTGTTAGAAAGAGGTGCGATTATCGTGTGTTAGAGAAAGATATGTGCGATTAGAGAGAGAGTTGCGGTTAGAGAGAGAGATGTTAGATTATGCTTTTATTAGAATTAGAGAAATAATAAGTATATATATGTATGTTTTTGATAATTTAACTTTTGAGTATATGTTTTTGTTAATATAATAGTGATAGAATATGTTTTTGTTAATTGCCTCTTTTTTAATCTAATAGTGGTTAAAATGACTGTTTCATAAATAGTCAAATAAGATAACTGTTTCAAAGAGTCACTATGTCATTCTTTGTTTGAAGTTAAACAAAGAATAAATACCAAATTTGGTATATGTTCTATTGGATTTAGATCCTCTGCTGTTTAATTAGAACGGCAGAGGTGTCACTTTTAACAGTTTGGTCCTTATATATTTTGAAAGATTTTCTTTTTGATCCTTCTAATAAAAGACATTCTAAAATAAATATTAAAAAATAAGATCAATCTTCGGTATAAACAACTCAAAACAAATTTAGAACTTATGAAATCTTCAATAATGTATGAACATGTCTGGTTGTAATTGTATTTATTTATTTAACAACCGAATGTTTTTTTAATAAACCCTACTTCTTGAATATTTATTACCAACAACATATATTCGCAATAACTAAATTGAGGATATCACTACATAACCATGTGAAAAAAATAGTGTAAAAAAAGCATTACCCAAAACTTCAGTGCACAGCACAGCACAATGCCGATTTCAAAAATCTTTAATCTTGCTCCATATATCACTTTTGTTCCAACCATTGAATCTTCAGTGATATAGTTTATACTCTAATCAGAGACATTTTATTTTATACTTTCTTTTTTTATATAATTTTACGTTGGACAGTGGTTTTCTGTATTTTTCGGAGTCATTTTGTTGAAGGCATATCAGTGAAAGTAGCGCTAGCATTTCTTATTCTGATCATATTAGTTACACTATGTTAATCTTGTGTAAAATAAAAGTTGACGATCTTTTCGGGACGGCGGTAGAAATATTCTAAAAGAGCAACGCAGATACTTAAAGTTATAATATAGCTAAAAGAGCTAACAAAAGGTATAAACCATATTGTCTGACAAGAACAAAAAGAGTTTCCGATGTCCAATATATCTTTAAAATCATTCTTTTTGGTATTTTGAATTCTAACTCATAGTAAAAAGTAGAAACAAAGAAAATTAGAAACTAGTCAGCTTATTCTAATTTCTTAGATAGAACGTTTACACACACACACACACACAAAATTTATTCTCTAATGATATTTAATCATCCTAGAACTGCAAATACGCGTGTTGGAAACCCAAGGAAATGAATGAATCTTTTTGTGGCTGTTTAAGCTACTTTACTACTAAATTCCAGTAAATCTTAAATTTAATACTGTACTATTTTACTTCTATCTTAATGACCTGTGTTTAGTGTAGTTGCTGTTTCTTTATGAATGCTAAACGTAAGTTTTGTATTTTGGGTGTTAATGTTAATCAACTTATAGTATTACTGTTTGTACATTTATACTACCTTTCCAACTTCAAATCCAAGCTAACTGTTCAATCTAAACGGACTTAAAAGTGATTTGTTTTTTTATGAACTTTCTTTTACACAGAAAAAAAACTCATTTCTTATTGGCTTGAATTTCATTTTCCGCCCAAACGGACCAACGAAAAGGCGTCCTAACGTTATATACATTTTTTCCTGAATTCTAATCAATGACCGGTATGGCGACGGTTACCATCTTTTTTCTTCTTGAAAATGACCATGTATTCTGTAGTTTTAGTCTTTCTATAGTTAGTGAAACCTTTACTAACAAAAGTTTACACACAAGTAACTTCAGAAAACACTGTATATCATAGTTTCTATCTAATTTTTAATTTTAAGTTTGAAAATAATTTCTTCTCCTACTTGTAGCTTTGAGACTAGTGATCGGCTTAGAATCCGAATAACAGACGCTAACCACCAACGATGGGAAGTCCCGCAGCATATCCTTCCCCGTCTACCGCCACCTGGTACCACCACCACCACTACCATTGCCCCACCATTTCACCTCTCCTCCCCTTCCTCGGACCTCACATTCACCCTTCACGACACTACCCCTTTCTCCTTCACCATCACTCGCCAATCCTCCAATGACACCCTCTTCGACACCTCATCGTCAGCCTTAGTCTTCAAGGACCAATACGTATCTATCTCCTCCTCCCTCCCCGCCCTACGCTCCTCCCTCTACGGTCTCGGTGAGCACACAAAACCCTCCTTCAAGCTCACACCTAACCAAACACTAACCCTATGGAATGCCGACATAGCCTGCTTTAACCCTGATCTCAACCTCTACGGGTCACACCCTTTTTACATAGACGTTAGGTCCCCAGACAGTGAAGGAAAGGTTCTTGCAGGGTCCACACACGGGGTTTTGTTGATGAATAGTAATGGTATGGATGTTGTGTATACAGGGGATACTATTACTTACAAGGTGATTGGGGGTGTGTTGGATTTGTACTTTTTTGTGGGGCCTACCGGGAAGGCGGTGATGGATCAGTACACGCAGCTTGTTGGTCGCCCCGCCCCCATGCCTTACTGGTCATTTGGTATGTTATATGTATTTCCTTGTTCCAATATAATCATTATCTAGAGAGGTTTCGACTTGCATCTATTTCTTAATTCAAGATCCAATGTTTTATTTCATTCGTGTTTATTTATCAAACCATCTTCTTGAAAAATAATTTACTGTAATGTCTTAAGGGACAAAACGAGGAAAACCGGAGTAAGTCTGAATCAATCTGCGAAGAAAGAGAATCTGTCTAGGGGTTGTTTAAGCCACTTTTTTTTAAAAGCTTGCTTAAAAGCGAAAAACATGGACCCAAAGCATGATACAACATACAAGTCTTCCGGCATTTTATGGGGGGATATAACCTTACACTTCTAGCGAACTTCTTGCGAACACGCTTACACCTCTCATAAATTTGGTTTGTAGTACTCTTTTTAGTAGATATATTCTACTTTTGAAGAAAGTAAATGAACAGTCTATTAAGTTTTTCCGAACTAACCTAGATTACTGTTTCTTAAGAACTTAATAAGTGCAATTACAACTCACAGAAAGTAGGGGAAACTTTCTTATTATTGCTTCTGATTTTGATTTATTAGTTGAGACTTTATGTAATGTCACATAGCTCTAGGTCCAGTTCAGTACCTAGTTGCGTATTTTGTTTTTGTTTTTGTTCAGTTTAGATTCTAGAATCCTGAACCCCAAAATGAGTTTGATATAGAACATCTTTTGTTGAACTTAATAAAAGAACATTGTTTGTTCTCTTTACTACTTTTTTTTTTGATAAGTGGTTCTCTATGTTACTTGTTCTCATTTAGATTCGCAAAATTTCTTCATTTTCACATTGTTCTTTCCATATGTTGAGGTTCTTTCTACCATAATCTGGATAAATTTGCAAGGAGAAGCAAAAAGAAAATGGAATAGTGAGAAGAATTTCTTGTGTTTTCTGCTTTATATCTGCATAGATAATTACAGAATTGGTTTATTTTCGGAATCTTTGTTTAGGATTTCACCAGTGCAGATGGGGATACCAAAATATTTCCGATTTGGCCAGAGTAGTTTCAGGCTATGCCAAGTCAGGAATTCCTCTCGAGGTTATATGGACAGATATTGATTATATGGATGAGTATAAGGACTTTACACTTGACCCTATTAACTTCCCAGCTCATCAAATGAAAAATTTTGTAGACATGCTTCATTTTAAGAACCAGAAATACATTCTCATCTTGGATCCAGGTAATAATAATAATACAATAATCTACCAATATCCATTTATCTTTTCTTTGTCAATATGTTGATTAAAAGCAAAATTGCTTGATTTTAATTTCAGGAATCAGTGTAAACAAGAGTTACGAAACTTACATAAGAGGGTTTGAAGCTGATGTTTTCATAAAACGAAATGGTGTTCCTTATTTAGGACAGGTTTGGCCAGGACCGGTTTATTATCCTGATTTTCTAAATTCAGCCACTGTAACTTTTTGGGGCGATGAGATTAATAGATTCCATAATATTCTACCTTTTGATGGACTTTGGCTTGACATGAATGAGTTATCGAATTTCAATTCTTCGTTTCCTATGCCGTTTTCCAAATTTGATGACCCTCCTTATAAGATTAACAACTCGGGAGCACAACGACCAATTAGCGAAAGAACAGTTTCAGCATCTTCAACACATTTTGGTAATATATCGGAGTACAATGCACATAACTTGTATGGTTTTACGGAATCAATTGCTACTAGTCAGGCTCTGGTTAACATGACTCGAAAAAGGCCGTTTATTTTGTCTAGATCAAATTTTGTGGGGTCTGGGAAATATACAGCACATTGGACTGGTGACAATGCTGCCACATGGGATGATTTGGCATACTCGATTCCAAGTATTTTGAATTTTGGGATTTTTGGAATTCCTATGGTTGGAGCCGATATATGTGGGTTTGCGGGGAATACAACTGAAGAGCTATGTCAACGTTGGATTCAGGTATATTTAGCGCAATGTCATCTGTGATTTAATTACATTCGGTTTCTTTTTTATTATGATTTTCACTTGATTTCAAGTTAAAAAAAGTTGTATGTTTTTACAAATTTAAGAGTCTGGAAGACATTTTTATTATAGAAAACAACTATCCAAGATAGCAATTAAGCACTTTCAATATTTTCTTTCACTGTCTTTGCTTCTTTTTCAGCATGAATGTAGTGCATTAATTTCTCTTGGAACTCTATCGCTTTATTGCTAATATTGTTTTTTTTACTAAATTTAGTTTAGCAATTATAAATACAGTTTCTAGTCGTGTCCAAATCTGGAGTGTTTTCTTAAGACTATTATAAAAACCAACGAAGCAAAGACATGTACCACATTGGTTTTGATTTAAAGACATCAAAGGAGCTTTGAATAAAAATTACGGAAGGGGGCAGAAATTTCAGAAGCCCAAGTATTTGTTTGCCTTTTCAATTACTGTCAATAGTGTCCAGAACTAAGAACAACTCGTGTCATTTTGTGGAAATAAATTTTTGTAAATGTTAGGTATTCTTTTCACAATCACTTTGCAAAACATATACGTTGCTTAGTTCCAGAACTGTTAGTGTTTTTTTCCCAACCGACCTTAAATTTTGACTATAATGCTAGTTAAATAAGTTCGTTCAGCTTATTCGAAAAGACATTATATTCTTTCTATTTCTGCAGCTTGGTGCCTTTTATCCCTTCGCAAGAGACCACTCCGCCAAAGATACAATCCGACAAGAGCTATATCTTTGGGAAACAGTAGCAACAACAGCCAAGAAAGTCCTTGGGCTCCGTTATCGGCTCCTTCCTTATTTTTACATGTTGATGTTCGAAGCACATATGAAAGGAACACCTATTATACGCCCCCTTTTCTTCTCTTTCCCAAATGACCCTTCAACTTACGATATCAGCTCGCAATTTCTCATAGGAAAAGGCGTAATGGTCTCTCCGGTACTAAAACAAGGTGCCACCTCAGTCGATGCCTATTTTCCTGTGGGAAATTGGTTCAATCTGTTTAATTATTCTAATTACGTTAGCGTGGATCAAGGAAAGATTGTCAAGCTTGATGCACCTCTTGATCATATAAACGTAAACGTACGCGAGGGAAGTATTTTGGCTATGCAAGGTGAAGCAATGACCACAGAAGAAGCTCGGAAAACTCATTTTCACTTGTTGGTAGTCTTAAGCATGTTTGAAAATAGTACAGGGGAGGTATTCTTGGACGAGGGGGAGAGCTTGGACATGGGGATTGACGGTGGGAACTGGACTTTAGTGTCTTTCAACGGACAAATTGTGGGTAATGTAGCGATTTGCGAAACCAGGGTTGTGAATGGAGAATATGCTTCCTCTCAGGAATTGACAATAGAAAGGATAACATTTTTGGGGTTGAAAGGGTTTAAAAAGTTGGATGGTCACGAGTTGAGTGGCTCATTATATGGAGACTCGGTTGTTACGACAAAGTTTGAAGATGGTGGGGAGTTTGGTATTGTCGAGGTGTCCGGGCTGTCGCTGCTTATTGGGAAGGGGTTCAACATCAAACTGAATTTCGGCGTGTAATCAATTTACTTTAGATATAGATTAAGGAAAGAATGTTCCGCGCTTGCACAATTTATTGTATGTCGTTACAATGCAGACGGAAGCCAGTAATGAGTGATAGATATTGAACGCAATAAATGAATTTATCTTTGAGTTTGTTATTACTTGTTCTCGTTACAGAATACAAGTTCTATTGAGTTTTCTAATGGCACTCATAAGAGGAGAAAATCTCGACTCCACGTATTTATAACTAGTCAACTTCTTTAGATTAATTATGTTGGTTTCGCGTTATTAGCAAACTTATCAAACGTCAAAACAAGGGTACTCGTTTTTGTTTTTATTATGCGTATAAAGTTTCCGACATCTGTATTTACTATTTATCATTTCATTACATGTATACAATTGCAATTTACTACCTAAATTAGGTCTTTAGACCCTCGATATCTTCACAGATCATATATAAGCATGTCCACATTAGTGTTATTCTAACACTACTCACGAATCTTAATCGTAGAAAACCCATCTCATAGAGAAAACGCATTTAAAGTTCAAACCGGTAGTATAAATCATATAATGAAAAAGCTAACTTGAGCAAGAATTCCGACATGCAGCTCGAAAAGTAGACCCATATTATGCGATCAGCTAAAATACAACAATTATCTAAAAAGTGCAAAAGTATAAACACAAACCAATTAGTAGGTACTGATATGACACGATATGGAATTAAAAGGGCATTATTAAACTTGTACTTTGTATATACAAAATGGATTTGAATTGTACTTTGTTGATCAGCTAAAAATTCATAGAGTTGCAAAGACCCATGTATAAAGTCTAAATAATTACTAGCCATTTCTTTCTATTTCATTTTTCACCAAACCATGTATGAATGAAATTAAACATAACTGAATATTTAAGACAATAATACGCTACGATGTAAAATAGTTCATTTAAGGAAGCAAGGAGGATACACAAATATAAATCGCGTTCAACCTTTTCAAAAAGTATTCGCACCCTACAGTCTCGTTCTACGTCTTACCTATGTCAATAAAATTGCAAGGTACGTACGTACGTAAATTCAAATTTGTTTACATTCCTTTCTTAAAATTTCGTTTTTATCGGTAGTCCTTAGTTCGTTCTATGAAATATGAATTAAATTCAGATTGGATTTATATATTGTATTAATAATTAATTAGGATTTTGTCTAATGAAGGAATTTTGTATTTGTTAACCAATTTGATTAATCTTCTTCTATTCTTGGATAAAATTAAGATTGACCTGTTGCGAGTTCGTAATTTGTAAATGATGTGTGCCAATTGATAAATTTCGTTAATGTGCCCTTTTTAGGACCAAAATTTTAAATTACTGAAATGGTTTATCTTTTCTTGTCTTTGAAAAATTTGTTTTTGCAAACCTCCCTTGAAATTAGATAACTCGGAACTTGGTTTATGCCTTATTTTGTTTAAGAATACAAAAATTGGAAGTTGGAAAAAACCCACATAAAGTTCACTTGGACAAAATAAAACTAATATTGTCGTATTTTCTATTTTTTAATTTATGTTATTTAGTGTTTCAATTTTCCCTAACATTTATTTATTTTATTCTAAACACAACATACAGTTTACTCTAAGATTATTTTTTTGTTAATACGATGTACCAAAGTGGCAGTTTCTACAACAAATTACTTGGTTTGATTCGTTAATTTGCAATTGCAATGTGATATTTAACTATAGAGTTCTAAAAACTAATCTAGATTGAACTAACTGTGAAATTAGGCAATCCTAGTCATTGTAGCTTAACTTTTTTCTTTTTCATATAAAACAAAAGATGAATCATTTAAATTATACTCTATCTGCTTTAAATAAATGTCCATTATTTTATATTGAGTCGTCCTAAAATAAGTGTCCGGTTTCTCAATTTTATAATTATAAAGTAACTGTTGTAATACACTATTAGCTACGTATATAGGGAGACAGAAGTAGAGAGAGGGGAGAACGGTATAGTCTTTATTATGAATGAATATGTGAATGAATCATCAAATAGAAGACCCCTAACCCTCTTTATATAGATAGAGGGATAGGGTTGCAAGCCCACTTGGGCCCATAAAGTACAAGCCCAATAGTCCAATAATATCTTACAACACTCCCCCTTTGGACGTCTTGAATTCTTCGTCTTCATGCAGTCGATCTGAGTCGAGTTCATTCGCAGTGCTAAACACATAAAAACCTTAGGGCCGGAAAACCCAGTGTGGGACAAAACCGGTACCTAGGAGAAACTGTGTAGCCGAATGATATATGCCGAAATATCATGTAAGTAACTAACCACAAAACAGTGTGCCTCATCAAAACCTTACCAGAGCAAACCCAATGGGAAAATCTCTTATCGAAGGAAAAAGAGTGCAACAGTGGTAGTAGTATGGGATCAACCACAAAACAGGTGCCTCATCAAAACCTTGCTAGAGTAAACCCAGTGGGAAAAACCTCTAGTCGAAGGACAAAAGAGTACACAGTGGTAAGAAGTATACAACAGGATACTCCCCCTAATTTCGGCAATCTTAAGTGAGATATAATGGGAACGTGTCTCGCTAAAAACCTTGCCAAGGAAAACCCAGTGGGAAAAAACCTTGGTCTAAGGACAAAAAGAGTACACGAGCATGCGACTGGATGCTCCCTCTCACTTGCACACGACAGGGTGCGAAGATTTCGACTAAGTAGTAATTAGTGCAATAAGCATTCACCTGGATGCTCCCCCTCACTTGCACACGACTGGGTGCAAAGATTTCATATTCCAAGAAAGAGTACGAGCATTCGACTGGATGCCTCATTTACTTACATACGACTGGATGCAAGAAAATTTAACGTGGAATAGAACGAGCATTCAACTGGATGCTCTTAAACTTCATTTGTGAAGATTAATTTCGGCGAGAAATGCTAAATAGCATAATGTAGTCATGTCTCTCTTGATCAATAACAACAAGTTGTCTTCTATGACAAGTGTTTTATCTGGATCGTGAGACAGAACATATGTAATTCAAATATGACTAATACTAGCTCGAAGTCATATACACTCTCTAGTCGTCTCATAGAGCACGAATAGATCAGAGTGATTCACTTGGAGTCATTCCAAGACCTCCAAGATGTCGCCTTATTCCTAATGGTAAAGACATACCATGTTAGGAATATCCCTTATGCGGGTCTGATAAGTAACCGGCATCGGTATAACCGAAAAAGGGTTGCGTTAATTCGAGTACCGAAGGGGGTAGGTACACTCGATGACGCAAATGGGATAAGACAAGCCCTCATCCACAGTTACCTTAAGGTAATGGGAAAATGTCTTTTATGCCATTTCGATGGCAGCGTGTTAGCGCGATGCTGTGTCGAGCTATACCATTCACAGCATACGAGATGTTCGTCCTAGTACATTAGACCAAGTACAATGATGCGCTTATTGTACTTAGATATGAACATCATGGTTCAATATCTCTTCATCGTCTCATCAGGGACGGACTGGGTCTATATCAATGTCTAATGATCGAACGATCATGGGAGAATCTGACGACTTAGCGTCATGATGACTAAAACGTCATAACACCTTCTTGGTGCAGTCTGAATCATGAACTTAGATTCAATCTTTACGGGACTCGATCATCAGGCCGAGTCACTACCGTGTCTTCCCAAGATCCTTCATCTCGAAGGCAAATCCAAAAAAATGGATCGCTTAATAAAACACGCAAGGGCATAATACTTGTTCAAGTATCCCAAGCTGATCAAGTACTCACTTAGGCGGGTATACCACATCCACTCGGATTATATTAATCCATATAGTAAATGTCTCATTTAATTGAGATCGTGTTCCGTGGTCAGGAACTACTTGATTTAAGCACATGAAGTCACACAGGGACCTTCATCTATATCTCTTTGTCTAAATCCCCATAGAGATAAAACCGTGACCACATTCATGGCTGCATACTCAGTTTTTCGGAAACTACTAAACTGGTAAAGTAGGGGACTGTTATAATGTCCATTACGAGGAAATCAACCATCTCGTAATCAATTCCAAGGTGTGAGAGAAGCCTTGCGCTACTAGGCGAGCATTCTACAATCTCATTATTCTCATCACTTTTCCTTATGAATAACCAAATAAACGAACTCGTTTAACATTGGTGGTGTTGGAGCTACAGGTCCGAACACACTTTCGCTAAGGAGTCTACTTGGATTGCAAGTTTCCATTAGTCCAGTCTATTCTACGTTGACTTCAGGCAACGATACATGGTTTCCCGTCATAATTTGCTCATATTATCAGTCGTCACCGAATATATGAACAAGTAATCAATGACAGTCTCGTTTCGCTTCAATATCGTCTAAGATATCATGATCGACAGATATTTCGAGATTCTTAGGATGAGGAGGAAATCACACATCTCCTTGATCCTTTATAATCTCGTGCGACAAACGAGTTTCAGTTCACCACCTCTGGGGCTGAACGAATTAAGAACCGTTCAACTTCCTCATATCTTAGGAAGGACGACAGACTGACGGCCGACGGCAGCGTCCTTTGCTTGGCGGGTTCGGCCAAAGCAACGTGTTACGACAGGAACACGGCGTCCGACAGGGACGTCTATCCTTGCAAGCATTTTGCAGCTGGTATAAATGATCTCGTGACATCTCATAAAGTCATTAAATGCGTCTGGCATTTAGTTAGACTTGAGGGAGTCTATGCACTTACTTATCACTAAATGCAGTTTTGGGAATCAAGCCAAGACTGAGTGGGTTATGCCACGTTACTTCACGTCGTTCCTTATTAACGGTAACGTGCAAATCTCCCCCTAACGACGGGGAGAACAGTCTTAGCGATGTCACTTTCGCATATCATGCAGTAAAGAGATCGCTTGCCAAGGTTACTCTATCAAATGATAGGCAGGAGATTCATAATCGACTTATGTCCCCTTCAGAGGTCCATATTTTGAACGCTAGAACGGCTCAATTAAAATATTAATTAATCACTCTAAACACGCGTTAATATGAGACTTCTGGCTCATAACCAGTAACCAGCTGGTACGCATATGGTGTTTGAGTGTCTATGGGCCTCATAACGGACCAATGCAGCAAAATAGCATAACCCCATACGGAAATATAAATCTTGGTGCGCAAGACCAAGAAATGCGTGCAATCATTTGCAGTCGCATCATCAAACTTTCCGTGAGTCCATTTGGGTCTGAACATAATCGACAGGATGTTCAATTTCAATTTCCAAACTCAAGTAATTCAAATCGAAATTTCGATTATTACTCTTCGGAATTATCAAGTCGGCTAGACTTTTCAGGATAATCCGGATCATGAGCCATCAACTTAATGATAGGGCTAAAAATTTGGAAAATGCTGCATTTATGTGGACAACATTAAAATGTGACCATATTGTCGATGCATCAACCATAACCATTTATATTTATGGTCCGTCTTATGGTTGGATAAGTCCACAATAACTCCTTCAATTCTTTACAAGAATTCTACGAGTTCATTTCGTGATCTTTACACATACTAGTCTTTCAAAGTGAGCATTAGTGGCATGAATTTCGGATTAATCACGAAATATATCCTCAAAGAGAATCCAAATGCGATGCGCTTATAAATCAAGCATCGTCTTTTGACCCGGGAATATCTAATCCGGTCAATGCCACAATATCAAAATGCTCTTATCAATCGACGACAGGCGAATGATAGTAAAGACAATCATGTCTTAGCATTTAAATTCTTTATCATTCGACGACAGGCGAAATGATAAGGAAACTTTAAACGCTTTAAAGAATGTGATAGCAACCACTTGAAAGACATTCCAACTCCTCTAAAAATACGCTTTTGGTCGTATTGAATGGAGACTATGTAAAGAAATTTCAATTCTTTCATGAGCTATTACCAGGTAACACTGGTTTTCTCGAATATTTTATAACTCAACAAGGTACGACAGGACCTGCATGAGTATAACGCCTCATATTTGACAAATCAATTTGGCTTTACCAAAGATTTCGATTTTGGAACGACAGGTCCAGAATCGTTGTCACTGAGTGCTCTTTTAGGCAAGTAGTTGGTGAAATTATATGGTACACTGTTACCCACTATTTCCAAAAAACCAACTACACCACAAGTATTGCCTAAAATTTCATAATTTAAAGTTTGGTCACATTTGTCAAAGGAATTTGCTCAAAAAACACTTTAAATTATTTCGAGAAATTTCATAAACAGGCAAACCATAATCCAAAAGTATGTCCAAATGGAAAAATCATAATCCAAATGGAAAAACATAATCCAGATGAGCGAAAAAATGGCTCAATGATTTATCAAAATCAATAAAGAAAGGTGTCAAACTCATTTGAGCCACAAAATCGGGGGTCTCAAGAGTTTCCTTTCAATTAGCTTTAACCACATTAGCATCGGTTTTTCCACCTTTATAATAGTTGTGAACTATTTAAGGAGTACCGTGCATGACCTTTGTCTTTATAGCATAGAGTTGGCTCCTTGAGCATTATCTCTTGTTTTGTGACAATGGGCCATATTGTTCCTTTCAATTACTGTCTTGGAGCCACAGGTTTTCGATTTTGACGATTGTCTAAAATCTCGCTTGGCTAGGCGATTCATCGGGATCGCGACAGTTCGAGACAAATAACACATGTCTCGGTTCTCGATTCGTGGAAAAAAATATACACGAAGAGCATTAATATCAGGCAAACAATTCGCCATTAACCCAATAGGATTAAAACTACTCACCGGGGTAATTTTCTTATCCAATAACAGATGGGCGATAAAGGAACATGGTGAATATAAATTCATGATACTGCTTATGGAATACAATTTCCAAGCTAGTATTTTGGTGAAGGATTGCTCCAATATGTCAATTTCAGACATTTGTTCACCATAGACGTCATCACGTCTCAAATATGGCGGCGGAATAAAATCAACGCCTTAGCATTCATCCTGATGGTAACAACAAACTCGTGCTTTACTCATCAAAGATGGCATCCAAAAAAATTGGGCATCATATTTTCACACATCAGGGTGACTAGCATGTGATGACGGAATAACATCAACGTCTAAACAGTCGCAAGTATGTTTTGCGATTTTTTTCATCATAGATGGCATCCAACATGTGTTGGGAGTTCTGGATTATTTTTCATATAAAACGACTGGTTTATATGTTTATGGTTTGCACAAGCACAAACTTTAATTCGAAACGACAGGTTCGAAAATAGTTTTGCTTTTAATGTGAATTGGTTCTCATTGATCGAACGACGGGTCGATACTGAGACACCAATTCGGCGAAACATACATCACTATATAAACACACTCGGGGAAATTATTATTTAGTCAACCCCTTTCGGTAGCTCTACTTGAAAAACGACCAGGAAAGACGGTGAGGGTGGAGGGCACGAATGCCACTTAAAACCCGACCTCATTAGGATATCGACTTCCGCCTATATCTTTCCTAGACATCGTATCCAAATAGGTGAGCCTATTTAGGGAAGGTTCATAATTTTTCCAACTTAAATGTGAAAATATATGATTTCGCAATTCTACCATTCATGGCAATAAATAACAGATATATCTTTTCTAGATAACCACATATATACAAGACAGTATAAAATATATTCATGATATATATCTAATCATGCAGTAGATTTGGTGATAAACTAAATCAATTCAGGATTATCAATCACACAAATTATATCATACCAAATCAAATCAAATCAATTAACTGCCATATGGTATATTTATATCTATGGTAATATCAAAAGATATGTTGATTATACTAATAAGATATCAATCAATTATCTACGGTTTATTGCCATATAAGTAATTCTATACATGGTAGTTTTAACATGCAAGCAAGCAATATATTTTTAATTACCAATCAATTCTATATATGGTAAAAAAATATTTTAACATGCAAAAAGGTTAAATTTACATGGAAACATATCAATTTATTCAATTAACATGCAATTTTTTTATTCACTTGCCTTTTAATAAATAAATATATGCATGTGGGTGAATATTTAGACCGAATATTGACTTTTATAACACATATATACTGTTTTTATACATGTAATATATTACAGGGACTATCCGTGTAATTACAGCAAACTATATATCTATTTACAGCATTATTACAGTTTCAGTCCATAATTTCAGACAAGTTTCAGCGAATTACAAAACAGTCATACTGTTTTCAGTATATAACATATTCAGTTCGGCAGATTACTACATGTTTACAATTAATCAGACAAGCCATATGTACTACATGTTTACTACATATTCAGTCATACTGTTTACTACATGTACTATGTAAATTTTTTAAAAAACTATAGTAATAATCAGACAAGCCGTGCCAATTATGTTCACAATAATACATGGTTTGATTTTTACAGTATATATGGGCCAATTCCAGAATCTTTTTAATTCAAGTGTACACCGATACAAGCAATTTATTTATATGCAATAAATTATACACACGGTCAGACAATTATGTTCACAGTCATGTTTGTATTTCATGTAACCTTTACTTAGATGCTCTGGTATTAGTTTTATATAGTAAAAAAATAGGATTTTATGTACCGTCCTCACGGTATTTTGTAGAAGGTCGAAACGAACCCAATAAAACACGGATAAACCTCAAGGTTTATTTAACCCAGAATCCGCCCGGTTAAACCTCAAGGTTTATAGATATTCAATATCCGTGCGTTTACCCAAAATCTCCAATACCCACGAGCGTATATCCTAGTCTCCGCGAGCATCGTGCTGATAACGTGTTGTAATACACTATTAGCTACGTATATAGGGAGACAGAAGTAGAGAGAGGGGAGAACGGTATAGTCTTTATTATGAATGAATATGTGAATGAATCATCAAATAGAAGACCCCTAACCCTCTTTATATAGATAGAGGGATAGGGTTGCAAGCCCACTTGGGCCCATAAAGTACAAGCCCAATAGTCCAATAATATCTTACAACAGTAACAAAGTTATTGCTTACCCTTTATGTAATTTCAAAAGAAAAAAAAACATTTAAGGAAATAAACATAAATTTTTTATACACTTACCATTCATGACTACACTATTAATAATTTTTAGAAAATAAGTTATGCACATTAACTTTACTTATGCTACTTATAAGTGCAATATTGTTAGTTTATGCCTCAAAATTTAACAATTTTAAAAAGTAACAATTTATAAGAGGCACTTAAAAAAGGACGGAGTGAGTATGTAATTATAAACATTGAATCCATTTACGTTTGGTGATGATATTTTAGGCTCATTGTCACTGCTACAAAAACTTCTGTTTAATGTGATGTTGTTCGTTGATATTTTATGAAAAACTTGAACCGTAGTTAAATTTAACAAACATAAACCTATGGTTTTGGTTATTCTCTAGGCTGGCAAGCTCCCGTATGACTTGAGCAAGATGGTTTCCACAAGTCACAAAGCAGTCACAAACTCATGATCAACATTTTTATCTCTCTATCTATCGCTGTGAATTATGAATCATTCTTTATCGGTAGCTATCCTCATAGGAGAATAGCTCTAAATAGCTCTAAATAAACATAGGACTTAATAGTTTTCTCGGGAGTGTTCTATATGATCAATTCAATATCTCGTTCTCTATGATCAAGTCAATATATCGTTCTCTATGATCAAGTTAATATTTCCTTCTCTATGATCAAGACCTTGTTATATAATATATAGTATCCTTCTCGTTTGCCTGCTCAGACCCGTGGGGAGGGTATGATCTGTAACATCCCGTATTTTTATAAATGGTTTTATTCATGATTTAATTTATCCAAAAACGTTTTATTCAAATTTTACCAAAAAACGGTCACTCGACTAATTTTTAGCCAAAACCGAAACTTTTCCGAAAAACTTTATTTTAAAAACCTGTTATAAATTTTATAAATAAAAAGGACCCAATGGCTTTGTTTCTAAAAATTGGTTATTTTTGAGCAGTAAATTAATAATTTTGATTAAAACTTAACTTTTAGAACTTTGGGGACCAAATAGTTCGCTTCCACAAACTTTCTCAAAACAGTTTTTCTAAACTTATTTTCAGCCACTTTTTAAAACCTTAAACCTAAAACCAGCCAAATACAAGAGAGAAAAGAGAGAAAAAAGGAGATTTCAAAGCTTAAGAAAAAGAAGAAGAAGAAACCACGTTAGCGGGTTCATACCGGAAGCATCTCCTCTACGCACTAAGGTAACGGGGGTTATTCATTGCGACTAGACGAGCTTGTATGTTAGGTTTTGGTTTTGTGTTTATTATAAATTGCGGGTTTTTGCCTTTATTATTAATTATGTTGTTAAATTGTTAATTGAGGTTTATTTGTTGTAATTTTAATTCCATTGTTTGAATTGTAAAAGTTGAGACTTGAGACATATTAATTTCGAATTAATGAGATTATGGATGGGTTTGCATGATTTAAGAGTTAATTATGTGATTATATAGTTGTTGATGAAATTGGGTAAATTTATGTTGAATAAAGATGAATTGTAGTTTATGCATACAAGGTGTTTGTTAAAATGCCTGAATGAAATTTTATGTTATTGGAGCTGTTTGGCTAGTTGTGAATCTAGCACCTATGATTATGGGTTATGTTGAATTACGTTAGAGTGACGTATGTGAATGTGTTAATTGAATGGTGTTATATTATTGGCCGAGGCCTTGTGATTTAGAATAGTGGCAATGATCTATGTCTCTCCCTAAATCCGGGGACATAAGACGGCCGAGGGGATAGGGAATGACTCGTCTTACGGACTGGGGCGAGTGGCGTGAGAGATCCCAATGTGCACTATATTTATTTTATTGTTAGCAATGGTCTATGTCTTTCCCTAATTTCGGGGACATAAGACGGCCGAAGGGATAGAGAATGACTCGTCTTACGGACTGGGACGAGTGGCGTGAGAGGTCAAAGTGCGCACTATAAATCTATTTTTATGTTAGCAATAGTCTATGTCTCTCCCTAATTCCGGGGACATAAGACGGCCGAAGGGATAGGGAATGACCTACCTTACGGATTGGGGTAGGTGGCGTGAGAGGTCCATGTATGCTATAGATGTGTGTTGAAGTTATTTAATTTATCTCGTTGTAGGATGTTATTATATTTCTTTTTATATCTTAATTATCGTAGTTGTCGTTTGTGAGTTCTTGCATTTATGGGATGGAGTGACGGCATTTTGTGGTGCCGTCCCGTCTATGTATGTGCGTGGGACTCACCGTTACAGTTTTGTCTTTCAGGTACAACTTAGGTTGACACGTTCGGATAAGAGCATTAGCGCAGTATCGCATGGGCTCGGGGCATCTTTCAGTTGTTTTATTTTCGCTTACACTAGTTTTTATTTGAAGTTGTAGCCTACGGGCATATTACATTTGTTCATTTCTTTTTATATAATTTTGTTAAAACCTTTTGTCTTGTAGCCGCATTTGGCAAAATTTATATTTATTCATTTAATTGTTCCTTTAGCTCATAAGTGTTTTCTTTTAAAATTTTAATTTTGTACCAACATGTTTCATTTTCCTTTTGTTTAAAAAGGTCACGCTTTGATGTTCGTGTCATGCGGATTTTGGGGCGTGACATGATCTCCATCTCAAACCCCATCCCTCTTAACCTTTATGAGCGTTTGAACATCTTACGCAGTCCGTATGGTGAGGTTTCTCACCTGCGTCAGAACCGCAAGCTTCTCGTCTCAGACTTCCTGTACACCAGCCACCACCCCGTCTTTGTGGTCACCTGACTCATATGGACCGCATTCCTGTTAATGGGCAGATTGTTCACCAATCCGGCGAGCTCACTCGTCAGCCAAAAGAGCTGGTTATCAGCATTAACGAACTCATGAAGAATGTATATCGACATCTCTCTCTTTTACTCGAATTAAGGTTTTTTTTCTATTTTTTTTACTAATTTATATAGTATTCTTATGAAAGACACTTCCACCCTTAGTAGGTAAAAAGTTTTTTTAAAATAATTTGAAACTTAATTATAAAAACAACCCATAGTTAAAATCTATTTTAAATTTTGTACATATGTCGGATGATGCTATTTTTTTTTTACTTTTACTTTTTAACTTTGATGCTCACTGATGATACATGTCAATGTACGAGTTAAGAATGTATTTTTGAATATTAAGTGTATTTTCTTGTACAGATCAATAACTCTTCCATCTTAGTAATTGCACTATGATAAAATAGATTTCATCGTAAATAAACTCATGTTTAATGTAATCTATTCCTTATATGTATAACATAAGCATGTGTTTGCTTCTATCTGATATTTGAATTTGGATCTTGATAAAAGTAAATTGGCAATTAGCATAAAATGAAATTTTACGTTTATATGTTTATACATAGAACTATATATAAAATTCAGTTTGTTCTATTCGGGTTTGAAACCACCAAAACTACAAATCAAACAGATTAAATCAGGCTTATTAATGATTAAACCGAACAAAACCAAGTACTAATCGGTTAGGTCCGATTTTTGATCGGTTTGGTTTGTCAGTTTGACCGGTTTGGTTTTTGAACACCCTAATCATCCCTTATTTACAATTACAACACTTTTTGACAAAAAATGTGTTCAATGAAAACTGGTGAATAAAATCATTGGGAAGATCTGCGGGACGTCGCTAGATTGCCATTATCGCTTGCTAGAGTAGCATCAAAGGTCGGCTAGTCATGACGGTGAGGATATTCTAATATATGTAAATTTAATGGCGACATAAGATTTACTAATTAACGGCATTGAGGAAAATAATATATGCTTAATAAGAAAGAGCAGGACCTCTTGTTCTGACAGAGGCTACATCACTTCTCATATTCTAAAAGAACCCAATAATGATATATTTTTTTACAGATATATTCTTATAAAAAGAGGATTGACACCTTCCAAATGTGTTTTGCACATATTTTATTTTTTCCATTTGAATTCCAACATTCCGATTGTCAATTCCTAACTCCGGTACTAGATGAAACATGGGGACCGCTTTTTGGAGTATATCTCATTCCGTAATGCCTTTCCGGTAAAATTTAGCACCACGTGTAGAGTGATTGGTCAAACTTGTTGAGAACCTACTATAACACACTCGCCACCATGGTCCGAATCCTGACCGCCCACAAAGTGGGTTACATCCAAAACGATGATTGTTTATGTTATATAAAGCGGTTGCATACTTTTGGGGGCTGTAGGCCACCAAAAAATATGGGCCTTTTTCTTCTCCGTAGATAACTTTCCTTTTTCTAAATTAAGTATCAAATTTGTTATCTTTTAAAAAACAATATGCATTTTTATGATGTATGTAATATATGGGGCCTATAAATACTTTACCGGAGACTATAGGTCCAGTGTGATAAATATCATATTAAACACACAAAAAAACACCAGAAGGTTTTGAACTTGCGTGAATATGCACATAATACCTTAAGTTGTAGCAGCTGACCACTTGGACTTTTCTAATAATTTGAATCGTAGAATATATAACTATTTTTTTTTATAAATTGGGGGCTTTAAAACAATCGGTTTTTTTGGAGGCTTTTGGCTCGGGTCTCTTTATGCCCACTATACTCGGCATATCATTTTCATGGTAGTTCATTAGTTATATGTATTCATGAAAACGGTATATTTTCCTTGATGGAATAAAATTTTTTTCGTCCACTTTTGGGTTCAATCATTTTTCCTTAATTTTCTAGAGGAATGCAATTTTTTTTAGGTTCTTATTTTCATTTTAACCAATCATTCATAAAATTTACTTTCCCGTAAAAATATTTTTGTTTGTTATTTTTCCATTAAAGTTATTGGCCCGTGTGCTAACCTTAGAGGGGGGTGAATAAGCTTTTGGCGCTTTTCGCCTAATTAAAAAATCTAAACAACTAACACCCCAACTAATGCAATTTCAAGCTTAAGCGTATTGATAAAGTTAATGGAATGAAATAAATACTAAACGCAAGCAAGATAATAAGCAAAAGTATAAGTTGCGGAAAGTAAAAGTAAGGGAAAGAAAATGACACCGTGATTTATAGAGGTTCGGCAAACGGCCTACGTCCTCTCCTCGGTACTACCGAGTATTTCACTAAAAATAATCTTCCCGAATTTTACAATTCCTATTTAGCTCAATCAATCGATTGACTCACCCTCTACCCTAGGTTCCTAACTCTTGATACAAGTGCAAGCGTACACGTCTAATGAGTCAACGACTCCCCCTCAATCTATGAGTACCCGAATGAAAAGATCTAGAGCTTTTAAGCTTCACTTGCTTACAAAGCCTCTACCCGATCACTCGCTCACAAATGAGTTTATAAAATACTCATTACAATTTTTGTTACAATAATGTAACTACACTCACTAAACTAATTGCTTCTTAAAAAGCTAATTGGTGAGTTGTTGATAATGATCGAGCTTGCATCTCCTTTTCTTTGATTTCCCTCTTTCTCGAATATATTCACCAAAATGGTGATTTTAGGGTTTTTATGAGAGAGGTTGAAAGATGTTAATAGATATTGTAATTGGTGATTTAGGAGAGAGATTGGGGTGGTTTATATAACAGCAAAGTCTGTTTTTCTGGGTTATGACCGTTGGAAGTTTTTAACAGCTCTTTTCCAGAATAAGCTGAAAAGCTGTTTTCGAAAACTGCAGAAAACGATCGGTCGTTTTCTACAGTCGATCGGTCGTTTTACAGAAAACGATCGGTCGTTTTCTGAAAACGATCGGTCGTTTTTATACTGGACTCACTAGAAGAAATTGGACCAAAAATGATCGGTCGTTTTTGTCCAGTCGATCGGTCGACTGTAATCCTGGTCCCGTAAATCTTCGAATGCTCATAACTCCTTCGTTTTAACTCCGATTTTGGTTCCGCTTGAACCTATGGCTTCGTTATCGAATGCTCTATCATTTAAAGACCTGAAATATACGTTTTCTATTTTTGGACAAGACAAGCATTATATCATCGAAATCGTAAAATCATTAAACGCATAATCAAAGTAATAATCAAAATCATTATTGAACTCTATGTTCAACAAAAGTGAATAGAGCCTAAATAGTCATGCATTTAATTAAAGTTAAAGATTAAATTTCTATCAGGTTAAGCTCTAAATAGGCAAATGCGTGAACGAGTACTTCATTCCCTTTGATTTTTTGCATTTTCATCCGAAGGTCCTTCATCAATACTATTCTTAAATGTATACCAGTAATTGTACACGTGTCATTCTCTCCTTCCATCATGTGTTTTTTTTCAATTAATGCCTCATATGTATCATTTTTAAACTTTAATTCTCACTAAATATATATTATAAGTTGTATTCCCTACATATAACACTTTTTATTACTATATAAACCCCAATAATTCTATTTTACTCATTTAATAGAAATAGATCAACGCATTATTTATCCTTTTAATACATCTCTCTCCCCCTCTCTCTCTTCTCCTCCGTCTATCTACCATCTCCATCCAAACTCCCTTTCTTTCTCTATCGCACACACTCTCGCTCCATAACCATGTCGATCTTGACTGTACAGATCATCAAAAAATTCGATAAGTGATTTTGTAATAGAGACAGAGGAGATGGAGATCGAGATGAGAAGAGAGAAAAGAGAAGAGAGAAGATGATGACCTCCATTGATAGAGTTCAGTCCGACGACGAAGATGCAGCGACCTAGGGTTGGATCTCCGACGAGTTTTAGTTGTTTAATCATCGAGGTTCTTTCCATTTCTCTCCATCTATTTATATATGTAGAGCTTTTGCGTGATTTCGAGTTGTTTATGTTTTCTTACTCTTTTAGTCCTTTAATTACATGTTGCATTGTTGACTAGAGAATTATGGAATTCATTATTTTTACTGTTATGAGTTCATTTTTCTTGACCAAGGGTGTGTGCATATGTGTGTGTTTGTGGCTGATACCGAGGTACAATTTGAAAATAAATTGTTTTTGCACCAACACCCTTAAAGTGTTCGATGAAATGTCCGATAGATTTTATTCTTTTAAATTCACTTGAATTTTGCATGTTTATGTGTAGGTTATGTAAAATACAAAAATTTATGAGATTTTGTCCGAATTGCAACTCGTTTGGGTTGAAACAAACCCATTTTTTGGGAGGTTGAAACCAGATGCACTTTTAGCTGAACTTGATGCACTTTCAGCTAAACCGGATGCACTTTTGACAGAACTATATGAACTTTTATTGAACTAGATGCACTTTTGGCTGAACCACATGCACTTTTAGTTGAACCAGATGCACTTTTAGTTGAACCAGATGCACTTTCAGTTGAACCAGATGCACTTTTAGCTGAATCAGATGCACTTTTAGCTGAATCAGATGCACTTTTAGCTGAATCAGATGCACTTTTGACAGAACTATATGCACTTTTATTGAACTATATGCACTTTTAACTGAACTATATTCATTTTCGACTATACTATATTCATTTTCGACTAGACTATATTCATTTTAGACTAGACTATATGCACTTTCGACTAAATTAGATGCACTTTCAGCTGAATCAGATACATTTTTAGCTGAATTATATGCATAGCACTTTTATTGAACTATATTTAATTTTGACTAAATTGTATGCACTTTAGCTGGAACTAGATGTACTTTCAACTAGACTATATGCAATTTTATTAAACTATATACGCTTTTGACTGAACTATATGTACTTTCGACTGAACTGCACGTATTTACGACTGAACTAGATGCATTTTCAACTCATTTAGATTACAAAAAAGGCACATTTTCATGGAAAAACCACTTTATGGTAAAAAAAAATTCACTTTTGGATGGAAAAAGTGGCATATTGACAAAAAAAATTTAATATTTTTTAATTTTTTGAAAAGTTTGTAATTTTTTTTAGAAAAAATATGTTTTTTTTAGAAAATATAATTTTTTTGTGTTATTTTTTATTTTCTCCGATCTTTTAAAAAATACATTATTTTGTTTGATTTTTTTACATTTTTGGTGATTTTTTTACATTTTTTGTGATTTTATTCAATTTTTATAATTTTTTGTGATTTTTGTGATTTTTTTATATTTTTTGTGATTTTTGTGATTTTTTTTTATTTTCTCATGATTTTTTTTTATTTTTATTGATTTTTTTCGGTTTTATAGAATTTTGTTGTAATTTAAAACTATTTTTTTGGGTTTTCTAGAGAGATAAAATATGTGTATTATATTTTGGATTGTATGATAACGTTTTGGTAAATAAAGTACATAATTAAAAAATGGTATCTATGAGGAATATAAACTTGTGAAGACATTTTGGAGGAATATAAGTTGCTATCAGGTACTTATAGAGAATTTCTCCTCCTTTTTTTGGAAAAAAATAAAATTACATACGTAGTTTATTCTCTTTACCGGTTACTTTTTGCCTTTTCCCCACTAACCCCAATCTAATTTGCCTTCTCTCTCCATGTTCAAAGTTTCATACTATTTTCTCAAGGAAGCAACTAAACCAATAGGTAAACTTTACATTTTTTCTTTATTGTTTTTGAAATGTAGATATGCCTAACAAAACACGTTCCGCCACGTATCACATGGACCGCCTCCGTTAGTCTAGTTGAGATTTGGACTTAAAAATGCTTGTCAATGTTTTAGAAGTTGAATAAGAAAGAAAATGTAGAGATGTAAATAACCCACTAGAAATTGATTAGATACTAGGTTTGAGTGTTATTAAACGAGCTAGGTGTGAAATTTATTTATCCTCTCTAATAAGATTTAAAAAATAAAAAAGAAGAGATGTAAATCGAGTGAGGATGAAAATCGAGTGGGAGATGGAGCGTTTTTTTTTTGTATGTGTTAGAAATCATGTACACTAGTTACAATAGATTATGGTTATTTGATCGATCGTATCCATTAATAGTAATGGTACACTTTTAATGATTAGAGACATGTTGCCTATTATATTGTCCAGCATAATATTCCTTGATACTTCTCCTTATAAATATTCACGAACACTAAATTTTCCACCCAAACAAAGTTGTCATTACTATCATTTCATCAACCAGACCATGAGACCAACACAATAAACTTGATGCTATGAATTCATTTAATCATTTAGTGAATGAACCAAAACGTTTCAAACTATTATAAACACAAGAAGGACACCAAAATTACAAGGATTTGGTTCACCACCCCAACTGATTATGGTACAATTTTGATTAATATTCCTTGATAATTTTCCTTATAAAATTTGAACACTAAATTGCACAAGCCAAACAAAATGCTTATTATTATAATTTCATTTACTAATTGAATACTATATAATCTTATGTTTGATCAATTTCGATTATATAGTATTCAATTAGTAAAAATCGAGAAAAAAATAACTTTTGGGCTTTGGCAGAAGCCGACTCTTCCCGAATCCTTATTATAATTTATGGGTGCAAATTTCCTCAAGTTAGATTCATAATTTCAATTTTGTACACTCGGTTTACAAGACATTTTGATTTTATACACCCACTTTCTAAAAATTTGATTTAGTACATCCAGTTCGCATTTTTTTTTTGTACACCACCGTCTATTTACTAACAGAGAAATAGAAAAAAAACTATTTTGCTCTTACAAATAAATAAAAAATTATCACATTTGTACACTCCATTTACAAAATATTTTGTTTTTAATACACCTAATTTACAAAATATTTCAATTTTGTAAACGCACTTTATTTTTTTTTTCAAAATCAACTAAACTTGTAAAAAACTAAAAAAAGTTCAAATTTGATAAGAAAAAAGTGATTTTTGGAACTAAAATGATTTTGACTTTTTTTTCCTTTTTTATTTTACAAAATTTGTTTTTTTCTCGATTTTTACACCCGAACAAAACATCGAGAAAAAAATTATTATTTTTTGAATTGTAAGAACCCACTAAACTTGAAAAAAAAAGGTTCAAATTTGATAAGAAAAAGAAGCTTTTTGAAAATAGAATGATTTCAACTTTTTTTTATTAAAAAATTGGGAATTTTAATTTATTTTATTCAAAAACAACAAAAATTTCTAAAATAATAATTTTTTATTTTATTTTATCGCAAAAAGTCTTTAATTATGTTAGAAAAATCCCAAAAAAAGAAAATTGGATTTTTTTTATTTAAGTCAATTCTACTTTTTTTTTTATTTTAAAAACTCAATTTTAATTTTTTGTATTTAAAACTCAATAAAATCCAAAAAATTATAAAAAATATAAAGATGTCTTTGTAATTTTTAAAATTCATATTCTAACTTTTAAAATCACATTTTCTATTAAGTGTAGGGTATTAGATCATATTTTTTTGAAATGGGTGTGAACACAACCGAATTAACACTGTATTTTCTATTCCAAGACAGACAGTAATATACTCCCGCAACAACACATGAGAAAAGAATTCAATGACACATTTAAACACATAACAATCACCATCACAGTCATAATAGCATATGCATTAATAAACACTACACTTATTAGCCGTTAATAGTAAAATCAATTTCTTACCCCTTACCGAAACAAACGAGAGCTCGTTTGTCAAAATATCCCAAACTCGAGCCGACAAAGCAACCGAAAGAACATAACCAGATCTGGATAGCCTACTAATTGTCCTCAATAATCCCTAAATGTAATTAAAACGAGCTACGAATCAATATTAATGATGTCAATTCGGATTTGGGTAAAACCCTAAAAAATATGATTTTATAAACTGAAAATCAAAGAATCAGGCATACACATGTAGGTAGATCTCGAAGAGTAGGTTAAGAAAATGTATTTTATTGCGAAAACCGGACTCTGAACGAATCCCAAAATGCCGTTGCTCGGTAAAAATCGAAAACCCGCTACGATCACCGGTTTCCAAACAGACCAGGTTGTTGGACTGGTCAACGCGCTGGTCAACGTCGGTCACCCCTCTCTCCCTTTCCGCCACTCAGATATCGCTCTACGGTGTATATATGTATATGTGCAGTGTATGTATGTATAATAATATGTATAATGTATGTTGTATATATAATTTAACTAACTTACTAACTAGTCCACTTTTTTATTAACTAATACAAATCACCCCCATAACTATCAGATACACTCTATTAAATATTCCATAAATATATACCTATACATATATTTCACACAAATAAATAAACACACAAAAAACATAATATCACTATTTCCTTAATAAAATAAATAATAAACTGCTGAATTTCCGATACGCTGCACAAATGTTCCTATATTTATATACTTTCTCCCCAATTCTCATATTGTCATGCTTCGACAATCAATGCAAGAGGAAATGACAATTCCTGATTCAAACATGGCAAGGAGGAGTTCCCCGAGTGCACCTGAAACACCTAATGTGCTTGCCGACAAATGGGAAAAGGCGGAGAAATTCAGTAGGAGTCACATTAAGCGTTGACAGCAGAAAATGTTGTTCTTCCCAACTACTCTGAAACTCTCCCAATATATCCAAGAGGATGGACTTGTACTTGTTGAGGGAAATGCTGAATCATCGACAAATGTAGAAGCATGGAAACATGCAGACTACCTTTGCAGAAACTATATCCTGACGGTCTAAACAATAAACTTTTTGGGGTATACTGCCTAACAAAGTTGGCAAAGGAACTCTGTGACAGTCTTGATGCTGGGACAAAAAAGTTTTCTGTTAGAAAACTCCTGGGATACACAATGGTAGACACCAAATCCGTATTCACCCAAGAAGAGGACCTTCAAGTTATAATCTCTTATCTCACTTACGAGGGTATGGAGACAAATGATTCTTTTCAAGCGGCATCCATCATTGACAAATTGCCACCCTCCTGGAGAAACTTCAAAAACTACTTATCCTTAGAGAAAATAGATGAGTCTAGAGGACATGATACTAAGGTTAAGGATAGAGGAGGATAACAGGGCTATGGAGAGGAGGGTTATTGGTGGTTATCAGACAAGGGAAAACATTGTGGAAGTTATATACAAACCACAAGCAAAAGAACTATGTGGGGTAAAGTTCAAGACCGAACGGGCTGAACGATCCGAGGAAGAAGTTCAAAGGGAAATGCTTTGCATGTTGAAAAGTTGGACACTACGAAAGGGAACGTCGGAACATGAGGAGAAATAAGATGCATGATAAGAGATCAAATCACGCTCACATGATTGAATCCACTCCTTTGTGTCAAAAAGTGGACGAACTTAACTTAGCAGCAATGGTGTCTCTAGTTACTTGGATTGAGGTCAATCTCGTAGATGGTCGTCTAAAGGAATGATGGATAGACATTGGGGCTACCCAACACGTCTGTTCTGACAGAATCTCATTCAACACCTACCAAGCGCTTGAGAACGAGTTATGCTACATGGGTAACGCATCCACTTCCAAGGTGGAAGGAAAAGAGACTGTGGTTCTCAAACTCACTTCAGGAAAGAAACTTATACTTACCAATGTACTCCAGGTACCAGAAATCCGTAAAAACTTAGTGTCTGGTTCCATACTTAGTAAGAAGGGATTCAGAATGGTGTTCAACTGCGATATAGTGGTAGTCGTGAAAGGATGAATGTATGTGGGGAAAGTCTATGTGAGGAATGGCATGTTCAAACTAAACGTTGTTCCCATTGGGAATGATGAAGTCTAGTTTAGTTGAGTTTTTTTCGATGTAACACATAACGTATTTTAAATTTTATTTTATTTTTTGGTTTTGTTGGTGAAACTCACTTGTATGTAGCATACTTTGGTTACAATTTTTTTGTAAGTTTAATGAATACAGTTTTTTCTTCCGATTAGTCTTTTGGTATGTGTTTATTTTCAATCTTCGTTTGTGATTGAATTCCAAGTATATTTTAATTGATATTTTTTGGAAAATTAAAAATCACTCTAATAAAAAACCAAGTGTTTGAACTGTTGTGTTCTCACTATGCACTAAGGGTTATGAAAAAACCTATTTTGAGGAATGACTAAAAGCTAGTATGAGTGCTTATAAAGAAAGTCTTACTTTCCAACACAAGCCAAGGCAAAAATTGAGGGGGCAAGACAACCACGCCATAAAATTGACAAGTTCCTGAAACAACAGTTATAAGCCGGACAACCTTATCTATCTGCAGGGGGAAAAAGAGTTTTGGTATCCCATAGGGAACTAGAAATCTCAGCAAGCCAAGTTATTTCAACTTTCTCTTGTGTCGTATGCAAATTATTTAGTCATGTTGGGTATTTAAATGATCCTAGAAATGATCGCTGTCAAACAAAGTCTGGTCAAATAAGATGGACAATTTTATTAGGCATTAACAATGCAACAAATGTGACCACTAAAAAGAAAGTAGATATGGCCAAACCATGTCTTAATATCTAAAGTCGGTATAATAAATAGAGATATTCTTTCTAGAATATTATTTAATTGTCCTGAACATTAAAGACAATGTTGTGACTAATAAATATACACATTATGTAAGATGCATACAAAAACTTAAGTGAGGAAACTTAAGTGACGGAACTCACTTAGAAATCCCAGAAAGGAATTAGTAAGAATTATAGTCTTCAGACTATAGATTGCATTGCAACAGATATTGATATAGCACAAGATGGTGCATTAATGGAAACTCGATATGTAAGACATATTAAAACTATATAAAAGTGCTAATAAGATGTCCTTGATTTCTCAAAAGTTAGGGTGGAAGTCAACTATGGACTCGCGATCCATAGTTAGATAGAGAAGACCCAATCACGAGGCAGATGTGTCTCGATTAGCTTGAGAGACATCAAGACATGATATACGATATGCATTAGACTCGAGGTCACTGTATAGAGCAACAGAGGTTCAGGAGATTGCTCTAAACTCGTATGCTTGAATGATTAAATATGATCGTGTCATGAATGCGTAGATCCACACATGAGCAATGTTGAAGTCATCAAGTAGGGAATGAGCCTTTATGAGCCACTATAGGAAAACCGCTACAATGGTAACCCTACCTAGTTGACTAGAGGTCTCAAGATCTAGATTCAAGGTGACAACAAAGGTATGAGGGGGTTCGGACCGAAATCCCTAGGTAAATATTTCTGCTCAGATCCTAGGGTGATATAGTGATACACATGTACTAATGGTAGAATAATATCTGCTTTTAATGATGCTTATACTTAAACTAAACAAGTGCGTAATGCAGGTTACTCTCAGAAGAGATCACCTATATCGAGTGAGATATTTGGCCGCATCCGTGAGAATGAATCAAGCTAAGTTCTCTAAAAGCACTCAAAGAATAACCAGACATGTCCAGGGCCATAATGGACACTTGAATTTTTGGAACCAAAATAGATAGCAAAAGAAATGAGTTGTGTGGGTGTCATTGTCTTGGTATACATCTTAAGCCGAGCAGTTCAAGACATTGCGTTCACTGATTGGCAAATATATCTGATGGTATTTCACTACGGGAGGTTCAATGCTCAGAAGACAACCTTCCCATATGCAACAAGTTTCTGTGAGTTTATCTCCTTTGCATATGCATTTAGTTTTAGGTTTAGGAAGTAGGCAAATATCATTCATGTGGGGGATTGTTGGAATTATAGGTATATATGTAATATACCCGAAACGGTTTTGTCCCGTTTTGAGGACCGGTTTAAACATGTTAAGTACCGCAAAACGGAGCATGGTTGGTACCTAATTAAAGTATGTTATATGAGCTTCAAAACGGTACATCACACGTCTAAAACCGTTCATGGGAGTGTAAGATATTAGCCTCCATTTTGGAGGTCACGTAAAATCCGGAAAGAGTTTCTTGGAACTCACTTTTACAAAGGGCTTTGGAAACCTGTATTCCACATTGGTGGTTTTTGTGAGAATTGAGTGTTCATATACACCCACCATGTGATTAATGGTTGGTGCTTGGGGCTCCAAGCTTTTCTTGCGTGATTACGGTGAGTCTTGCTCGAGTCCCATCTCGGGTTTGACCTTTGACACTCGCGTTAACGGTTGGCGAAGCCGACCGCAGCCCAAGCCCGTGTACCATAACCCGAGACCCGTGTCCCAAGACCCGCATCCTGTGACCCGCATCCCATGACCCATGACACGTGGACATGATCGTGGCCATGGCATGGCGCGACGCGACGCGGTGCAGTGTGGTGTGGTGTATACATAAGTGTGTGTTCCCAACACACCTAATCTTTTTACTCAACTAATTATTTAGTCCTGAAACACTATATCTTTTTCCCTAACAGTCTTAATCTGTCAATTTCATCTTTTCGTAAATAGATCCCTGTACTTTGAATCTGTCCAGATTAACTCCCCTAATACAACAGTTGTGTATGTTTGCAAACATGTCCCTATACTATGAATCTGTCCAGATTCACTTCCCTGGTTCCAAACACTCGCGTCTGTTTAGATTGGCACCCCTTCGTTTTCTATATATTAAACCATTTCCCTATGTTTTTATTCATTCCATTTCCAAATCTGATATTCTATATATCAGATTATCCGTCTCACTCTTTATATTATGTATTTAGTTTTCTTAGGAAAAATTAAGGAGAAATTCTCTTTCTATTTTCTGGTTCGTCAATAGGAGCTTGTGCTTCCACTTTTCTACTTGAATTTTGTCTTTTTATCCTGGAAGGTCAGCGTCCATTTACTAGAAGCCAATGGTCAGGGACTAATAGATATTAAGGAGAGAGTTGTTGAACAATCGACTCGACAAGGACATATGCAAAATTGGTCATCGGAAATTCCCACGACAATCAAGGTAAACATTTCTAAGAACACACTATTGATACTAAATTATGTTCACTTAAACTATACTATAGATTGTTTTAATATCAAGATACTTTGGGTAAATGCTTGCGTAATAGTTCTATAAGCGTTAATATTATGATTCGGACTTATTAATATTTATCACGATTTTAATATCAATCATAATTTATGGTACATTCTCTAAATTTTGTTTCGGTTATTTGACTTGCTTAACTCTAAACGACACAAAAACACAACAAAGGCCTCATTACAACTCACAGATTGATACAAATTCTATTAATTATTAGGTGGTTTACGAATCATATCAAAATAAGTCACTACTAACTAAACTAGTGATTGTGTAGTCAAACTAGTATGTCTCCTTTTTATTTGAGTAGTGAGACCACACAAATCAACTATCTTATACAACATAATAAGGAGTAACAAAAAGTAAAAAGTAGTTAAATGCCCAACAATTTGAACTTTTTACTTGATTCATATTAATCTTACACCATTCCGTGTCAAGATAGGGTGACCATCATGTGTTTCTCGTTTTTTTTTTTAAACGTATTTAGTTTTTTTTTATTTTCAAAAAATAGTTGATGTTAGACTGGTTCGGATATACTACCATGTCAATTGTCATATAGGTGGGGTTTTAGAAATATTATTTTGTATAAAAGAAATATTAAAGTATCTAGCATTATACGTACCATATATATAGTTACCCCTTTCTTGTAAAAATGAGATTACAGATGTGTATGCATGTCATTACTCAGATTACTGTGTACATAAACTTAACTAGTCATTTCACTAAGGCATTGATAGTGTAATTTGGCTTTATTCATTGTCTCTTATTTTTACCATATCTCATTGTTTTTAAAAAAATTAAGTACAAAACATTGAAATAAAATAAGTGATTATCTAATTGATTTTAGCTTTATTGTCCGTCCATTTGAAACCGATATACGATTCTACAGTAGTAGAAGATAATCTTATAATGAGTAAAGTATTAAATGTGATAAATAAAAATAAGTTTGGACTCGAATAAATATGAGAGATGTCTCACATATATAGGATCCTGCAAGAAGCAATACAATGATGGAGGGATTTTTTATCGTATAGTAGAAGTGATCATAGTATGTTTACTCATTTTTACGAATATATCCAAACAAGAACTCATCTTATTGAAGGGATAAACAATCTTTAGTCGAGTTTCAACGACACTCATGTTTCGATGTAAATCCGCAGATAAAGCTTCGACACAATTACATTGAACTAATTCAAATTACAAGCTTGGATTGAGGTCCTCAGTGAGGCCAATGCATGGGACTGCTATATCTAATTGCGCTCATTTACGTTATGATTACTAGTTCTGAACCACAGATGGGTTTGTTTAAAAAACATAGAAAACTCAACCCGAACTCGTCTTGGACGCAACAAGATGTGAGAAAAGTTGTGTTAAAATTTGATATTTAATAGTAGTAGAAAACATTAAGGACAAGTGAATTGTTTTACATTTAGGAGTAATAGACGTTGTTTGTTTTCATTTCATTTTTATTCTTTCAATTGTCTTTCATTCCATCACTATTATAGTTAGCTTTCAAATTTTTTTAGGGGTTAAAAAGGAACAAATAAGTTAATTATAAAGTAAAAAAATAGACCATGTCCTAAATCCTAATTCTAAGTTACCATAAAAAAAAAACAATAAAAAGAAGACCTGGATAATTACATAATATTAAATTTTCTTTTGCAAAACCTTATAATGGAAGCACAAAAAATCCACCAGAGTAATAACTATAGATACTCAGGATTTGAAAGATCTAATTGATGAACCCCCCAAATAGTTGAAAGACCCGGAGACAGAAATCGAATAAATAATATATACTTAAAATTTAACAAGCAAAAATGAAGCCCATAAACATCATTTTTTTTATATATAAATGGTGGGAAAAACCCATATTTTTATTTATTAATGAAGATAAAAATAAATAGCATCACCATTAGTGACACTAAAAGTACAAAGAATGGGAAATAAAATGGTAATAAGCAAAGCTTTACAACTTGAGAGACTTTTATGAAATAATTCTAAAACTTTGAGATCACCTGTGTAAATAACCAACACATTAGTAGTCATAGCTTTCGGCAAGGTAGCTCCAGAGAAGAACTGCAAAATAGCTTGAAAGATATCTTTACTTATAATATCCCAGCAAAAAGTGAAGAAATGTCCACTAAAACCATCAATACCCGGGGTACTATTCTTATTTAACTCCTAAATTGCACTTTTAACTTCTTCAAAATTAGGGACTTTTGTGAGATAATCATTGTCTGCATCGTTAATAAACATAGTCACACACTCTAACCTTTTATAAGTATAACTGCTGGGAGTATTATTAGCAGCAAGTAGACTTCTGAAAAAAGTAACAGCTTCATCTTGAATCTCCTTTTTTTCTGTCAAAGTAACCCCTTGAGAGTTGGAAATAGTGGTAATAATACTTTTGTTTCTTCTCTTTCTAACAACTCCATGAATTTTTTTTGTATTGTCATCCCCTTCTTTAGCCCATCAAAGATTAGCTTTTTGGACCCAAAAATCTTCTTCTATTTTCAACCTGTAATTTAAATTAGCTCTGCCTTCTATTAACACAACTCTATTTGCAGGACTTGGGTCGTCTTCAAAGAGTTTCTCCACCCTTCAAGTCTCGTCTTCAGCATCAATCACTTGTTGAAAAATATTGCCAAAGGTACTTTTATTCCAAATAATAAGAGCCTTTTTAATGATCTTTAGATTATTTACCAAAGAGTATAGAGCATTCCCTTTTGTAAAAAATTTCCAGTTCATACTGACAACTTTGAGAAACTCATGATGTTTAGTCCAAATTTTTTGAAAAATGAACCTTCTAGAATTATTATCAAACTCTGATTTTAGAGTAAGAAGAAGAGGACTATGATCAAAGTTTGTTTTACTTAAATGCTCCAGAATAACATTAGTAAATAAAATGGCACCAGCATTATTAAGGCAGACTTTATCAATTCTCTCGAAGATTGTACCACCACCACTTCTTTTGTTCCACCATGTGAACTTAGATCCACTAAACTTTAGCTCGGACACCCCAATACCATCCATATAATGTAGATAATTATTGGCAGCTCTAATATTTATTGGGAAACCCCCTACTTTGTCTTCCTCTTTGGTTAGTGTATTAAAATTTCTTGTGATGAACCAAGGACTTAAAGTGAAATTTTTCCTCAGAAAATCCCACAAAGCCACTCTTTCCCCCATAGTACACTTAGCATACAGCAAAGTTAGATAAATAATACTAATATTCCATTTTATTTCCATATGCATACATTGGTCCATTTGCCTCACTATCTTCATCTGTATGCCTTGATTATAAAATATCCAAATTTTACTATCACCATAGGTTCTATGCAAATAAGAAGCCTAATATTATTCACCATACATAATTTTTTAATTCTTCTAGAAGTGGCCCATTGCCGAGCCCTCTAACATTCCAGATTAGAGACTTAATCATTTATTATACCTTTTTCTTTCCCCCAAATTAGAGGATGATCTTAAGCTCATTTGTTGTTGCTGTTTAAGCTTAACATTTTCTTTATTTTTAAGCTTCTTTTTCTGATTTTTGGATAAAGTTTCTTCACAAATTTCTTCTTTTTCTTCAGTTTCAGTAGTAGGTGCAATAATGCCTTCTTCTCTATCTTCTTCATTCTCCTCAATTTCAGTAATAGACGTAATTTTACTTAGCAATTGAGTTCTCTTTTCATTATTAAAAATGACCAGAGTTTGCTCTTGATCATATTGGCTATGACCAATTTTATTAATTTTGCAGAATTCTCCTTCTTCTTTTTCCTCTATTATATCTTCATTATCAACATTTTGAGAAATATCACAGATTATTTCTTCATCTATAATTTCTTCTCCTATTTCTTCTTCACTAACAACCACTACATCTTTTGTAGAAACTGCAGGTTTGGTAGGGAGAACTTTGCTTGGACCACCATTAGCTTCTTTTGGGTCTTCTTTAACTTTGTAAAAAGTTCTAGCTACCCAATTTTTATTACTTTCTTTTTTTCTGAAGTTGAGGTTGTATAATTTGGCACCTGTTTTTTTTCTTTTTTGCTCCTTGGTATTATTTTCCTTAGCTTCTTCTTGAGTGCTTTCTTTTTTAGCATTCTTGAATTTGCAGAAATTTATTTTATGGCCTTGCTTATTACAATAACTGTAGTAATCCGGTAAGTCTTCATACTCGCAATATTGCCAGAAACCCACGTCACTGTCATCACCGTAACCAATCCGAACCCGGTCAACTAGCTCCTCACTAAGGTCGACCTCTACACAGATCCTTGCTAGGCTTGGTCTTGTTAGTTTATAAGTAGGTTCATCTACCATTAAAAGATTTCCAAAAGCTCTTGCTATGGAAAATATACTAGAATTATTGTATAAGTGTATAGGCAGCTTAGGCAGATTAATCCATACAGGTGCGACAGGGGTCTCAAAGTCGGGATCAAAGTCATATGTCCACTTAAAGACCCACATAGGGTAGTACTCTATATACCATATTTGTTTAAGCCAAATTCTCATAAAATCTTCCTCGTGAAAACATCGGATCAGTATATGTTTGTGATCTAACACACCAATATTATAGTTTGATTGTAAATCGAGCTTACCAAATAATTTTCTTATAACTTCCATGTCTGGTCTACCATGCGTAAATTTACCTACTAGTGTGTACTTAAAATGTTTCGATAACTGCTTAACGTCATCCATAGAGAAATGGATTAGAGGTTCACCTTTATAGCTACCTACTTCTTTCAACGCTATTTTAGATTTCTTTGGTTGATAACTTATTATGGATGTGAAGGACTTTGTTGGGGGTGGATCCGGAGACATGCATTGGGGATTTCATTTTATAGATATGTTTTTATCCCTTTCTAGCGAGGCAGAAGTGGGATCAGACATAAGTGCGGTGGCTAGGGTTATTCACCCTAGTCGTCTCTCTCTTTCTAACTCTGTTTTTTCTAGTTATTCCATAAATATCAATCTTTAAAAGATCTAAAATCGAACAAACTTTTGAATCTAAACATAGAAAGGGAGAAATAAAGATTCAAAACTAATCCCAATTTGAAAAATTAAAAAATTCTAGCAATTCCCAATTGAAAAGCTTACAAGGGTTGATTGAGATGGAAGGAGAGACGGAGATGTGTAGAGATTTAGTTGGTTTTTTGTAAATGATTTAGTTGGCTTAGAAGGGATGAGTGGTCATTTATATGTGGTGGTTCTCTGTAACCCAAACAAGATAGAGAGAAAGGTCTAAGCAAAAATTTGGGGGGACACGTGCCACCCCATGTCTCAACGTGGATCCGTCCCTGCTTAAGTGACAAACAAACATTTGGTAGAAAAAGTATGATTACGTTTAGTTATATGGAACAAGTTGTTTACTCAAATATGTAATTTCTTATGATATTAATTTGGGGGTAAATTATGCTTTAGTGACCTGGGTTTTGGCCTATTTTAGGATAAGTGACCTAAGTTTTTGAAATTTCGGTTTTGTGACCTAAGTTTAACTTTTCTATTGTTTTAGTGACCTTACGTCAATTCAGTGGACGGAATACGTTACAGGTGCTATCACGTGCTTTCACGTCGGTTAACTAAAAGGGTAAAACAGTATTTTCCCAATTAAGTTAAACAAAATGACCAATATATGTATATACCCAGATTAGGGCGTATACAGACACATATATACTCATATATATATATATATATATATATATATAGATACAGAGAGAGAGATAAATTAAGTTAAAAAAACGACCAATTGATCCTAATTCAAATTAGGGTTTATACAGACGACCAATTGAAGAGACGATTGATGGGTTGGTGTGTGCGTAAAAATGGTCATTCCCCCCAATATTGTAACTGCTCTTTATCTCTCTCTTGTTATTGTATTTTGGATAAATATTGAATTTTTTTTGGATAAACTGTGAAAAAGTGACTAGTTATTATTTAATGTTCGACAATAATTTTTCAGAATATGTTTTGTCTGTTTGACTTTAAAACACTAATTTTGTTTATTTTTTTGTTAAAATTTGCTTGTTAGTTACCCCCTTTTCATTGTTTTTTTTAAATTCTGTTTTATATATCTATTTATTTTTTTGCTAATGTTTAAGTTTTTGAACATTTAAAAATTCAAAAGCACACTGCAATTTACAAAAACAGAATTAGTAAATACTACAATTAGTAAAAAAAAATTAAATATTTTTATTGGGGTGTAATATTTAGTTGGATTATGATCTTATTTAAAATGGTCCCTTGTATTTTTATATTTAAAGTGATTGATGCATTTTAGGGTGTACTGTAGGGTTAAAATCGTTTCATTTATCTTGTTGCAGCTCCACATACCAATTTTTAGGGTGTACTGTAGGGTTAAAATCGTTTCATTCTTGCCCTAGAGCCCTGAAAAACAACAATGCTAAGCCTAAGTTTATAGCTCAAAAATATGCAAGAATACTTAAGAACAATCCTAAGTGGGATGCTTACAAGTTTCAGCAACAAATATTTGAAGACATGGAATGTGAAGTGAGTATTGGGTCTTGTTATAGAGCTATGGATATTGCAAAAAAGATGAATGAGGGGTCTTCTGCTGAGTAATATGCAGTTTTATGGGATTATATTGGGGAAATTGAAAGATCAAATCCTAACACCACTATGGTGATGAAAGTTAGAGAAAAAGCAGGGTTGTTAGGTGAGTCCAGATTTAATAGGTTATATATATGTTGGGGTGCATTAAAGAAGGGTTTTTTACAAGGATGCAGGCACTATTTGGGGTAGATGGGTGCCACTTGACAGGACCAGAGAGTGGTGTACTCCTCACTGCGGTGGCAATAGATGCAAATAACTGTTTGTATCCATTTGCCTATGCAGTGGTGGATATTGAAAATTATAAAAACTGGAAGTGGTTTCTAAATCTGTTGAAAGTTGATTTGAAGCTTGATATTGGGGCTGGCTATACATTGATGTCTGATAAACAAAAGGTATACTACACTTTATAATTTATTTGTCATTTTTGTTTTGTTCAGTAATAATTTTGTTAGTATTTTTTATTTTTACATCTCCTTTAAATAATTTGTAGGGATTGATAAAAGTTGTGGACCAAATCTTGCCTAGCATAGAACATAGGTTTTGTGTTAGGCACCTGTATAACAATTTCAAGCTAAATTTCAAAGGTCAAGTGCTAAAGGACCTACTTTGGAAATTTGCTAGAACTTCCACCATTCAGCACTTTGAGAATGAAACTGAAATTGGCTTTGATTATGAGGCTGAAGATGAGAATGAGAGAGATGCAAGGGAAATTGGGTTTGAGCAGTGGACAGAATATGTAGAGAATGGTGGTAATAAAAGAGGCAAAAAAAGGCAACCATGTGGAGAGAGTTTTTGGGATGAGGTTGGAACATTTGCATATGTGCTGACTAGGCAAAACACCCAGTCAACACAAGGTGTTGGACAACCATGTGGGAGTGTACCCTTTTTACAAGAAGAGGCAAGTGGAAGTGCGCCAAAAGTTTAAAAATTGCAGGTCAAAAGAGGCACCACCCTTGGGGTAAGTAATCTTTATTAAACTATTTATACCCACATTACTTGTTTTTTTTTTTATAAATAGCATCTATTTACAAGTATATTTTATTTAATCTTACAAGTATTTTATCTATGTAGGTAAGAAAAAAGCACCATGTTAATGATTGCATCTAGCCAAAAAGAACCAAGTGCGCCAGGACCACCAATCCACTTGTCTGATGATGAAGTGGATCCACCAACACAAGAAAGTATTGCATTTCATGGAGGAGTGTACACACAAGAGAGTTCAGCTGTTATTGAGCCAAGCAACAAAGATGCAAGTAATGATAGGCTCCATTGTGGGATAATGGCTCCATATCAAAGAGAACTGCCATCCGGCCACTTAAAAAGAAATGGAAACATGTACCTTACCCTGACAGTCATGAAAAAACTAAGCAGAAAGGGAAAGAAAAATGTGAAATGCAACACTTCTGGGTGAGTATTAGCTTTTGAGTGACATAAGTTTTTTTTTGTTGATCTTTCAGTGAAATATGTAGTTAGTCTAACCTTTTGGAAACATGTATCCTCTATACTTTTGAGGTGTGGTGTATTTGAATGAATTAATGTACTTGAAGTATGTTTTTATGAAATTATGATGTTATGGTGATATTGTTGTTTTGATTGTTTAATTTGTCTTTTATTTGATTGTTAATGGGCTTAATGATGACTTGTTATGTCTGATATGAGCCACAAAGTAATATGATATGATGACTTTGATCACACTTTGTGTGTCAAGTTTGATCAGAATGTGGTCTTGCTTTGATCACAGTTGAGTTTCAGAATTCTGATCATACTGCTTGGGTTTCAGAATTCTGATCATACTGCTTGCTTGGGTTTCAGAATTCTGATTATGTTGCTTGGGTTTCAGAATTCTGATTATGTTGCTTGGGTTTCAGAATTCTGATTATGTTGCTTGGGTTTCAGAATTCTTTATTTGACCGTGACACAAATCTTGGTCGTAATAAGAATTCTTTTTTTGACTTTGACAGTGGGTTTGACAGTGGCTCACACATTTTTCATACAATTTTCAGCAACTAAAAATCAAATACATTTGGATTTCACATACATTTACAGCAAGAAAGCATCACATTTTTCATTAAAACACATAGTAAAGTTACAAACTTATTCAAACTAACTTATATAAGTCATTTCCTTCGTTAACATTTGTCAGCAACACAAATACAAGGACAACCATACAAATTAAGAAAATCCATCTTTTAGCTCCACAATAAGTTGCGATGGCAGTTTTTGGCTTTGGCTTAACTTGACTTTTTTCCTCCATCTCACTTACTTTCATAGTTAAGTAGCTTTTTTCTGCCTCTAATGTGCTAATTTCATCATTCATATCGTTGATGCTTTCAAGTAATCCTGGAATTATTTCCTTTGCCCTAAAGCACATTGGTGGGTCAAGCCATTGCCAAAATTTACATACACCATCTTTACACTGAGCATATCTTCGACCCGGATTTTTCTTGGTCCAAGAAGTGGTAATGGCAGCATTCATGTTGCAATAACAATACATTTTTATGAGTTAGTGAAAGAGAGGGAGAGGTGTGTGAGACAGAGAGTGGGAGGTGTATAGATATAGGGGTGATATATATATGGCTGTATATACAATTAGAGAAAAAACAAACTGAATTTTTCCTCCAAAATCTGAGGGTATTTTAGTCCTTTTAGCAAAAAATATGTTTTTTTTCGAAAAATATGATGGCAGGTTACTAAATTACTAACAAAGTTAAATTTAGGTCACAAAACCAAAATTTCAAAAACTTAGGTCAATTATCCTAAAATAGGCCAAAATCCAGGTCACTAAAGTATAATTTACCCTTAATTTGGACAAAATATGATTTATTATTTTATTGAAGAATGTTGAATAAAAACTGCCCAATACATAATATTTTTTGAACTTATTATCCACAATGACACTGACAAAACATTTAATTACCCATTAACTCACACATATAAAATCCCTTTTTTTTTTAATTTCTATCTGCACATCAACGGGGATGTATTACCAAGATATATTTTCTCTCTCTCAACTCTCTATCTTTCTGTTACGTCTCTTTCCCTCTCTCGTTCAGCTCTTTCTCTCATATGTTATAGAGATGAGATCGACGACGACGTAACTCCACCCGATAACGGCGACGATGTCATGGTGGATGGTAAAGAAACCAGAACGACGATGTGGCTCTGCTTGATCGACGATGGTGATGTGGTTCCGCTTAATCGACGGTGACGTAGCCTGCTTGATTGATGACGGCGTGGCTCCAACTATCTCTCTCTTCTCTTTTGTCTATTTCCCTTTTTTTTTTATTGATTTTTTTGAATTTCTTCTGGCGAGGGAATGTAAGCACCCCCTCGTCCGGGCCAATACCACCACCACAGCAGGCTATCCGGGCCTGTCAACCATGGGTGATGCATCACCCCGGATCTTGGGAGGCCGAGCTGTACTTAGGCCGGCCTAAAGAAGCGTGTCAAGTACGCCTCCCCAATTAATGATGCTGCTCCCTTGGGGGACCCCTCAGCATTTCATCGACGTGGCCCAATCACAGGACATCACCTGTGGGCCCCGGAAGAGGACTGTACTCTTGTCAGAGTCATAAATGACCTAACGCCGTCGGATTAGTACTTGACAGTACAGTGATCCAAGGGCTGTTACGATTCTGGATCATACTATAAATATCCCCACTAATACTACTTAGTGGGGGACAGAAAAAGACAAAGAGGAGAGATAAAGCTGAAACAACCCGGACTACCTAAACACAACCTGTGACATCTGACACCACGATTTGTAACCGGTCCGATCCCTCACCCTTCATTACATACTTACTTTCAGTCTCGAACTATACTGACTTGATCGTTGGAGAGGGAAAACCTGGTTCCAACCCCGGGCCCCTGTTTGTTTCTTGTGCAGGCACGAGAAGGACCCCGCCACCGAAGCAGACCACCCTTGTACGGAGCCGACGCGCATTGATTGATTAAGCCGAGCCTAGGAAGAAAATTAGGCTCGCCAATTGGCGCCGTCTGTGGGAAATTAACGCGCTAGCTCCAATAACCCGTCTTAAAGAAACAATGACTGATAATGACCAGTACGAGACCCCGCCTCCGCGACATACCCCGGTCTTTGGGATGCCAAGAACCCTATCTTTCGACACTCCAAGAACTACGCCCGTTGGGGAGCCTATTCCACTAACGACAGTACCGGGAACACCCCGGTCACATGATGAGCTGGCTCGCATGATGCTTGAGATCCATGAGAAGGAGCTCGTTGCCTTGGCTGCACAAAAAGCGTTGATAACCGCGATGATGAGATCAGAGCCTCACGACGACTAGAGCCCCGTCAAAAGCGTGATGTCCCGGTTGGGACCCCCACGATGACCCCCCCTAGATACTCCCAGAGAGCCAACTAGGGGCGAGGAGTCGGGGCATTCCCACGAAAGGGATTCCCGTCATGGCGACGAGCGAAGTATACACTCTCAACTCCGCTGGCCGGATGACAGTCACGACTCGCGACCTGAATCGAGTCAAGCCCGAACTGACAAGCCTCTTCGGACACGAAGACATGGCCGTTGCGGTGGCCGAAACGATGCCGCCGACGAGGCAGCATTGAAAATCGTCGCCTCCACCCATAACACCCCGTTCTCTGAAGAAATAGAATACAGTGCTCCCCCCGGAAATTTCACCGCCCCCGTTCTCCAAATCTTCAATGCGGATTCTGATCCCGAAGCTCATCTCCGGCACTATCGGTACCACATGAATCACTGGTCCCACCTGGACCGACTCATCTCCAAATGTTTCCCTGCCAGCCTGGGAAGATTGGCTAGTAAATGGTTCCAGTCCCTTCCCGTCAACTCCATACATTGTTGGGACGACCTGGCCTATGACTTTGCACATCGATTCATTAACTTGAAAGAAAGGGTTGCCCAACCGGAGCAACTGTATCAAGTGAGGGCTCAACCCAAAGAGACCCTTGAGAACTACGACAAGCGTTTCTGGCTCAAGCATGCTGAGTGCGCCCTCCTAAACCCTAGCACGGTCCCTCAGCTCAGGTCTCTGATAAAGTAGCATGTCGATATTGAGAAAGACATGAGATCTGCCGGGGCATCCCGTTCGGTTGCTAGTATCGAACAGCCCCGAGAAATGGACGTTATTAGGAGCCCTAGGAGAAACCGGCCCATAAATGAAAGAATGGAACGTCCTCGAACGGGGAGGAATCCGCAGCCGGCCCCCAAAAGAAGAAAAGAAGACTCGCGTCGAGCTACCCTCTTGGGGTCGGACACCGCGTACTCCACCACCTTTCGCCTTCCACTGATCGACCTCCTCGGCGAGGTAGAGAACGAGTCGTTCTTCTCCTAGCCACTTCCCCTCTACAACGAACCGGCCCGCGGTCCGAATGATAAATTCTGTAACTATCATAGGGGCCGCGACCATCTTACCGACGAGTGTCACGGTCTGAAGGCAAGGCTAGAGGGATGGGTCCGAGATGGCTTTATGGATAAATACATCAAGTATCGAAGGGACTCCAATCGAGACAGAGAAGGGGCCGACGAAGAACCACGAGACCTTCCCCCACCGGTGATGACATGCCAGGTTATCCATTCTGGACCGAAGAAACCGAAGCCGAGTGGAGCGGAGAGAACTAAAGCCCGCGAGGCAGCGATGAAACAGCACGTTTGCCTCGCCGAAAGTTCAAGTCCCCGAAAGAAGTACAAACGCGATGTCAGGCCAGACCTGATCTTCACCGACTTCGACCTGGTAGGAGTGGATTTACCCCACTGCAACGCCCTTGTCATCTCCGCCTAAGTCGGTCATTGTGCCGTTGGACGGATCCTGATCGATCAAGGAGCGTCGGTGAACGTAGTCTTTAGAGACCTCTTCGATAAAATGGGGCTTAAAGACGAGCATCTGGAAACCAACGTCCCACCCCTGTACGACTTCAGCTCCGAGGCGGTTCATCCTAAAGGGAACATAACTTTGCCCGTTAAGACGGGGACAAAGGTCATGAATGTGGAGTTCACAGTAGTAGACGTTCCCTCCGTATACAACGTCATACTGGGGCGTGCATGGCTTCACGAGATAGAAGGCGTCTCCTCCACACTACATCAAAAAGTCAAATATCTGACCAGTTCTGGAGTAGAGACCGTCTCGGGAAACCAAAAGGTCTCGAGAAGCTGCGCCATGGCCGTCTACTCCGGCGACAAACCGGTTCCGGTCCAAAGTGCTATGAACATAGAAACAGAGGACCCCAAGATGCTGAGGGAACTGAATAAGAAGATGGGGCCAGAGGCGGAAGACAAGGTGGAAGGAGGACTGTTGAAGATAGAGATCCCGGGGTTGGACGAGGACCACTTTTTTATGGTGGGTGCGAAGCTAAGCGAGCCCGAGATAACCGAGCTCGTTGAGCTCCTGCTCCAGTACCTCGACAACTTTGTGTGGTCCCCGAGCGAAATGCCGGACATTAGTCCAGACCTTTCCTGCCACCGTTTGAACGTCAACCCGGACGCAAGGCCCGTGATGCAAAAGGGGCGCCACATCAGTCCGGAGGATTCTGATGCCATCAACGAGGAAGTACAGAAGCTCCTATTGGCCGGGGACATCCGGGAAATCTATTATCCCCGATGGCTCGCCAACCCCGTGGTAGTTCCTAAAAAGAACGGAAAGCTGCGTGTGTGCATAGACTACACGAGCCTGAATCGGGCCTGTCGCAAGGATCCTTTCCCCTTGCCCAAAATCGATCAAATAGTGGACTCCACGGCCGGAGCTGCCAGAATGAGCTTCCTGGACGCCTGCTCCGGCTATCATCAAATACCTATGTCGGAGGCTGACCAAGAGAAAACTGCCTTCATAACCCCAAGGGGAAATTACTGCTATAAAGTGATGCCATTCGGGCTCAAGAACGCCGGGGCAACGTATCAGAGAATGGTCACCAAGATATTCTCTAAGAATATAGGCTGTACCATGGAGGTCTATATTGATGACATGGTGGTAAAGAGCGCCCAAGAGGGGGACCATCTGTCCGACCTGGGAGAGGTGTTCGAAACGATCCGAAGACATGGCCTGAAGCTGAATGCTTCCAAATGCGCCTTCAGGGTAGGGGCCGACAAGTTCCTAGGATTCATGGTAACCCACCGAGGGATAGAGGCAAACCCGGATCAGATCTCTGCCTTGCAGAATTTGAGAACCCTTGGAAAGAGAAAGGACATACAAAAGCTAGCCGGGATGGCTGCCGCCCTCAACCGCTTCATCGTCCGGTTCGGGGACCGATGCAAGCCGTTCTTCACGGCTCTAAAGGCTCAGAAGAAGTTCGAATGGAACGACGAATGCCGTAGTGCATTCACGGAGCTCGCAGACTATCTTGGGAGCGCGCCCCTATTGACAAAGCCGGACACCGGCGATGTCCTTGCCCTGTACCTGGCCGTGTCTGAGATAACTGTTAGCGCCATTCTCATCAAAGAACTCGGGAGGGAGCAAAGGCCTATCTATTACGTAAGCAAGACCCTCCTCGACGCCGAGGCAAGGTATATGCCTTTGGAGAAACTCGTCCTAGCACTCGTTATGGCCTCACGAAAACTGGCCCACTACTTCTCGGCCCACAGTATCGTGGTGTATACCGACCAGCCCGTTCGGGAAATACTCCAGAAGGGGGACCTGTCTCGACGAATGACGAAGTGGGCCTGCCACCTTAATGCGTACGACATCCGCTATGAGCCACGGACGTCCATCAAGGGGCAACCTCTGGCCGACTTTGTGGCAGAGTTCACAATCGCAGACACGACCCTAAGTCCTGGCATTGCGGAACGTGCCCTTGAAACGTGGACGTGATCGCGACGTGGGGTGGTACTCCGATCATGGGGTGGTACTCCGATCTCCACAAGGCGACGTGATCGAGAAGTCAGTCCAGCTTGGCTTCCGAGCCACTAATAACGAGGCGGAGTACGAGGCAGTGATCGCCGGTTTGAGAATGGCGCGTAATCTTGGAGTCAAGAAAATACTCGTGAACACTGACTCCCAATTAGTCAGTGGCCAGATAAGTGGGGAGTTTCAAATGAAGGATGAGAGGATGGCACTCTTCGTGGCCGTCGCCTTGGGAATACTCCAAACCTTCAACTATCAAGAGGTCCTCAACATCAACAGGAACGAGAACTCTCATGCCGACGCCCTAGCGACCCTGGTCTTGGCGACAGGTGACAAGCGAGAGAGGACCGTCACCGTAGAGTATGTCCTCTCGCCTAGCATCTACGTCAAGTCAAAGGTCAACGTGGTGACCGACCTCCCACCAAAGCAAAGTTGGATGGACCCTATAATCATGTACCACAACTCCGGCGACCTGCCCGATGATAAAAAAGAAGCTGAAAAAATAAAGAGCAAGGCCCTCGGATTCTGGCAGGCTCCAAACGAAAGGCTTTACAAGAGGTCGTTTTCCGGGCCCTACTTGCTCTGCGTTCACCCCGACATGGTTCAAAAGGTCATGGAAGAGATACATGAGGGAGTGTGCGGAAGCCACACCGGGGGGAGGTCACTAGCCAACCGGGCTCTAACATACGGATACTGGTGGCCCCTCATGCAAAAGGATTAAAAAGTGTTCGCGCTCAAATGTGAGAAATGCCAGAAATACGCACCCATACCTCGAGCCCCGGCGCAAAAAATTAGCAGCGTGACCTCGCCGTGGCCATTTACACAATGGGGAATGGACATCGTCAGACCATTCCCTAGGGCCCCGGGAGGGAAAAAGTTCCTCCTCATGGTCACCGACTACTTCTCAAAGTGGGTCGAGGCCGTGGCATTAGCAAAGATAACGGAGGCCGAGGTGATCAGGTTCATGTGGAGAGACGTGATCACAAGGTTTGGAATTCCTTACTCTATAGTCACGGATAATGGGGGTCAGTTCACCGGGACCAAATTGAAAGTGATGTATGCCAAGTATTACATCAGGAACTATTACTCGACCCCATCATACCCCCAGTGCAACAGACAAGTAGAGGTCTCGAATAAGACCGTGCTCAATGGGATCAAGAAGAGACTAGATGAGTCCAAGGGACGTTGGGTCGAGGAGCTACAACACGTCATGTGGGCATACCGAACGACGAGAAGACGGGGCACTCAACAGACGTCCTATAGCCTAACCTACAGGATGGAAGCTATCATCCCGTTAGAAATCGGGCTCCCCTCCCTGAGAACCGACATGGTGGAGAACGGGCTCAACGAAAGAATGATGGGCCTCGAGCTCGATTTTGCTGAAGAAAAGAAGAGAAGTTGCGGCCATCCATAACGCCGAATATAAGAACGAACTGGGACGTTCCTATAACAAAAGAGTGAACGCCAGACGTTTCCAAGACGAAGACCTTGTGTTACGGAAAGTGAACAACAACTAGAGGGTACAGTCCGACGGAAAATTGGGCCCCAACTGGGAGGGTCCTTATCGAATCCTCGGAGCAGTCGGGAACGGTGCATATCTGTTGGGTCGCCTCCGTAACGATGTCCCATTGGACCGACCCTGGAATGTCAACAACCTTAGAAAGTACTATCAGTAGAATAGTTTGACTTCTGTATTTTGATGTAAATCTGCCTTAGGGCCTTATGAATAAAATTGTTGTCCTTTCCAAGTTGGCTCCATTTAAATTTCTGTAATTTTATAAGTGTTTCAGAACACCCGAGCCTATACGGCGCCCCGGTTACAATTTCTGTGATTTTATAAGAGTTTCAGAACACCCGAGCCTATACGGCACCCCGGTTACAATTTCTGTGATTTTATAAGTGTTTCAGAACACCCGAGCCTATACGGCACCCCGATTACAATTTCTGTGATTTTATAAGCATTTCAGAACACCTGAGCCTATACGGCACCCCGGCTAAAATTTATTTAAATTTTCCACGTGTTTCAAAACACCCGAGCCTATACGGCACCCCGGCTAAAATTTATTTAAATTTTCCACGTGTTTCAGAACACCCGAGCCTATACGGCACCCCGACTTGATTTTATTTTGTTCACGTGTTTCAGAACACCCGAGCCTATACGGCCCCCGGCTTATATTTGTGTATATTTCCTAAGTGTTAATTCGAATTGTGAGTTGTGAGTTATGTAAAATGAGTGCCCCAACGCCGAAGCATAAGGGCCCACTCATTGGGAGCACATATACATAAGAAACACACGACGGAAGTAAAAAGGAAGTAAAAACAGGGGAAAAGACAAGGCTAAATTGTTTTTCATTTCATTCCATGGAAAGCTATTACAAGATAAGTACACAAAAGAGATTACATCAAAGACAAGGACTAAAACTACAAAAAGTCCTAGGCAGCCCCCTCATCATCATCTGCCTCGTCGTCCGAGAGGGCTCGAGGAGTTAGGGGAACCACCTCGGGAATGGGAGCTGAGGGGACGGGAACAAAAATGTTTTCCATGTTCCACACCGGATGATCCGGTCCCGCCCTCATGAAAGCAGCTGCCTCAGACCAGCCATCGACATAGAAGGAATCGAAATCCTTTTGTGTCGATAAGGCCAAGGCGGCGCTCATCTCGGCCTGAGTGGCTTGAACCGTAGCCTTCACCTTGTCAGCCATGCCTGCCTCAGCCTCCTCCAGAGCCGCTACCGCAGCCTGGGCATGCTCCTCGGCCTCGGTCTTAGCCTTCATGGCTTCAGCTCTCCGAGCTTCCACCGAGGCGTTAAGGCCTTCGGCCTTCTCTGCCCTTTTTCGGGCCTCCTCCGCCCTCTCCAGGGCCTCTTCTGCCTGCTTGGCACTGGCCTCGGCCTTCGAAGCCCACGACCTCACCGATTGACCTTGGTGATAGACGTACTGGTTCATCATCAAGTAGGCCTACAAAAGAAAAGATAAACACTTAGCAAAAATTTAGGAAATAAACGAAGACACATAAGAATGACACTACGAAAACAGCAATTTACCTGCGGGATCATGGCCATGGCCGATGCCATGGAAGAGGCAAGGTCGCGACGGTCGACCTCAACGGTCTGTTGTTGGAGCATGGCCAGAGCAAGCAGGCCAGCAGAAGGGTGGGCCTCCATGATGATCCTCACCCCAGTCATCGCTTTTACCTCCTCAGGGGTCTGGACGGGCATCCTGTGGGACGGGGAGCCAAAGCTTGAGCTTGAGCCCGAAGCCGAAGCACTCGATAGCGGGCCCTTCGCCTGATCGGTTGACACCGCTTGCTCTTCCGCGACCACCACAGGTCGGCTAGGCTCCGGGATGAACACGACATTCTCCCTCGGCTCAGGTTCCCCGGTCCGGGCCTTCTTCGCATCCCGAAGGGCCATCGCCTCCTCCCTCTTTCTCTTATCGGCATCAGCCTTGCGAGCGGCTCGTTCAGGCCTCGCCTGCCCCGCCAACTCTTCCAACTTTTTTAAGGCCTTTGCCTTAGCATCAGCAAGAGCCACTACAACCACCTCCTCATCCCTTGCCTCGACGAACTCCTCCTCAATGGCCTCGGGCTCAATAACATCCTCCTATTCGCCATCCACTCCCCCCATTCACCCTCCTCGACCTCGGCCTCGGATTCTTCTTCTGCCTCCTCCTCTTCGTCAGAATGGACCACCTACATGGGCCAAACGAAAAAGAAGTTAGAAAAATTCACAAAATTTAGCTAAGTGTGGAACTGAAATCAAAGAAGAACAAAAGGCAACTTACCCTGGTCCGTGAGGTGCCCAAACCTGGCCCGGAGGGATCTGCCTCTGATGAGCTATCTTCCAAGTGAAGGGGACTCCTCGCAATGGGCTCCCTAGAGCTCAGGGGAAGGACCTCTGGCAGAGGCTTCCCATGCTGGTCAATATAGCTGCGGGTACTGTCCACCCCCTCCCTGTAATGGAGGACGGTACCATCAGGCCGGTTCTCGAAGAGAACCCCGGCCGTTGCAGGAGCCAAGGATCTCACCTCTACGGCCCTCGCCTTGCTACTCGGCTTCGGCTTCGACTTCATCACCTTCTTCAAGGATTTTTCAGGAGGCCCCTCGATGGCCTCAGTTTCTTTGGGAGCTTTGGAAGGGAGAATGGACTCCACCCCTGCTCCTTCTCCCACCGTTCTCGGGAGTACCCCACAGGGCAAAATGTCCTCTGAGGCCAGAGAAAATTGTTCCCCTTACAGGAGGTAGGGGAACTGCAAGTCAACAGGCGCTCCGCATCACGCGTGCCTGCATCCGACCCATTTGGGCCCCACCAGTTAAGGGCCACCTCCAGTGACCCGATATTGGGCTCACCGAGGCCCCTCAGCTTCGAGGCCACAGTGGCCTTGTTTTTTTTGGTGCTGAGCACCCTCCCCGGCCTGGATGGGAGAATCAGGTCATCTCGGTGGAGCCAGTGGCCCTCCACCACGATCACATCTTGCGTGTAACCCCGATTCGAATCGGAGTTACCTGTGATCAGTTGATTATGGGACCGGCACCACAAATAGGGCTGCCTGCTTTTTGCCTGGGAGCTTGGCTCGCTCTGCAGGAACTCATAGCAAGCCAAGAGCTCCCTAAGCCCCAACGGTTCTGGCAGGGCCGGACCCAGTAGAACGTTGAGGGCTTCCATTCCGGCATAGATGCAGTGTGCCTGCAGTGGCCACTGGAACGAAAGAGTCTATGTCCAGGCGCACAACTCTGCCAGTAGTTCCGGGATGGGGAGGTCGGTGCCCCCATACATGAGAGTGGAAAGGGAGAGGGTCACCATGTTATTGGGATCTGCCACAATCCCGTTCACCTCATCGACACTCTTGCATTTCCGGAGTTTGAAGTCTTCACCGATCCCACAGAGCTGTCGAAACTCGTCGAGGTCGGGCCCATGTAGCCTTACCATTATACTGTTGTCATTCGAGGCCACGGACAGGGCCGGGTCTAAAATCAGTGCCCGGAATGGCAAGGCATTTTCCATCACGGCCAGGCGCCGTGGTTGGGCAGCAACCATCGGGCCCTTTCCGGCTCCGTGAACTATGACCATATTGAGTGGGTGTCTGTAGATTTGCTAAGTGTGGGGAGGAAGAGAGACAAGTGGGTTGCTGTGAAAATTTTAGAGAGAGAACGAGAAAGTGAAAATGAATTTTCACTGAGGGTATTTATAGACCCCCACTGGAAGGTGAAAAGACATTTACCAGAAGGTGAAAAGACAACAACGGCCCATTGCACGAACTCCCACATTTAACCGCCACTGCACAATTAAAGCATTTCACGTGTACAGTAGGCAGAGGCCATCTGCTAAGTGTCACTCAGCAGCCATTTAACATCAATGACATTGATGAAATCGAAGAGACAGAGACGGTGCCTCATAAATGCATACTAGGCGTGCTCCACGTAAGAAATTCATAAATACCAGAACACGTGTCAGAAGACAGGCCATGCTGAGGCATCTCCGCACCGTCAAACATGAGAACAGAATGACCGGAGCCCCCGTAACGACTGAAGATCCTTGTCGACCTCGTCCTTAACAATGTCAGCACCCCCTCGTCCGGGCCAATACCACCACCACAGTAGGCTATCCGGGCCTGTCAACCATGGGTGACGCATCACCCCGGATCTTGGGAGGTCGAGTTGTGCTTAGGCCGGCCTAAAGAAGCGTGTCAAGTATGCCTCCCCAATTAATGCTGCTGCTCTCTTAGGGGACCCCTCAGCATTTCATCGACGTGGCGCAATCACATGCCATCACCTGTGGGCCCCGGAAGAGGATTGTACTCTGGTCAGAGTCATAAATGACCTAACGTCGTCAGATTAGTACTTGACAGTATAGTGATCCAAGGGCTGTTACGATTCTGGATCATACTATAAATACCCTCACTAATACTACTTAGTGGGGGACAGAAAAAGACAGAGAGGAGAGATAAAGCTGAAACAACCCGGACTACCTAAACACAACCTGTGACATCCGACACCATGATTTGTAACCGGTCCGATCCCTCACCCTTCATTACATACTTACTTTCAGTCTCGAACTATACTGACTTGATCGTTGGAGAGGGAAAACCTGGTTCCAACCCCGGGCCCCTGTTCGTTTCTTGTGCAGGCACGAGAAGGACCCCGCCACCGAAGCAGACCACCCTTGTACGGAGCCGACGCGCATTGATTGATTAAGCCGAGCCTAGGAAGAAAATTAGGCTCGCCAATTGAGGACGTCGTGTTCTGGGACGACACGTCATCGACACGTGCTGCTGAGCTGTCCGGAAACAAGGCCCCAGTCGGCTATCGCAGCCACCAGAGTAAGGCTCAAGCCTTTGCCTCCTCACCCATGATGCTATACGAGAACCGGCCCTCAACCGACCCCACTGCAGGTCCATTTAATCATGGAGACTAATCCCTTTTTTCTCTGTTTATATACATGAACACACTCAGATATATATACTAGTTGTACCCGACGAAGGTATTCATACATATTATTTGCCTTACTGCCATGGTATTTCACATATGGACTTTAAGTCATCAAGTCACTTATTATCAAGTTACTGCCAGAACCAAACCCGGTAATACATAAGGTCCTAATGGACTACAACAATCCAGTGAATATACTTGAACAAACCGGAACTTTGGGAATCATCGGGACAGGCCGCCGTACAATTCCCATACACGGCCGCCTCCAACGTTTGACAGAACCTTCAACCTGATAAAAACACCAACCCCCTGTACCGACATGCTTACAAGATATATCTGTTTATATATTATCTTTGTTATTGTACTTGTCCTTTGTAAGCTAGGTACAACTTAGGTGCCGAAGCGGTAAAGAGCCGGGCTACAGACCTCGGACCGTAAATGTATTAAACTGTTTTATTGATTACTGCTATATTATCTGGTCAACTGCTTCAGTACGTCCCGATGGGCGTTTAGCGAATAAAATATATAAGACGAGCCTAGGAAGAAAATTAGGCTCGCTAAATGGCGCCGTCTGTGTGAAACGTAAATTTGCTAAATAGTTCTGAAAGCCATACAAAAAAAAATCATGTAGAAAAACTGCCAGAGAATATGCTGAATAAAATAGATAACTTAGACCCATGCGGTCATAGTACATCCCAGCAAGGTGTCGATCCTCTGGGAGCATCGGTTTAATCTCAAACAACTTTCTCATAAGTGCCCTGATACACTTAGGCCCGTGCGGCAACGGTTCTCTCACAAGTGTCCTGATACACTTAGGCCCATGCGGCCGCGGTTCTCTCACAAGCATCCTGATACACTTAGGCCCATGCGGCCATGATTCTCTCACACGTGTCCTGATACACTTAGGCCCATGCGGCCACGGTTCTCTCACATGTGTCCTAATACACTTAGGCTCATACGGCCACAGTACACCCCAGACGGGTAAAACCCTATGGGGGCACCACCTGCTCCAATATTGATAAGTAAAGTCCTATCACCGCGGTACAGTCTTACGGTGATAAGTAAAGTCTTATCATCCCGGTACAGTCCAATAGTGATAAGTAAAGTCTTATCACTCCGGTATGGTGATAAGTAAATTTTTATCACCCCGGTACAGTCTTACGATGATAAGTAAAGTCTTATCATCCCAGTACAGTCCAATAGTGATAAGTAAAGTCTTATCAGTCCGGTATGGTGATAAGTAAAGTTTTATCACCCCGGTACAGTCTTACGGTGATAAGATAAAGTCTTATCACTCCGGTACAGTCTTACAGTGATAAGTAAAGTCTTATCACCCCGGTACAGTCTTACAGTTGTACGCCCCAGACGGGTTATTACCCGATGAGAGCACCAGTTCCGTTTCAAACCGGCATAAGCCTATGTGGCCACCGTACGCCCCAGACGGGTTATGACCCTATGGGAGCACCGGTTCAGTTTGAAACCGGCATAAGCCTATGTGGCCATCGTACGCCCCAGACGGGTTATGACCCTATGGGAGCACCGGTTCAGTTTCAAACCGGCACAAGCCTATGTGGCCACCGTACTCCCCAGACGGGTTATGACCATATGGGAGCACCGGTTCAGTTTCAAACCGGCACAAGCCTATGTGGCCACCGTACGCCCCAAACAGGTTATGACCTTATGGGAGCACCAGTTCAGTTTCAAACCTGCATAAGCCTATGTGGCCACCGTACGTCCCAGACGAGTTATGACCCTATGGGAGCACCTGCTCCAATAATGATAAGTAAAGTCTTATCACTCCAGTAGAATCTTTCAATTTTATACCCCGAATGGGGACTACCCACTGAGAGCACCTGCCTCAGTACATGTATCGACCCATACCAAACCAAGTTAGTCCATCATCGATAGTATTCGAGCTCAGCCGATCACGGGCTTCTCCGACACAGTCCATCACCGACAGTCTCTGAGCCTAGCCCACCACGACTTTCCTGGCATAGTCCATTATCGACAGCCTTCAAGCCTAGGCCACCATGGCTTTCCTAGCACTGCCCACCATTGGCGGCCTAAACCCATCTCGGACTCTCTCGACGATCTCCGTCCCTTGATCTAGTCCCCCCTCGACATTCCCCGACCTTTTTCCGTCCTGGACATCTACGACCTAGTATAAAATTACTATTCGAACCCCTCAAATCCCAAGGAAGACCCATATTTTCTACCACGACAAGTTACTCTTTGAAGCCCCTCGAAAGCTCCGTCTTTGAGGGAGACTTTGTCATGTTTCTATGACAATGGTTCACATACAGTTCATTATATTTATTTCACGTGATAGAATTAGTCACGCTCTGACGGCTCCGCCCATCACGGATTCCTTTGACTGGTTTGCCCATCATGGGTTCCTTTGACACATTTCACCATCACTAGATCCAGGATTATACGATCGATCTCGGTCTTATGACCTCAGCCACTGCTTCGGTCTTATGACCTCAGCCACTGCTTCGGTCTTATGACCTTATTTACCAGTCCCGTGACTCGGGATCTATCTCGGTCTTATGACATTATTTATCAGAATTATACGATCGATCTCGGTCTTATGACCTCCGACAGTGCTTCGGTCTTATGACCTTATTTAACAGTCCCGTAACTCGGGATCTATCTAAGTATTATTACATTATTTATCAGTATTATACGATCGATCTCGGTCCTATGACCTCCGACAGTGCTTCCGTCTTATGACCTTATTTTTCAGTCCCGTGACTCAGGCTCTATCCTTGTCTTATGACATTATTTATCGGACCTATGAATCGAGACGTTGGGCGATGCCCTCAGGCTTTACTCTGTTTCAGACTAGGATCGTGCTATTTATTATACCTCGATCTTACGACCTCAGACACCGCATAGCAAAGGAAACCGTGTCAGGTACATGTTTTATATTTGTTTGATTGCTTGTTCGTTATCCAGCACCATAGCCAGGACCGAACGCACTCCAGAGCCCTCGGTCATGTCTACGCCACTGAACAAGGCGCTGTTGGCGAGGGTATTTATGAATTCCTTTTCTATTTATTAGTACTGTCTAATTTACATGTCTAACGGTATTTATTTCATACAAAACTGTACTGCATTTATAAAAACCGTTAACAGTTCGGCCCGATTAATAAAAGCCCAAGTGAATAGTAAAACCTAGTTTAACCCTTTAAATACTTATCATTTCCCACCAATAAAGGGGGCCCTCTCTCTCTCTGGGAAGAAAAACAGGCAGATAGATATATATACATAGAGTGATAGAGACAGAGAGATGGAGACTCCATTTTATAATAAATGAAGGATGAACAAGCAATCTAGAATGGGGAGTTCGCCATCTGAGTCGGAGGTGTCCGATCAGTTGCCACGTGGCAGCTACAGCCTCATCGCTGGCGTCAGCGAGTCCGAGCGCTCCACTGGCTTCTCCTCTCCGCCGTCCGCCACCGGGGTTTGTTTTCCCGATCGCTGGAGGAGGAGGAGGAAAGGACGTCGTGTTCTGGGACGACACGTCATCGACACGTGCTGCTGAGCTGTCCGGCAACAAGGCCCCAATCGGCTATCGCAGCCACCAGATTAAGGCTCAAGCCTTTGCCTCCTCACCCATGATGCTATACGAGAACCGGCCCTCAACCGACCCCACTGCAGGTCCATTTAATCATGGAGACTAATCCCTTTTTTCTCTGTTTATATACATGAACACACTCAGATATATATACTAGTTGTACCCCACGAAGGTATTCATACATATTATTTGCCTTACTGCCATGGTATTTCACATATGGACTTTAAGTCATCAAGTCACTTATTATCAAGTTACTGCCAGAACCAAACCCGGTAATACATAAGGTCCTAATGGACTACAACAATCCAGTGAATATACTTGAACAAACCGGAACTTTGGGAATCATCGGGACGGGCCGCCGTACAATTCCAATACACGGCCGCCTCCAACGTTTCGACGGACCCTTCAACCTGATAAAAACACCAACCCCCTGTACCGACATGCTTACAAGATATATCTGTTTATATATTATCTTTGTTATTGTACTTGTCCTTTGTAACCTAGGTACAACTTAAGTGCCGAAGCGGTAAAGAGTCGGGCTACAGACCTCGGACCGTAAATGTATTAAACTGTTTTATTAATTACTGCTATATTATCTGGTCAACTGCTTCAGTAGGGCCCGATGGGCGTTTAGCGAATAAAATATATAAGCCGAGCCTAGGAAGAAAATTAGACTCGCCATCTTCCTCCGGCATTTCTCATGATTCCCAATTTTGTTTGGGTTTCTCCATATTTTCCTAGTATTGTTATCCTTTAACTAGTATATTGTTGTTGGTAGGGAGTTCAGACTCAATTCTGTTCAAGTTTTGTTTATTAGCTTAAAAAGCTACAAACAAACAAACATATGCTTTTATGTTCTCCATACAATTTGGAAAAAAGTGAATCTAGAAGACGGATACGCCGGCTTATCTATATTAACAATAGCCTTTAGAGATAAATTATGAAATTACAAATCTTAGTTTCCACTTTAAATTGTTTTAGTCAAGTCATAGCAACTACTGTGTAACGTCTTAAAGAAAGGCCCTTTGAAATGTACAAAATTGTAAAAAAAAAAAAGTCAATTGGATTCTTTTATGCAACATAAGGAGCAAAAATGTAAAATCCATCAAATTTTTCGTGCGTCATAATTACCAGTGATGTAACCTAAGGACTGGGAAAGGAAACTAAAAAGGAATATACAAAAGCTTAGGTGATGCTATGTTAAATCGGAAGTCGGATATTACATCAGAGATCGGTTTACCAGAGTTAATGATGATACCATTAATAAAGGACGGCTTTCGCTTCTGATTTAGGACTTGATTTAGTTTAATAGTTTTATAGCAAAATTAGCCCGTAATCCTTTGTTAAGAGTCTGTGACTATCAGAATCCAATGAATTAATTTAAATGTTTAATGCAAATTAAAGGGCTGTGATGCTTCATAGTTTTAGACTATTTTGTGAATAATGGTAGCTTTTTACCTTTTCTAATGCATGGCTCCCGTAATAGAAGAGTAAATCGATCCCAACTCAAGTATATATATAGTTAACTTCTTTAGGTTAATTTTCCTGTGTTTCTCTTTATTAGCAAATTAACTTGTAGAACAACAAAACAAGGGTATTAGTTTATTTTTTATGAATATATAGTTTTCGACAACGAAGGAACTAGGTGATGACAGTCGAAAGCCAAACTCAAGCAAGGAGTCCGACATGCAGCTCGAAAAAGTACACCCGTATCATGCGAATAGATAGAATATAACAATTATCCAAAACGTGCAAAAAGAAAGAAATAAACCAGTTAATACGTATTGATATCATCATTCATCCAAATAAATAGACACAATCGAGATGAAATTACAAGGCAATGCCTAAAAAACGGAACTATCCGAAATTTATTTCTAAATGAAACTCTACTCCAATCAATTGTGACATACCAGAGATCTCCAATACAGAAAATTTTCCTTTATTCAAGATACCAACTTCTGAGTTCTGGAGCAGATTTTCTCTATTCTTAGCAATCAACCAACGCATTTCCACACTAGTATCCCTTCTTTCGAAGCCTAAAATCGTTACTTTATCAATTATTAAATTGCTATTTATTGCAAATTCGCCATTCACAACCTCGGATTCAAGAATTACTTTGTTTCCAATTATACCCCCATGAAATCTCACAAACGTCCATATCCCACCAACCTTTCCCATCTCCAGCGACTCTCCATCATCCAAAAACACTTCTCCAGTGCTATTCATTTCACCACTTAACACCACCAATAAGTGAAACGGTGTTTTCCTAGCTGTTTCCGTGGTCATACCTTAAATTTACATAATAAGATTTTAATTAAAATACCAGAAGTAACAGCTTCTATGTTCTAAAGCATAAGTAAAAGTCAGTTATCGTCATACCTTCCCCTTGCATTGCAATTATGTTCCCTTCTCGTACGTGTACATTGATATGATCAACAGGTGCATTAAGAGACACAATCTTACCAATATCAACACTAACATAACTCGAATAATTAAATAGGTCAAACCAATTTCCTGCTGGAAAATAAACGTCTACGGAGGTGGCTCCTTCTTTTAAAACAGGTGATACCAATACACCTCTACCAATGAGAAACTGTGAGCTGATATCATATGTATTGGTGTCGTGTGGGAAAGAGAAGAAAAGGGGTCGAGCGATTGGTGTTCCTTTTTTATGTGATTGGTAACTCAAAGTGTAGAAATAAGGGAGGAGTTTGTAGCGGAACCCTAACATCTTCCTTGCGGTAGCGGCAACTGTGTCCCACATGTAGAGCTCTTGACGGATAGTATTCTTCTCGGAATGGTCTCTTGCAAATGGATAAAATGCACCTAGCTGAAAAACGTTAGATGAATTAGTCACGTTGGATACCAAACTCTTATCACAAATTTGATATGTAGTCCAGAATCATACCCTAATTAAATTAATTAGCGAAAGATTAATTTTTGCTAGAGGTGATCTTTGAGTACCAAATCTAAGAATTAAGCAACAAAATATTCAGAACTTCATAAACAACTGAAATCTAGTTTTTGTGTAACATTAAAGGTTCTATATATTTCTAATTTTCTATTAACCAGCTGACACTTTAAGAACCCAAAAAGTTGCAATATTCCAAAAAGCACAACAATGGAAAGGGGCACAACCTTTAAAAACAAATAAATAAGCTGCAAATATTGAAGACATAAATTTTGATTGGTATTAGAAGACATGATTTTTTTAACGAATTAACAGGATGAATCCACATCGTCGACTTGACTCAAACCCGGAATAAGCAATGGTGATCAGTGAAAGGGTTAAACACATATAGCATGTTTCAAAATGACTCGAAAGGCGGCCTATCATCATCAACCATGTTATAAAAGTTACTTATGTAAAGCAGAGAAAAACAAATTGACGCAAATCTTAATATGTGCTATATACAGATTATCAATTGAGTTATAAATTAGTGGATCAAGCTGCCAAAACAAACTTCACAATATTTCTATCTTACAAGTAACTTCCAAAACCACCAACAAAGGCCTCCTTACATAAATTAGTAAATTACATGCTAGCCTCCCAGAGAATTCTTAAGGTTATAACCACTTTTATTTTTTAAAATATTTGGGAGTGTTATCATTTGAAACTTTCAACAACATGAACAATAAAAACGTTTACCTGAATCCATCGTCGACATAATTCTTCTGTTGTGTTCCCTGAGAATCCGCAAATATCAGCTCCAACCATTGGAATTCCAAAAAGTCCAGAATTCAAAATAGCCGGAATTGTGAATGCTAAATCATCCCATGTGGAAGCTATGTCACCGGTCCAGTGAGCGGTGTACTTGCCTGACCCTACAAAAGTTGACCTACTAAGAATGAACGGCCTTTTCCCCATTAATTTGGTCAAGGCTGCATTTGTTGTTTTGGCTTCTAACAAACCATAAAGATTGTGAGCATTATACTCTGCAATGTTATCGTAGTGTAGAGACGAGCCTGGAATAGTTTTCTCATTAATAGGTCGGTGTATTCCAGAATTATTAATCAAATACGGAGGATTATCAAGAGATGAATATGGACTGGGAGGCGATGTGTTGAAATTGGAAATCTCGTTCATGTCGATCCAGAGGCCATCGAATGAGATAAGGTTTTGAAACATTTTTATTTCTTCCGTCCAAAAAAATTCTGTTGCTGGATTAATAAAATCGGGGAAATAAACTGGGCCTGGCCAAACAAATCCCATGTAAGGGATCCCATCATGTTTGATAAAGATGTCGGCTTTGATTCCTCTAATGTAGGTTGCATACGACTCATTTACACTGATACCTGTATAATAAAAAAATTGTTAGTCTATTACGATAAATAGCAAGCACCAAAATAAGATTTTCAAATACGTTTGCGCAAGTGCTCACAATATGTGCAGTATTCGGGACTACGTAATCCATATATAAAAGGCATATGGAGGGCATTAGCAATGTATTTGTACATGTTATCAGTGGTTCAACGTAAGTTAATTAGAAATGATTTCTTAGAAATTTATTGATATCCATCGTATTATAACTCTAATCTTAATAACCGATCTCGAAATCCTATAGAATTTATATGCCAGCCCCTAGAAACAAAACATTACAAAATTAATTAATAACTCACCAGGATCCAAGATGACAACATACTTCTGGCCATTCTTATGAAGCGTATCGACAAATTTTCGCACCTCTTTTACAGGATATTTGAGAGGATCAAGAGTGAAATCTTTGTATCCATCCATGTAATCGATATCATTCCACATTGCTTCAAGTGGGATTTTAGCTTTTGCATAGTTGGCAACTACGTTTTCAACATCATATACATCTTCGTAACCATAGCGACATTGGTGAAATCCTAACCACGGTCAAGACACTGTCATTATTAATCTATTAAAACTGCCAAATTAACAAACAAATATATAAATAGGGAATGCTGAGAATAATCTGGAGATATACTCTATTTAAGACCTATTTCCCATCAAGTGCTAGCATGAGTTTTTCACTCCCATCTTAGAGGTACAAAAATTAAATCAGTTTAGTGAATAATTCAATATGTCAGTCAAGAACAATATTCTTGATCCGTATACCCATCAAAATTAAGGAAGACTTAAATGGTAAGTGAATAAGCTCTAAACTAAGTCTATATTGACGATTGAGTGATGCTTAATTGGTGACTTTCTAACAAAAAACTTATACAAAACCTAAAACACATAGAATACATACATGATTGAAACTCACCAAAAGACCAGTACGGCATCGGGGCAGGACGCCCTATTAACTCGGAGTACTGCTCCATCACCATCTCCGGCGTTGACCCCGCAAAGAAATACAAATCTAAAATACCCCCAATCACCTTGTAAGTAATAGTATCCCCTGAATACACAGCATCCATACCATTACTATTCATCAACAAAACCCCGTGTGTGGAGCCTGCAAGAACCTTCCCTTCACTATCCGGGGACCTAATGTCCATGTAAAATGGATGTGACCCATAGAGGTTAAGGTCCAAGTTGGAGCTGCCAATGTCGGCGTTCCAAAGGGTTAGTGTTTGATTAGGAGTGAGCTTGAAAGAGGCTTTTGTGTGCTCTCCAAGGCCGTAGAGGGAGGAGCGGAGGGCAGGGAGGGAGGAGGAGATAGATAAGTATTGGTCCTTGAAGACTAAGGGCGACGATGAGGTGTCGAAGAGGGTGTCGTTGGAGGAGCGACGAGTGATGGTGAACGAGAAAGGGGTGGTGTTGTGAAGGGTGAATGTGAGGTCCGAGGACGGGGAGGAGAGGTGAATGTGTTGTTGTTGTTGTTGGAGGTAGCGGCGAGGGGAGTGGGAGGCGGTGTAGTGACGGAGGAGTTGGGTGGGGATTTCCCATCGGTGGTGGTCGGCGTCCGTGATTCGGACACGTACACAAGTTCTTGTCTCGAAGCTAAAAAAAATTGCCCCGAATTAAAAGTGCATTTATCAAAAATTTGTTACAATCTGCTAACGTTGATAACTCAGAAGGATTACATCAACTTATAAGATGTCAGCGGATAAAGTACACGAACAAATCCGTAAACATATTCATGAGTTGATTTGGCCTTTCGGAGTTAACAATATTAGTGATTAACATACAAATCCGTCCCTAATCATATTTGTCATAAAAACTGCAACGCCTATTATGATTAACATACATTTTAGACAACTTCTATATCACGAGGAGTAAGTGATGCGAGCTATATACATAATCGTGCACGAATTTGGTTATAGTTGTCGTGCGGATAGCATTAGTGTTTAAAATCCGAGCCAGTCATACATAGAGTTTAAATTAGTCAGTTTTACTAAAATGAAATTTAGCATACACACAAGAGGTATTGTTGAGTAGGCAATCTGTTGTATAATAAATTCCGGCCTACCTAAAAGTTATTCTTAAGGTAATTATTTCGTTATGTTAGGTTAAGTTAGGGCACGTAAAAAGCTTAAAAGTCGGGAAATTGGAAAAGAAAGAAAGAAGAAATAAAAAGCTATCTCCACTTGAAATATACAGAAAAAATCGGGTTATTATACCTTTGTACCATTAACTATTGCGTGTTTTCGGTTTTGTATCATAAACTATTAATTTTTCCTTTTAGTACCGTGAAGTAAGAATTTGTTTTCGTTTAGTATAATTCCGTTACTTAGGGTTGGTGGTTAAAATCATTAATTTTCAATCATTGGATCAGATTATAAAGATCCAATGGTCTATTCTTAATGAAAGATAAACATATATCATAAACTTAAATATACAATTCATATACTCTATAGATATATACTATTATAATAAGTCAACTAAAAAATTGGATGAAATTGCTAAATATTACATATAACCTTATATTTTTTATTAATTACCATATTACCATTATAATCACATTATTACTACCCATTCAAAGTAACAAAATTATATTAGGTACTCTCAACTTTTAATAACATTATTTTTTTCCCTTTAAACTCACAAAATTAGATTAAGTACTTCCAAAATTTTTTTATGTATTTGTAGCAATACGGGTCGCACATAACCCGTATGGTACGTTTACTGATACATAAATAAACATACGGGTACATTATAATAAATTAGAACCCACGTTACAAATATACATATACGATACATAAATTTGCAGGGTTGCGACAATCAGGGTAAGGGAAAATAATTAGGGAGGATTGGGGAAGGGAAAGCAGGTGAGATAACGACGGAGGTATTGGGTCTAAAATACGATGGTGAATCTAAGGTGCGATGTTTTTTTTTTTGGACATCGGAATATATTGAAGGTGCGATTCATTAACTTACCGGAAAAAAAAACGGTGGGATGATGAATCTATGCTAAAAAAATGGTGGTGGCTTTGTGGAGGAAGTCATGGGCTAATTGTATGGTTAGGGACGACAAAATTGAGAGATTGAGAAATTGGGTACTTTACCTGAATTTAAAGAATTGGGGATTTTTGAGAAAAAACAGATCTGGGCAAACATGACAATTAAATGACATATTAGTTTCTTATTATAATTTTATATGTATATTTTTTTTTTGCTCTACAGTTTTATATGTATTCTATTAATATGTTACCTATATTTATTAACTGGCCATCTTGTTTCATAATTTAATATATTATAAATTTTGGATAATTTTTAAATTATAGATTTCAATGTAAGCTTGTAAAGTTTAAAGTAATTATTTTTTCAAACTTTTTTACATACCTAATTCCATATATTTTCTGAGATGATTATACTTTATGTACTTTTCGAAAGTTTTGTATTTCCATATATTTCCATATACTTGTAGTGTCTAATGTTTTTTTTTGTAAGAAGAATTTATATAGTTTGGTACTATTACTTTCTTAATCATTTCAATTATATATATTTTTAATTTAAAAGATTTCTACATTTTATACCATTATCATTCTATTATAATAAGTCAAACCAAGATAAATGATACTGCCCAATTTTTTCAAAAATACACTTACTATGTTTTAATAATTATCAATATAGCTAATCTAATTAATTAACAATTTGTTCTAACTATATTTTATTAATTACGGATGTAGCCTAAATTAATTAATAATTCGTTTTAACCTGCATAACTACAATAAATGATATCAAATCTGAATATTATGTTAAAAATAAAATATATCACGAGATGTATGTCATTACGCGTTTCACACGCGTTGGTTAACTTTTACTAGTATATATATATATATAGAGAGAGAGAGAGATTTTATGTGTGTATAGATCATCCCCATATATATATACCTAAAGTTTCAATTATGTCTTTACTTTAAAAGATTATATGGTAGGCTAGTAAATACATAATGTAAACAAGGGCATAGCAGTAATATAACCATAAAAGAGGCATGTCTCTTTTTCGGCCCATTTTTGAACGGTATTGTATTAAAAACAAAAGTTATTACTTCATGATGTTAAAAGAAAAAATTCATAATTTATGGTACAAAAGCGAAAACATGTAATAGTTAATGGTACTAAATTATAATTAACCTGAAAAAATCTGGAGAAAAAAGAACAATACAAAAAGAAACGTCCCTGTTGGTCTGTTAGAAAAAAACTTATGTCAAAATCATAAATAAAAAAATGCACTTTTATTTTGCAAAATCAATGTATTCCCAAAATAGTGTTCAGAGGCTCCTAATACAAAACTGTGTTTAATAATAGTGCCTGTTGTAAAACAATGTACTGTTGCAAAATAATATTCTATTTTTAAAAGCTGAAAAGAAGAAGGTATTTTCTATTTTTCCCGAAGTTATGTTTTACTCTAACATTTGTCTTCTGACAATTATTAATGAAATAAACGTTAAATTACTCCCTTCGACACGTTACAAACCTATATACAATTTTGATCGGTTTATAATTTTTATTAAAATTGTCGAAATGAATTTTTTTTAAATCTAATCATAAAATTTAACATTTGAACTATATAATAAACTTTTAAAAAATTTGGTTCTGATAATTTTGATAAAAGTTCTTGACCGTTCAAAATTACACATAGTTTCATAATAAAAAATAAATAGTAACAGGAGTAATAAAATAAAAATTAATCTCATCCCAAATAACAGATGACATCAGTCTAAATAATTGAGACATTGAATGAGCAGACTTGGGGTTGGTATCAACTTATCAAGAACAAATGAATGGTCAATATTAATAATAGAAAACTAGACATATATACAGTGTACTAACCTAACAATAAGACTGAGCCTCTGAATATCTGGTCCCAAATTTGTGGTGTTTCTAATGAGTTCAAGCTCTGCTGCTAAGAACTTTCCGACGCCATCCACACTCACGGATCGAATAACGTAACCGTCCCCGACAGTTTCTTTTTCTAAGTTCTCTGATTTTGCAACACTAAACAAAAATGAAACATTAAAGAATATGCAGATAAGTGTAGTAACATGTATTAGTGTCTTTGATCTTTTCTTTTTCTCCATTTGTTTAAATCCTTGGAAATGAAGATAGACGCTATCATATAGTTGAACTATGGGTGTAAGCAAATTCTAGATAATATGTCCTTTTCAAGCATGTCAAGTGGGATATACTTTAAGTTCACCCAATAAAATTATTCAATCCTGAAGAAAATAAATTATATTGAAATCATGTGAGATATAACTAGTATTTGTAGAAAATTAGATAACCATGGGCTTTAGATTCAAATTATTTGGTCCACCAGCCACCATCTTCATATCAAAAAATATATTGCAAGAAACTATTTTTTACTCAATAGTTCATCATTTGTCAAGTATAAACCTTGCACGAAGGCTAAAGCTTCCACTTCTAGGCTTGAACTAGCCATCCAAGTACCAAGAAACTATTTTTTAACATGTATTTTAGCCGAAATCTTTGTATTGTATCACTCCGGATAATGAATAAAATATCAATCCGTCCCGCCATTGATACACCTTTTTGAGTAAATTATAGATCACAACATAGAACTTTCATACTTCCGTTTTTCGGTACTTCCATTTCGAAATAAATTTCTTCTACCACAGAAGCTAACCAGAATAATCTAATGTCAATTGTTTATTTATGTTATTTATAAAGAGAATCATCACTTTCTGTCTTTCGCCATTTATTGCTCAAATGGATACACATGGGCAAAACCCTACAACTGTAAAATTGTCATCCCTCAAAGGGAAAAGCTCAGAACATGAGCAAACCCAAACAAGCATACACCATACAAACTAAGAAATTGCAGAAGACCACTTCATAGGTTTTGCTTGTTTGAAGTAAGACACTTATTGAACATTGAAACAAAATACATGATATAGATGTAACAGACCGAAAATTATCCTACAACATCAAAAATTGAAATTTAAAGTGCAGTTTCTTGAATTGTGAAGGCTTGGATGTTTTACTTGATGAACTCCATCACATGAAATCCAAGTGCAATGGGAAAAAACTTTGTTTCCACAAAACCAGCCTCTTTTGCTAGCACCTCAAATTCTGCTTTCGTTCTCTCTCTTCCCTCTTGTTGAAGCATCATTGTAAAGTCCAAAGTTATCACGTTTGCACTTTCTTCGTTGGTTTGTAAAATTTCGGGGACAATAAGTTCTGTCGATATAACTTTACCATTCTTGGGCAATGAATTCCAGCAGTTTTTCATAATTTTTATGCATTGTACATCGTTCCAGTCGTGCAGTATAATCTTTCAAAATAATATCAATAGAGTAAAGATTTAAGACACAATCAAGTGGAAATTGGGTTTCTAAAAGCACAGTTGTGAACATAATGGTTTTAGTGAATATACATGTTAGCAAATATATATAGGTGATTTAGTCATATAAAAAAGGGCAAACTCGCGCTGCTAAAGCTCCCGCTATGCACGAGGTATCTGAAACATAAATGTCGTCGTGCAATATGCTTCACATTTTAAATTTTCGTGATATGAAAGAAGGAGAAAAGTGTATTGTCATCAAAGCCCTTCCCTATACTATAGTAAAGCTTTTTTTGGCCCTTTATTATGCAAGATTTTAATGCTTCACATACTTCTAATTAACGTCTCAGTGCTATCGATTCTCAAACATAGATGGAATCAACAATGAAAAAGACAACTTAGCAAACCTTCATGAAAATTGTTTCTGCTTTCGGTAATGACTCAAACATGTCTCCTCCAACATTCTTCACACCTATAAAAGTGAACGATTCCATGCCCTATGTTAGAACATGGTCAGATCCCAGAAACATAGTGAAAACTTATAATAATATGCAGTACTCAAGGTATGTACAGAAAATATAGTGAGATTGACTGAAGTATCGAGTGTTAGGTGCAAAAAGAGTAAAACAATAATAATCGGGTTCAAGGGGCAGGATGTAATCGTCCGATGATTTTTTTTAAAAAAAACTCATGATTCCTAGTCCTCTTGTCTACGATAGAAGATATAAAGTGCTGTAATCAGAATTTTAATTGTTATATTTGGCCGAAAAAAAAGAAAAATACTTCTTAGATGTTTGGAGTTGCTTAAGAGTAGCGCAAAATTAGATGGATAGCTAGTTGATGCAATCACATTTCATTAATTGTACCAGCTTATGTGAATCCAACAGTTTAGACCTAAATATGTCCAGTTACTAAATGCATACAATAAAACTCTACAGAAAAAACAAAAATGTTAGATATTGATGAAAATATATAGACCTACCTTGAATTGTTTTAGCATTAGCAATAACATGTGGCATGTCAAAGTTGATACCACGAATGTGAGGGTTCCTTGAGATAATCTTCTCTATATCACCTCCCAAATTACCTCCAACATCCATTAATTCCGTTACGCTTTCAAATCCATCATAATTATCCAGCATAGTATCAATAACAAAGCTCGAGAGGCACATGAGGAGCTTATTAAACGAACTCTCAAATTGTTGATTCTTCGAGGCATACTCGAACAAGGTTTCCCCATGGTAAGCTTTAAAAACCGGCACACACCCTGGTTTTAGAACGGTGTCTTTAATCATATAAAGAGACTCTACCGATTCTCTTTCGGAAGGGAACATCACTAAAGCGCTTAGAGAAAAGCCATCGGGGGATGTAGTTAGGTAAAATGACTCCGGTGTTAGACCATAGTAAATGACACCATCTTGATTAGTCGACATGGACAAGATCGAGTGAACACCCAACATTCTTAGTATCCTCTCTAGCGAAGATAACGCATCGGGGTTTTTTGTGGGTATTTTTGAGAGAATTTCGGCGCAAGAAAGTTGAGAGTCGGGACCAATAATATCGAAGACTTTGAGCTCGATCGCAGCACGTACGGCCATTTGAACAAATACCATCCTTCCCAATCCCATGGGTGTTATAAAACTCGCATTTTCTTGGCCTTCCATTTTGGCAAAAAAAAAGTGGTCCTTTATTTTTACAATATTAGTAAACAATAAAAGGTATATGCTTTAGAATTCTAAAACTCTGCCGCCCTATCCTAACATTTATAGGATGGAGTAATGTTTGTATTTATTGTTGTATAGTGCTACCGATTTTCTTACATTTCATAATATTTAATATAATTATCATCACTTTTATATTTTTAAGATAATTGTTTAACTTTATATATTATTCAGTTTTTCTATCAAATTTATTATTATAACTAAATATTACTATATTTTAATATACTTCTATTAATTTTTTTCAATCCAAATTAATTTACTAAAACAACCACATTAAATAAGTTATAAATTTTCTCGTATTTAAATTAAAAGTACACTTTTACAACTTATAAGTAAACTTTTTGGTTTCTATAAATTATCAGATTTTTTATCAATTTTTCTATCAAAACTATACAACTCATTTTTTTGTTATTTTATTAGTTTATATATGAAAAGTATAAATAAAAGACAGATAATAAAAAAAAGTAAGAAAAATAAATTATTATTTTAATTATATAAGAACATCTTAATCTCTTATATTTAAGTAATATTTGAGTTAATGTAAATTTAAAATAATAGATAACAAAACTGATGCATGTACAATTTTATAACAATATGTTTAAATAATTTAAGTTATGAGTTATACCACGGAAGTCTCCTCTTCTAGCTTCATGGGTCCACCGCGTCAAAACATGATACAGTTTTTCTCTAATGCCTTTTACAAAATATTAATATGTCGGCAAAAGTGATTTAGTGGACTCGATCTGGTTTGTATCAGGATTGGACTGAGATTGTTTAGAGTTTGGATTTTTAAACCTCAAATATTCTGTATAAACGCACAGACCGTAGATTTAATCTACGGTCTGTGTAAATTTAACAGAATATTTGAAATTAAAAATTAAAATTAAAATTCTAATAATTAAAATTAAAATACTGAATATTTTTTTCAAATTAAACATGATTTTTTTTTACATAAAAATGCCTTATTTTTGAAATTTGATATTTTTTTCAAGTGTATAATTTGATATTTTTTTGAAGTGTATAATTTGATATTTTTGTCAAGTGTATAAGTTGATATTTTTCTCAAGTGTATAAGTTGATATTTTTTTCAAATAAGGCATTTTTTTTTTGGTGTCAATATGAAACATTAACTAAGTCGTCAATTTGGTGTCAATCGTCAATTTTCTTAAATGAAACAATCATAAATTATATAAATTTCATAAAAGAAATTAACTCAATATTCAAACATGAATATCAACTTATAAATTTCATAAAACAAATTTATTAAACAAAATTTACAACAAAATTTCATAGAACTAAATTTCATAAAACAAATTTATTAAACATTTGTTTACATCATATAAATTTACAACAACTTGGAAAAAATAGTAATTTACATCAAATTAAAAATAAAGAAATGATTATGGACTTAGGTCTATAGCTTCGTCTTCATTTGCTTTTTTCTTTCCCGATTGCTTTTCCAGCGCCATATATAACTTGAAATTTGGTCGAAAAAGTTCCTTCCATGGCGCAGCTGTCTCAGTGCGCGTTTGTTCCCACCGTGCTATAATTCCTGGCATTGGGAAGATCCCTTCTTCTTTAGGAATAACCTGAGCATAGCGACAACTGTTGACGAACACCATTACAGTCGGGATGTAATTTGTCGTTCCCCGAGTCGGACCAGTATAAAGAGGTAAAAAAGTACTGTTCCACACGTTTACCCCTCCATCATTATTGTGCCATAAGGACAACAATACAATTGGAATATTGTAATGAGAAGCAATTAAAAACCCATAAGACGGAAATCTCATCCATTTGTCAAGAGGTGCGGGATTTGTAGCATGATAAAAATTTAAACTTGATAAAATATAATCATACCGGTAATCAAAGCCAAGATTCTCAAACAGCTCATAATAAACACCTTTCATTTGCTGCAGCTCTTGAAACAACTCACATCTTACCGCATACCAATCATCTTCCCCATGCTGTTTACCCGTCACATTTGCAAGTACCCGAAACCCACAGTTACCATCCCCACGCACATCATAAACCGTTTCGATGTAACTATGTAACATGAACCATATTTGGTCACTGTACAGGAAGGTTGGCCTATTGGGGGTGGGTTTAGGGTTCTGGTTTCGCGGCCTCCTAGTTGGGTTTACCCTTACCTCCGGTGTTTCATCAGCCTTGCCTTTGCCCTTGTCCCTACTAGCACCAGCACCATGTTCCTCCTCCACATACTCCCATCCCGACTTATCCCTCTTACTAGATTTGTCGCCTTTTCTAGGTCTCCCCCTATTTACTCTCACTTCGGGGTCACTGATGCATGTTCTGGCTGGTACGGTTATCTCTCGGAGTTGTGTTTTCATACGCCGTTTTTCAACATTACTTTTCCTAGCATAAACACTTTTAAACTCTTCTAGATCACCCTCTACCCCATAATCATCGGTGTTCCCATTATCATCAATTACGTCTAATTTTTTCCAGAATGGATGAATATATTCTAGAGGAAGAGGCTTCCCGAATAAAATATGTTCACTCATAATATGATGACAAGGTAAACCGTGAGACAATTTGAAACCGCAAGAACAATTCTCATCAGCCTGGCCACTACATTTTTTATGTTCTTGAAATAATAAATCAAAGGCATAGTGTGTGATATACGACCTAAGATTTATAAATAGAGGTGTTCGTTCAGAATGTGGAAAATAAGACTTGCATTTATCCAACTTCATCTTAATATCCTCAAACTGTTTTTCTAGAATTCTATTCACCTCTACCCAAACAGTTTCAAGCGTGCCAGTATTTGTGGAAAGGGATCTTTTCAGCTTAGCATGCTGTTGTTCGGCTCGATTGCTAGTTCTGTTACCTAGATGTGTTGTATGGTTGGTATAGCATGCAACAAACTTTTCAGCATAATCATTTAAAAGCTTGTCTACATACTTAATCACAGCAGGGTACGATTTGTAAGAGGAATTGAAATAAGTTCGGTTATGATTGTACTCCTCTATCGACTCAGAATCAACCAATAAACCCCAATCATCTAGAAACGTTTGCCACTCCTCATCAGGGATCTTTTTACGGCAGTTTTTCAAAACATTTTTTGCAATATGAAAAGTGCACAAAATATGATGAGAATCGGGAAAAACAACGGACAAAGCATTTGATAAGGCCATTTCCCTGTCGGTTACAAAAACCCTAGGTAGTATACACCCCTCCAATGTAACTTTAAATTTTTCCAATGCCCATATATAACTTTCCTTTGTCTCGTCACTCATGAAAACAAAACTTAAACAATATGTTTGGTTCGTTGATGTCATTCCTACGACTTCTAGAAATGACATATTAAAACGGTTTGTTCTATATGTACAATCCATTAACAAGACATCAGGAAAAGCTTTGAACATCCTTATAGAATCGGGGTGTGCAAAAAACAAGTTCTCAAGGGAATGGGTTGATGGGTTCATATTATAGTAGAACGTGTAGCGATGGCTATCCAACAAATTAAACAGTTCCTGTATCGGGTTTCTACCATCTCGTTCTTTAAATTTCAGTCCGGCCAAAAAATTATGTATCGTTTTAGCGTTTGATACATTGTCAGGATTTCTATTTTTTATGGCCTCTAATATTGCACCAACTTTAAAACTACTTTGCCTTAAAGTTTTAACAATTTCTTTTTCATCTTGGGTTAAACGAGCACGTCGTGCTTGCCCTTGGAGGTAAGTTGGAGGTGGGTGGTTATGTTGTCCATTTTCTACGTGACACATCCATTCACCATTAACTACGTAACCTTTAATGAAAAATGGACAATCTTTTTTCTTTGTACCTGATTTTACGGAAGATGGTTTCTTTTTTTCGTAAACCCCCGATTTATCACATACAATATCAACATACGGTGTTCTGCTCCCATCACCCCCTCCAGGCCTACGAATCGTAAGAATGAAATCCCAATTTCCAGCCACATCAGCAAGATCAGCAAGCATTTCATCCCTTGTTTCCCAAGTCAATTCATCAACTTCAAAGTGCTCTGAATAATCAGTTAGCTCATCGTTTGAGCCACTGGATGAATTCGCATTGTTGTTGTTATTCCATTGATTGTTGTCATAACCATAGTTGTAATTCATTTTCGAAAAGTGTTTGTTTGTATATTTTATTGGGGAGAAATGAGGATTTTTTTAGAGATTTCCGAAATGTGTTTGTGTTTGATTTTATGGTTTGTTAGAATTGGCAAAATTGAGTCATATTTATAGTGTAAGTTTACACTACAAACCGTAGATTACTTTTACGGTTTGTAGTGAATTTTTGGTGTAGTCATTTCCAAACTTTAATAATGCATTGAGTAGTCAATTTCGGATAGGGTTGTCAAATCATAATAATTCAAAAGTGATAAGGTGTTGTCGGATTTATTTTTATAGATATGGTATCCAATGCAATTTACACTACAAACCGTAGATTACTTTTACGGTTTGTAGTTTTTTTTTTTTTACGTTGTTTACGGTGATTCAGTGCAAAAAGTACATTCGTAAAGTGGCGCTGCATAAATCAGGGGTACAAACCGTACATTACTTTTACGGTTTGCACAAAATACATGCAAACCGTACATTTAATGTACGGTTTGTATGAAATCTATACAAACCGTACATTAAATGTACGGTTTGTATGTATTTTGTGAATATTTAGGGTTTAGGGTTTAGGGTTTTTAATTTAGGGTTTAGGGTTTAGGGTTTGTAATTTAGGGTTTAGGGTTTTTAATTTAGGGTTTAGGGGTTAGGGTTTACGGTTTGTAATTTAGGGTTTAGGGTTTTTAATTTAGGGTTTAGGGTTCAGGGTTTTTAATTTAGGGTTTAGGGGTTAGGGTTTACGGTTTGTAATTTAGGGTTTAGGGTTTTTAATTTAGGGTTTAGGGTTTACGGTTTGTAAAAACTCAATATTGGTCCTATCAATTAAAATACATAATATTTTTTACAAACATACAAATCAAACATACGAATCAAATTAAACTTACGAAATTATAACGTACAAATCAAACATAGAAATCAAATACAAAAACAGTGCATTTATTTTTTTTTGTAACGACTAAATGTTTTAAAGTTGGACATAGGGAGCATCTTTCCCGCCGATGTTAATCTATCCGATGACGGCTCAGCAGACTCTTCGATTTCGTTTAGCTCCGTACGCCGTCTCTGTCGCTGCTGCGATTCCGGATGCGGAGCACGCTCGTGGGATGTAATTGTCAACCCCCGACTCCAACTGTCGGTGGACTGATGACTAGGATGATGCTTGTACGAACCAAATGATTGTCTATGATGATCGAATGGAACATCGGTCTGAACGTAGTCCGACCCAGCAAAAGAAGAACGACGACGATGACCGCTTGAACTCGGACCCGGACCCTGATCTGTAGTCGGGTGTCGACCTCCAGTCGATCTTCTACCCCCGCTACTAGATTCGCCTCTTTCGTCGGGACGCCGACAACTTGAAGCCCTAGTGTAAGTTCGTGGGTCGTAACGTAGGTCGTCATCACCATCGTCGTCGTCGTCGTCATCCCCCTCCGACTGTTCATCAGCTGACCCATACGGATTCATACCCATTTGAGCGAACTCCGCACGTAGTAAGTCCACGTCCCTTTTAGATTTCAGCCGTTTGAACGATTTGAAACTGCGGCGCAACATCGCTTTCTGAAAAAAAAAACAATCAAAAACGATTTATTAGTATTGAAATATACAGAAAAATAAGTAACGATTTATTAGTAAAAAACGATTTAGTAGTTACCATTTTATTGAAGACACCCGTATTCTCCCGGAAACCATAAGGGGGCGGGGCAAGTTCAGGTGGGTTTATGAAGATGCGGGTCCTCTCTCTATACCATCTCATGTAATCCGGTGACGTCCCTGACCCATATTCGCCGTTAATAAGACGGGTGTGGCGGTCATTCCACACGGCTATAAATTCTCCGGTTAGTAAAGGCCAGTCGTGTTTTTGCCCAGTCCCATATCTTCTATCCTTGCCGTGACCCTGTCTTGGTTTCCAAATATATGTAGGAACCCGCTGCACAAAACCGAACTGTCTCATGAACCTGTCCGCGGGGTGGTACTCAATCTTCTCATTACAAATGAGAGGCACAGAACAATGCCACATATAACGGCCCCGCGTGCAGTATTCCGGATACTGATTGAGATCCCCGTAAGGTTGCCACACTATCTGTAATCATCAAATTAGAATATATAAACAATGGTTTAAAAATAGACGAGTAATAAATTCTGCGAACATAAGACAAATGCAAACATATACAACATATAATACGTAAGTTACATGTAATACGAAAATTAAAATTTACCTGTTCAGGCGACATATTGTCAAACTGGTCACGTATGTGGACCACATTATGTCCGTAGACATATGGCGTAAGGTTAGTTTGCCTCCACATCTTCCATCTGTAATATACAAACAAAAACCGATAAACAATAAATATAACCGGCAGCTAAGTAAATGATAGATGACACAATAATATAAAAAAGCAAATCCAATTCAAAAACTAAATAAATATCATACCTGTAACCGAGGGGGAACCTAGGCCAGCCCTCCGGTGGCTCGACATCTTCCGGCAGCTCTTCACACGGTCTAACAGGCAGTAGTCTGGTAATCGCCCACATATCCAGAAACATCACCGCCCCGCTTACTCCGGTTGTCTTACAACGTACCACCCTGCATAGATTAGCCTGTAACCAGGCCAGAAGAGCTGATCCCTAACTATACTCAGCACATGTGTCAAAATCCTCCAGAAATGGCAGAGGCCAGAGTGGAATCTGATCACTGCTCTTATCCGAAAACACATGTGCAGCCAGTAATAATAGCATGGCAGCCCTAGACTGATATAGTAAACGCTCCTCACTAGGGTTGGGGGGTAATTCACCGAAGGTCTGTAACATCCAATCAAGTCTAACTGTCAGACAGTTTAGATCGACTTGATTATCAGCCGGCCTAACACCCAATAAACTCTCCATCATAGCCAACCTGCTCGCCTTCGTGTCATTCCGCTCCGACCGGGTCACAGCAAGACCATCCACCCTCAGACCAAGCATAATCTCTACATCCTGTAAAGATATCCCCAACTCTCCCCCGACAAAATGGAACGTGTGCGACTCATCACGCCACCTATCAACTAAGGCTGTAATCAACCCTCGGTCTACGGTATAATTACCTATACTGTAAATACCGTAAAAACCAGCCCTAATGATATTTTGAACTACCCTTTCAGGCGTCGGTATCTGCCAACTATAATTATAAACCCTAATCTTATTGGCATCTCCTCTACCCGCTTCTCTGCCAGCATCCCAAGTCTGATTAGAAATGTGACCAGTCTGTCGTAAAATACCCAACCTCCCTTTAATATGTGGACCTGGGTCTGCCATCCTAACTATGATAACCAAATATAACTCAATTAATGATAACCAAAAAATGATAACATAACCAATTAATGATAACCAAACAATGATAACTCAATGATAACCAATTAATGATAACCAAACAATGATAACTCAATGATAACCAATTAATGATAACTAAACAATGATAACTCAATTATAACCAATTAATGATAACAAAACAATGATAACCAAACACACATTTTATCATAAACCAAACAATAATAATTCAATTTTTTAATCATAACCAAACACACATTTTTTCATAAACCAAACAATAATAATTTAATTTTTTAATCATAACCAAACACACATTTTTTCATAAACCAAACAATAATAATTCAATTTTTTAATCATAACCAAACACATTTAATCATAAACCAAACAATAATAACTCAATTTTTTAATCATAACCAAACACATTATCAACAATTCAAATTAACCAAACAAAATAAAAAAACATGCAAAAATGGGACAAATATCAACAATTATTAAAATTTCTATAATTAATATAAACAAACAACAAACAATTATATATAGCTAAGTGAATTATGGATTTGCATATTTTATATATTTTTTCCTATTTTACAAATTTAAATTACACAAAATACATAATAAATTAGAGAATAAAAGATATAACTTCAATTATGGATAAGTTTGATTGATGATTTGGGGTTTTTTGTTAATAAATTTGATAGTTAATGCGGTTGATTGATTTGGGTGATTTTTTGGGTTGAAAATTGGGGGTTTTTGAGAGAAAGAGAGAGAGTGTAGAATAAAATTTAATTTTTTTAAAAAAAAACGAAAGTTTCTGTTTTTTCCAGGGACTGTCTGTGTAATTTTCGCGCAGGGACTGACTGTGTAATTCTGAAAAGCAGGGATTGACTGTGTAATTTTGACAAAAATTACACAGACCGTAGATTTAATCTACGGTCTGTATCTTTTAATCCAAACCGTAGATTTAATCTACGGTTTGGATTAAATGATCCAGACCGTAGATTAAATCTACGGTCTGCGCGTAGAAACAGAAATATTGTAGTGCATTAAGTGCACCTCGATTGTTTATTGAATTCAATGGTCTCATTACCTATTTGATTGATTATAGTAAGATTATGGTAGAATATTGAATTCAATGGTCTCATTAGCTATTTGATTGATTATAGTAAGATTATGATAGAATGATATTATAAATACCATCGGGCCCTAAGTAGCTCATAAGTATCGTGTTTGGTACGAAAATAAGAAGCGAGACTATTAGTATTAGTAACGTGATATTATAAATGATGAGAAATAGAAGTATTTGGAGCACTAAGGGAGTGTGATATTGAAAAATCGGGATATTTGGAGTAAATGGGGTGTTGTATATATATATATATAATCATATATATATATATATGCATATATATATAACACACCCAATTTACTCTAAATACCCTCATTTTTCAATACCACACTCCCCATATTACTCCAAATAGCTCAATTTCCCATCATTTCTAATCTCATGTTACTAATAATCCCCCCTCCACTTTTGATACAAAACGCGGTACTTGTGGATCCGACGGTATTTCTAATACCATCCTACCATAACATCACTCTAATCCCATCTTACCAATAAAAAGCAAACAATTTTTAATACTTTTTATTTGGGTTGTAAAATAGTACAACCCCAATAAAAAACAAACAAACATATACTATTAATCCTACCATCATTTGTTATCCTGTTATAATCCGAATGTATTCATAGTACCGTTACTACTAATATTATTCTTTTTCTTTTCTTGAAGAATTTTGCAGGAAAATTTTATGTTTGTAATAATTATCCCGAAAAAAAAATCGTTCTTATATACGGAAAGAGATATACATGATAATTACATTTTCTTGCACTTAACAAAATTGTTTGTCAGCGGTTATTATCTTAAGGCTTATAATTGATCAGATTGGCGTAACACCAATATTTTAGACGCTTGATAAACTAGTTTCGTGCGTATAGGTTTTTGTTTTTGTTTGTTCTTTTAGAACTTTCTCTAAGGCTAATTTATGCAATCAATTGGACTGTTGTACTACTAGTTATAGACTTATAGTTATGGGAAGGGGTGAGACATAATTTCTTTTTTAGACTACGGAAACAACATATAGTTCAACTGTTGGATGACATATATGTTGGAATATGAGATATAAGTTGGATTGTTTGGTTTGTCTAAAGCAATTAGTAAAATGTAACTTATGATTCCTCTCTTATTAGCATATGCAAGTTCTGTAACCAAGTTAATAGTAGCAAATTGTGTGTTGTACAATTTTGAAATATTGGCAACAAACTAATTGGTCAAAGAATCAATCGAGTAAAGAAAAAAGTTGCACAAACTTTATGTCTAATTCTATTGTGCGTTTAACACGATCTTTTTTTAGACAATTTATACATTATTTTATAGTATGTGGTGTATCACGTACTACACTCATGAAAATTGCATCTCACGAACAATATAAAAGGTGTCACGGGGTAGGTTTTCGATTTCAAAAAACAGCCTCGTGAGTCGTGATGGCACGAACCGGGCAGATTACAAACTGTTTTTAAGATACCGCCAAGCCCCAATGCTTGACACCTGCGTCGACAGTTTCTTGAGTATTAAGCTGTCAAAATAATGCGACAAGTGTCCCTAAAATCCCTCAACAATTATCCCACAAAATAATGTCCAAAAAGTAACCGTACCCGCCAAAACGCACTTTGAATATCTGGTGTATTTTGCTACTGCTTTGGCTGCCCAACACTTAACCGAATTCCAGCGACATATACCCAAAAGTTTCCTTATCAAACAGCCCAACGAACGCACCACAATCCATTGTAAAATTTATTGGAAACCGCTGCCGAATTGGTTTACAAAACCATCCCGAAACCAGCCAAATGACTTTGGTGTTTCTCCTTCATTCTACCCGTCGTTTGGACCCTATCAAACCCCTAACAATTGACGCTCCTACACGTCAATTAGATGTCAACGCCAACCAGTTTAACTTGTTACTTAGCCAACGTCAACCTGATTTCATATTGACAAATATCTGTCTCACCAATGACCTTGCTTACATAAAGTATGCTAAAAGTAGGGTACTTGTTAATGTAACCCTCTGGTATAACCTTCTTTCAAACTTGTATGAATGGAATTATAACCAATTACCGAGAAGAAAATTATACCCGTATTCATCGGATTATATAATTGCATTTAACTTTTCCATGAAGAAGTTCAAATAAGTTTTTCCCGATAAGTGTATAGCCAGCTTATGTGCACACTGACGATATTAACATAACACATCAACTCATCACCCCCACTAAACACTACTCTTTTAGTTCTCAATTAATTGTTCATTACGAAACTACGTGCAGTTTTGACCGGTCAATAACTTATATCAAAATTGTTGGAATGAAAATTTTCAAAAGTTAATCATATAGTTCAAATATTAAATTATATGATTTAGTTTTGAAATTTTTTATTTCGATAATTTTAATACATGTTATAAGTCGATAAAAATTACACGTAATTTTATAAAAAACAATTAATTGGGAACGAATAAATTACTGTATTAACGGTAGTAGAAAATAAACAATTCTTCAACAATTAGACTAATGGTCTCATTGCTTCAAGACTAAGTCGTCTGAACAAGCAAGTCAAGTCTATTCAAAAGTACACAAAATACGAAGTGGTCCTCGAGAAAGACTCCTCTCTATTTGGTTCACAAAATTTAATTGTACCTACTTTTGTACTAACTTGTAGACAAAAGCAATCCGATAGAACCATAAATGTTTATTACTCATTCCGTTCCTATTTAATTATTCATTACGAAATTACGTGTAATTTTTACCGACTTATAACTTGTATCAAAATTATTGAAATAAATTTTTTTAAAATCTAATCATAAAATTTAACATTTGAACTATATAATCAACTTTTGAAAATTTTCATTCCGATAATTTTGATACAAGTTCTTGACCGGTCAAAATTACACGTAGTTTCGTAATGGACAATTAAATAGGAACGGATATAGTATTTCCTGTTAGAAAATTAGGGTATGATAATCCTGGATAACTTCGAAGAATCGTGTTCGTACACTTTCCGAACAAAGTATTTCGACCCTATTATTGCCTGGGTTCACGAAATCTTTGTGGGGATAATTCTTGAAGAACAATCTGTTTCTGGCAAGGAGAATAGATTAGGAATGTAGAGAGAATTTTCTTATATGTTTTTGTATCCAAAACCGAGGCCAAATGACTTCTTATATAGGAGATCAATAATTGAAACTGAAAGCAAGCAACTGTTCGGAAAGGAAGCAACTGTTCGGAAAGGAAGCAACTGTCCGGAAAGGAAGCAACTGTTCGGAAAGGAAGCAACCAGCCAGGGGCTCTCGCCCCTTGAACCCCGCCAGGGGCTCTGCCCCTAGGACCCCGCCAGGGGCTCTGCCCCTAGGACCCCGCCAGGGGCTCTGCCCCTTGAAACCCCGTTTCAATTATTCATATTCAATTATACGTTGGCTCGACGAGCGTGCACTCCGCACTTCCCTAACTCGTTTCCGAGTTTAACGCATTATTGCATCGCCCTATAATAAATCACATTACTACTAAAATACATTGATGATACTAAAATCACCAACAAATCCCCCCATTTTAGTGTAATCCTTGATTTACTCAGTATATACAATAATATATACAAGGGTATAACACACAGGTATAACAATCAAACAAATGCATAGATGAAAATGTCTTACGATTGAATTTTCATCTTAGTACAAATACACATTCCAAATACTCGAAAATCTGGGTGTCATAACGATTGAACCCGTCAATCCATTTGAATATCTGAAGATATAGTACACATATGTTTCTTACAATACTCTACTATTCATACTTGACACTTTACAAGCCATGTGTCCTTATCCATTAATAAGCATATAGGAGGCCAAGTCCAAGCTTCTTGAAGCGGCAAAACTTCATGCTCACATAGGTGATCCTTTTAATCTTGCACCTGCATTTGCAATTTTTCAAAAGAACCATTAAGAAGATATACTTCAACCTAGCCATCACTTGCAGGTCTGAGCACATACCTTGGGAAGATAAACACAATTGCTCCAATCTCTAACTATGATCTTTCCACATTGAATTTTGCTTCTAACGTTGTATTCGAAGGGAATTGGGTATACCACAGCTAATAGATTTAAATGGACTTTAATCCCATCCCAATTACCGACTTATTCACTAAGTCTCTAGCTAACCCCTTCGTCAAGTGGTCAGCTAAGTTTTGTTGCGACCGAACAAAATCAATAGATATCACCCCATTCATGATTAATTCCCTAATCATACTATGTCTAACACCCAAATGTCTAGACTTTCCATTGTATATTTGACTATAAGCTTTAGCCAGTGTGGCAGTACTATCACAACGGATAGAAATTGGTGATATCGGTTTAGGCCATATCGGAATCTCATATACCAAGTTCCTGAGCCATTTCGCTTCTTTACCAGCAGCTGCTAATGCTACAAACTCAGATTCCATTGTGGAACCAGTTATACATGTTTGCTTCTTGGAAGCCCATGAGATGGCACCTCCCCCAAGCAAGAACACCCATCCACTTGTAGAGGATGAGTCTTCAGCATTATTTATCCAACTAGCATCCGAATAACCCTCTAACACCAAAGGAAATCCCATATATGCCAATCCATAATTCATAGTACCCTTCAAGTACTTGAATACCCTAGTTATCGCATGCCAATGATGTCTACTAGGATTACTAGTAAATCTGCTCAACTTTCCAACCGCATAAGCAATATCCGGTCTAGTGCTAATCATAGCATACATCAAAGAGCCTATAGCTCTTGAGTATTCAAGTTGATCCACAGGTTTACCTGTATTTGGCATAAGCTTTTCTCCCGGATCCATGGGAGTACTTACTGGAGAACAACTTTCATAATTGAACTTCTTGAGTATTTTCTCAATGTAATGAGATTGCGTAATTACAATCCCCTTATTCTCCCGTTTAATCTTAATAACAAGAATAACGTCCGCTTCTCCCATATCTTTCATGGAGAACTTTGATGACAAGAAATTCTTCGTTTTATCAACTTGATTTTGGTCGGTGCCAAAGATCAACATGTCATCAACATATAGACAAATGAAAACTCCTTTACCGGATGTATTAAATTTGCTATATACACATTTGTCTGCTTGGTTTAGAATGAAACCATTAGACAAAACAACTTCATCAAACTTTTGATGCCACTGCTTCGGAGCTTGTTTCAGCCCATACAGCGACTTAACTAGCTTACACACTTTATGCTCATTACCAGGCATTACAAATCCTTCAGGTTGCTTCATATACACTTCTTCTTCCAAATCACCATTCAGAAATGCTGTTTTGACATCCATTTGATGAATCACTAGATTATGAATAGCCGCCAAGGCAATCAACAATCTAATAGTAGTGATACGGGCAACTGGAGCATAGGTATCGAAATAATCAATCCCTTCCTTTTGTCTGAAGCCTTGGATAACTAATCTAGCTTTAAACTTGTCAATTGTACCATCGACTTTCATCTTCCTTTTGAAGATCCATTTGCAACCCAATGGTTTGCAACCTGGTGGTAAATCAGATAATACATATTCTCAAATCTCTCTATAATATTCTCAAATCTCTTACAACATTTCTATAATTCTCAAATCTCTTAATAATATTCTCTTACAACTTTTTCTCAAATCTCTTACAACTTTTTCTCAAATCTCTCTATAATATTCTCTTAGCTTTTACATACATATCTTACAACATTTCTATAATTCTTTCAGTAACTCAACTATTACACCTCTCAACTAGAAAATTGCAGCATCTTGTACAACTTTTGGTCAAAATAACATATTTGTGATCTTAAAATAATGCTTCGATAAGATACTACCCGATTTTCACAAGTTAGCATAAGGCTATAATCATGTAGCATAATAAAGTTACATAACTCCTATATAGTGATTTCAGCATTCCGTATATCATGATAATTTCAACATCTTGTATCATATTATAATTTAAGCACCATGTAAAATAATAATGATGATAATTCATGATTCTCAGAGATGAACAAAGTGTCACCATCATAAAATTTATGTTTCTTTCGAAAGAGAAAAATTTTAATATATTTTTCACGTAGATCTTCCCGATCCTCACACGATCATTCGTAATAGGAAACCTTATTGAAATAAATAAGTTATATGTTAATAAATAATCACTAGCATAATTAGGTCATTGATTTTTCTCAAATTAGACTTTGAAATAAATAACATCATAATAATCGAAAAAATATGAATCATTATGCTAAGGATTGTCAGAAACGTTTATATCTCTAAAATAAGATTTTTGAATCAACTCATACTTGCTCTTTTCTATCTCTAAAACTTTAGTTGTGATGAAATAATTCAAAATGATTTGAAACGGTGGAATATCATGGTAACTATATGTTGGAAAAACATGTGAAAAACATGGGTGTTTCCGAATGGTCGCTGGACCAACTTCGGGTCATTTTTACATGTGACAGCGCTAAGTTGTTTATAACATACTCAACGTGGTTGAGTAGCCCGTGTGACGGGCTTCGCAACGGTATATCGCATGACCTATTTGGAGAATGGGTGTGAATACAAAGTGGCTTCAAAGTTGGTACCTCGCAAGCTCAAATCTGGAAAATCTGGAAAACCGAAATGGTAATGGAAAACCATTTAGTATAATCCCATATTCGAAGATTGAGAGTCAATTTTACAATATATATACCATACCAACTCATGTAATTATTAAACTTAACATGTCCACATACAGCTAAGAGTATTAGTGTGTACCACACGCGTTCGCTCGTGTCTCGGGCACGGGCACGGGCTTTGGGGAATGTTTTGGATCTTGGGTCCAAACCCGAATAGGGAGTTTTGTATAAAATACAAAAGGAGTCCCTAGAGTTTCCAGCAAAGAGAAATGTCAGCAATGAATGAAATTAAATGCTGCGGTTTCAGGAATTAAGTGAGCGGATGTTTCCGAATGGTCGCTGGACCAACTTCGGGTCATTTTTACATGCGACAGCGCTAAGTTTTTTATACCATACTAAACGTGGTTGAGTAGCCCGTGTGACGGGCTTCGTAACGGTATATCGCATGACCTATTTGGAGAATGGGTGTGAATACAAAGTAGCTTCAAAGTTGGTAACTCGCAAACTCAAATCTGGAAAATCTGGAAAACCGAAATGGTAATGGAAAACCATTTAGTATAATCCCATATTGGAAGATTGAGAGTCAATTTTACAATATATATACCATACCAACCCATGTAGTTATTAAACTAACATGTCCACATACACCTAAGAGTATTAGTGTGTACCACACACGCGTGCTCGCTCGTGTCTCGGGTCTCGGGCTCGGGCGCGGGCGAGGGCGCCGGTGTGGGCTTGGGCTTGGGCTTGGGATTTGAGATTTGGGGAATGTCTCGGGTCTCGGGTCCAAACCCGAATAGGGAGTTTTGTATAAAATACAAAATGAGTCCCTAGAGTTTCCAGCAAAGAGAAACGTCAGCAATGAATGAAATTAAATGCTGCGGTTTCAGGAATTAAGTGAGCGGATTCTGGGGGTGTAACTCCCAGAATTGATGACCAACATTTATGGCTGCGGTTTCAGTAGAGCCTATAAAAGGCAGGCATCCCCCTCTCATTTCAACACACCAGAATACACACAACTCACAGCATAAGCATACACTTAGTGAGAGAGAACCGCACCACCAACAGCTCGACCTGTGGTTCGGTGCCGGTTTCCATACGAGCCACTCTGAGATATAAGTTGTACCTTGTGAACAAAGTCCCGAAACCAGAAACCTTTAAAGGTGGTTCGGGAAATATTGTTTAAGGGAAACTGCTCAGCAGTTGCCTCTTATTTTTATTTCTGTTATTTATTTTTCAGTCCTTTACATTCTGTATATTTCGTTTCAGTACCATTTCTTTTCTGTAATTTACTTTTCTGTACTGTTTCTTTTCTGTATTTACTTTTCAGTACTGTTTACTTTCAGTCTTTCAATTCTGTAATTTACTTTTCAGTTTTGTAATTTCCAGCATTTACAAAAAAACAGTCCGGCAGTTTTTTATTTGTTAAAACCAGTCCGGCAGTTTTTATTTGTTCAAACCAGTCCGGCAGTTTGTTTAAAACCAGTCCGACAGTTTTTTATTGTTTAAAACAGTCCGGCAGTTTGTTTAAAACAGTCCGGTAGTTTCTTATTTGTTAAAACAGTCCGGCAGTTTGTTTTATTTACAAAACAGTCTGGCAGTTTTTTATTTGTTGAAAACAGTCCGGCAGTTTGTTTTATTTCCAAAACAGTCCGGCAGTTTGGTTATTTGCGAAACCAGTCCAGCAGTTTAATTTAAATTCTGTACGAGTCAGGAATTGTAATTCATATTCCAATTGTGAGAAATAAATTGTTATTTCCATTGCGTTTCTGTCTTCTTTATTTTATTGTCTTTTCTTTTATCGTATTCGAAATAGTACCAAAACCAACACTATAAGTTAAAATTCACTCATATAATAGGGAGAGAAGATAGAGGTTAAGTTGTGCAACAATATATGGGCATGGTTGTTCAAATGATAGTATAAAAATGTATAATTCGTAACTAAATATATTAATAATGGGATAGATAATACCAATATATATACATATGGTATTATTAACTCCCTTATTAGCATAAAATGTAATATAATTAGTATTATAATTTATATAATACCGAGTACAATTTGTGTAAATAAATAAGTTATAACGTGGGTCACTCAGTACTAGTAATACTATAATACCTCTTATACACAAACAAACATGACCTATAAAGTATAATAGGTATATATAAATTAGTATATACCAATCTTTAATACTATTTTTAACTATGTGTTTTCTTTAATTAAGTAATATTTATATGTATCTATCCATCATTTTCACTAGTATAAAATCCTAGTGTAATATTATGGAATCAAATCAAATAATTTGCAATATATTCTTTACTATTCTAATAATTAGCGGATGCAATTTAATTTGTTTAGGAAAATTAGGAATATAAACGACGCAAAATTTAGTATTTGTTGTGTGACATATTAGCTCACATATATATGTATATAGATATATGGAGAGAATATAGAGAGACAACAGACGAATTGTTTATTCATATGAGTGTAAGAGAGATACATCAAGAGACATCTGACCCTCTTTATATAATAGAGTGTATGATTACATATGTTAGGAAAGCCCAAGATAGACCAAATAGAGTAAGGCCCAAGATGACCAATAATATCCTACAACACTCCCCCTTTGTACGTCTTGATTTCTTCGTCTTCATACTGTCGATCTGAGTCGAGTTCATTCGCAATGCTAAACACATAAAAACCTTAGGTCCGGAAAACCAAATGTAGGATCAAACCGGTACATAGGAGAAACTGTGTAGACGAATGATATAAGCTGAAATACCATGTAAGTAACTGACCACAAAACAATGTGCCTCATCAAAACCTTGCCAGAGCAAAGCCAATGGGAAAATCTCTGGTCGAAGGAAAAAGAGTGCAATAGTGGTAGTAGTAGCAGGGGATCAACCACAAAACAAGTACCTCATCAAAACCTTGTAAGAGTAAACCCAGTGGGAAAACCCTCTAGTCGAAGGACAAAAGAGTACACAATGGTAAGAAGTATACAACATGATACTTCCCCTAATTTCGGCAATCTTAAGTGAGATATGACGGCAACGTGTCTCGTTAAAAACCTTGCCAAGGAAAACCCCGTGGGAAAAAACCTTGGTGTAAGGACAAAAAATAGTACACGAGAATGCAACTGGGTGTTCCCCCTCACTTGCATACGACATGATGCGAGAATTTCGACTAAGTGGATGCTTCTCCTCACTTACACACAACTGGGTGCAAGGATTTCATATTCCAAGAAAGAGTACGAGCATTCGACTGGATGCCTCATTTACTTGTACACGACTTGATGGAATAAAATCTAACGTGGAATAAAATGAGCATTCAACTGGATGCTTTTAAACTTCATATGTGAAGAGTTATTTCGGTGAGAAATGCTAAATAGCATAATCTAGTCATCTCTCTCTTGATCGATAACAACAAGTTGTCCTCAAATAAGACAAGTGTTTTATCTATATCGTGAGACAGAGCATATGTAATTCAAATATGGCTAATACTAGCTCGAAGCCATATACACTCTCTAGTCGTCTCATAGAGCATTACTAGATCATAGTGATTTGTTTGGAGTCATTACAAGACCTCCAAGATATCGCCTTATTCCTAATGGTAAAGACAGACCATGTTAGGAATATCACTTATGCGGGTCTGAAAAGTAACCGGCATCGGTATAACCGAAAAAGGGTTGCATTAATTCGAGTACCGAAGGGGTAGGTACACTCGATGACGCAAAATGGGATAAGACAAGCCCTCATTCACAGTTACCTTAAGATAATGGGAAAATGTCTTTTATGCCATTTCGATGGCAGAGTGTGAGCGCGATGCTGTTTCGAGCTATACCATTCATAGCAGACGAAATGTTCGTCATAGCACATTAGACCAAGTACAATGATGTGCTTATTCTACTTAGATATGAACATCATGGTTTAATATCTCTTCATCATCACATCAGGGACTGACTGGGTCTATATCAATGTCTAGTGATCGAAAGATCATGGGAGAATATGACGACTTAGCGTCATGATGACTAAAACGTCATAACACCTTCTGGGTGTAGTCTGAATCATGGACTTAGATTCAATCTTTACGGAACTAGATCATCAGGCCGAGTCACTACCGTGTCTTCCCAACATCCTTCATCTCGAAGACAAATCCAAAAATGGATCGCATAATAAAACACATAAGGGCATTATACTTGTTTAAGTATCCCAAGCTAATCAAGTACTCACTTAGGTGGGTATACCACATCCGCTCGGATTATATTAATCCATATAGTGAACGTCTCATTTAATTGAGATCGTGTTCCGTGGTCAGGAACTACTTGATTCAAGCAATATGAAGTCACACAGGGACCTTCATCTATATCTCTTTGTCTAAATCCTCAAAAAGATAAAACCGTGACCACAATCGCATGCTGCATAATCAGTTTTTCAGAAACTATAAACTGATAAAGCAGGGGACCGTTATAACGTCCATTACGAGGAAATAAACCATCCTGTAATCATTTCCAAGGTGTGAGAGAAGTCTTGCGCTACTAGGCGATCATTCTACAATCTCATTAATCTCATCACTCTTCCTTACGAATAACCAAATAAACAAACTCGTTTAACATTGGTGGTGTTGGAGCTACAGGTCCGAACACACTTTCCCTAAGGAGTCTACTTGGATTGCAAGTTTCCGTTAGTCCAGTCTATTCTCCGTTGACTTCATGCAACGGTACATGGTTCCATGTCATAATTTGTTCATATTATCACTCGTCACCGAATATATGAACAAGTAATCAATGATAGTCTCGTTTCGCTTCAATATCGTCTAAGATGTCATGATCGACAAATATTTCAAGATTCTTAGGATGAGGAGGAATACACATCTCCTAGATCCTTTATAATCTCATGCAACAAATGAGTTTCAGTTCACCACCTCTAGGGCTGAACGAATTAAGAACCGATCAACTTTCTCATATCTTGGGAAGGACGACAGACTGACAGCCAATGGCAGCGTCCTTTGCTTGCCGGGTTCTGCCAAAGCAACGTGTTACGACAGGAACACGACATCTGACAGGGACGTCTATCCTTGCAAGTATTTTGCAGCAGGTATAAATGATCTCGTGACATCTCATAAAGTCATTAAATACGTTTGGCGTTTAGTTAGACTTGAGAGAGTCTATGCACTTAGTTATCACTAAGTGCAGTTTTGGGGATCAAGCTAAGACTGAGCGGGTTATTCCACGTTATTTCACGTTGTTTCTTATCAACGGTAATGTGCAAATCTCCCCCTAATGACGGGGAGAACAGTCTTAGTGATGTCACTTTCTCATATCATGCGATAAAAAGATCGCTTGCCAAAATTACTCTATCAAATGATAGGCAGGAGATTCATAATCGACTTATGTCCCCTTTAGAGGTCCATATTTTGAATGCTATATCGTCTCAATCAAAATATTAAGCACTCAAACATGCGTTCATATGGGGTGTCTGGCTCATAACCAGTAACCAACTGGTACACATTTAGTGTTTTGAGTGACTATGGGCCTCAGACAGACCAATGCAGCAATATGCAATATATTGTGACCCCACACAGAAATATATAGGTACGCATCACTAAATAACACGTGCAATCATTTGCAACCGCTTAAAGTTTCTGTGAGTCCATTTTGGGTCGGAACATAATCAACATTATGCTCAATTTCAATTCCCAAAGTCAAGTAATACAAATCGAAATTTCGATTCTTACTCTTCGGCATTATCAAGTCTGTTGGCCCGCGTGCTAACCTTAGAGGGGGGGGGGGGGTGAATAAGGTTTTGGCGATTTTTGCCTAATTAAAAATTCTAAGCAACTAACCACCCAACTAATGCAATTCTAAGCTTAAGCGTTATAACAAGAGTTAAAGAATTTCTAGAATTACTTAACGCAAACAAGAAAATAAGCAATAAAATAAGTTGCGTAAAGTAAAAGTAAGGGAAAGGAATTGACACCGCGATTTATAGAGGTTCGGCAAACGCGCCTACGTCCTCTCCTCGGTACTACCGAGTATTTCACTAAAAATCTTCTTGCGGATATTACAAATCCTATTTAGCTCAATCAATCGATTGGCTCACCCTCTACCCGAGGTTCCTAACTCTTGATACAAGTGCAAGCGTACACGTCTAATGAGTCAACGACTCCCCTTCAATTTATGAGTACCCGAATGAAAAACCTAGAGCTTTTAAGCTTCACTTGCTTACAAAGCCTCTACCCGTTCACTCGCTCACAATTGAGTTTATAAAACACTCGATACAAATTTAGTTACAAAAATGTAACTTCGCTCACGATTCTAATTGCTTCTTAAAAAGCTAATTGGTGAGTTGTTGATGATGATCGAGCTTGAATCTCCTTTTCTTTGATTTCCCTCTTTCTCGAATATATTCACCAAAAATGGTGATTTTTGGGTTTTTATGAGATAGGTTGAAGGATGTTAATAGATATTGTAATTGGTGATTTAGGAGAGAGATTGGAGTGGTTTATATAACAGCAAAGTCTGTTTTTCTGGGTTATGACCGTTGAAAGGTTTTAACAGCTATTTTCCAGAATAAGCTGAAAAGCTGTTTTCGAAAACTGCAGAAAACGATCGGTCGTTTTCTACAGTCGATCGGTCGTTTTACAGAAAACGATCGGTCGTATTCTGAAAACGATCGGTCATTTTTATACTGGACTCACTGGAAGAAATTGGATCAAAAACGATCGGTCGTTTTTGTCCAGTCGATCGGTCGACTGTAATCCTGGTCCCGTAAATCTTCGAATGCTCATAACTCCTTCGTTTTAGCTCCGATTTTGGTTCCGCTTGAACCTATGGCTTCGTTATCGAATGCTCTATCATTTAACGACCTGAAATGTACATTTTATATTTTTGGACAAGACAAGAGTTATATCATCGAAATCGTAAAATCATTAAACGCATAATCAAAGTAATAATCAAAATCATTATTGAACTCTATGTTCAACAATCTCCCCCATTTTGATTATGACAAACTAATGATGATTTTACAAGATACAAGAAAAATATCTCCTCCATTTTAACAAAACGCATTACACCAAATTATATCATTTTTCTCCCCCTTTGGCATTATCAAAATGCAATCAATAATAAAAAATATGGGGTTATGTGAAGGGTTTTTAAAGAAAAAACCAAACATGAAAAATGTAATTTTGATGCATATACCCGACCCAACTAATCACATATATGTAGATATTATAGATTAGAGTATACCGAATATGTGATGTGGAGTCGAGTCCGCTCGCTAATGGCATTTGCATTGAGCGTTGCCGATTCCAAATAGGTGGTACCACTTGTTGGTATGCCTTCCACCTTTGTCGATTAATGGCACTTCATCCTTGATGGTGGAGTCGATCTTCTTGACTTCCACGGCTTTTGTCGGCGTTGCCAACCACTTGTTGATTTTCTCCTTTTGGATGGAGATACCTACAACACAAATTTTGTCCTTTGGTACCCAATTTCTTTTGGGTCCGACATTGTTAGTGGCTCGGGTCTTTACTACCCATTTCAAATCGCTTCTACTAACATGGAAACGATAAGGGCATCTAGAAGAAATATGCTCATTTCTACTACAATGCACACAATGCTTAGACTTTTTAGTATAACGATAGTTATACGTAGTTTTGGAAAGGTTTTTCGGAGCATCCGATTTGGTTTGAAAACCTACACCTTTCCTATCATTAAAAGATTTTTGAAAAATCTTGGAAGTGCTCCTTTTGGTAAAAACAACCTCTTGTTTAGGCGGAGTAGAAGTTTTAGAAATATTAGAGGCTTTGACGAAGCGGGTTTTGTTAGAAGTAGAACCAATGCAATCAAAACCTAACCCGCTCTTATCATTGACATCTTTTTGACAACTCAAAATGTTATCTAAAACGGTTTTACCTTTAGAAAACTTTGAAATTGTTAAATCGAGTTTTTCAATGGAAATGACAAGCTCATTGTTTTTAGTTTTCAAAGATTGATTCTCGGTTTCTAAAACCTTGACCTTGTCATTTAAGCTAAAAGCATGAGAACTCAAAACCTTGTTTTTGCTTTTAACTTTATCGAAAGAATCTTTTAACTCTTCAAAATTTTCTAATAGATCACAATCTAAAGAAGATGGTTTTGAAAGAGTTCTAGTAAGTCTAGAGACTTCATTTTTAAGAAAATTGATCTCGGTTTGTAAAGACTTATTATGAATGACGAGATCATTGTTTTTGTCTTTCAAGTCTTCCTTTTCGTCATCTATATCAAGTAAAGAGAATGACGATGTTGGAATAGACTCATTTTCAATTTTATCTCTTTTTAAAGATCTTATTTCTTCATTGAGAGAAGAATTTATCTTTTTAAGAGATTTGACCTTTTCCGAAAGTGTAGGAAACTTTTTAGAATAGACATCGCACATATGAAGTAAATCATCATAGGATAGATCATTTACCTCACCGGTTTCACTTTCACTTTCGCTTGACGACGATTGGTTAGGCTCATTGTCGTCTTCCATGGCCATATAGCAACCAAGATGCGCGACTTCATCTTGGTCGGAGCTATCGCTAGAGCTTGAATCGAATATCTTCTTCTTGGCTTTGCTCTTGCGATTCTTTAGGCAATCTCTCGCCATGTGTGCTTCCTTGCCACATGTATAGCAAACAAAATCGTTAGAATAAATTGAATTATTTGACGATTTACCTTTATGTTTGCGGTGGTCTTTTAGCTTGAGTATTTCCTTGACGATTCGAATGATTTGCATTGAATTTTCGTCGTCATCGGATAGCTCATTGCTCTCGTCACAAGTTGTTCCTTTGAAAGCTATCTTCCTCCTTTTTGAGATTGGCTTGTGACTATTGAGGGTGATCTCGTGGGTAATGAGTGAACCCGTCAATGCATCAAGAGAGTATGTGTTCATGTCGTGCGCCTCTTGAATTGCGGTGACCTTTGGTTCCCATTCCTTCGGTAAGCTCCGAATCACCTTAGAAACCATTTCCTTACAATATAAATGCTTACCAAGAGATGTTAATCCGTTAGTAATAGTAGTAAATCTAGCAAGCATATCGGAAATAGTTTCACCCTCGCTCATCTTAAAAAGCTCGTAGTCATGAACTAATAGTTGGAGTTTACAATCCTTAACTTGGTTAGTCCCTTCATGCATTACTACTAGCTTATCCCACATACCCTTAGCGGTTTTACAAGCGGAAATTTTGTTGTACTCGTTAGGAGAAACGGCACACACAATAGCATACATCGCTTTGGCATTCGTAGAGTAGGCTTCTAGTTGAGCGCTATCTAAGTCCTGTACGGGGATTGGGTTCTCGCTATTTTCGGATGTAGGTGCGGAATATCCTACTTTAATGGTCATCCAAAGTTTAACATTATAACTTTGTAAAAACATGCTCATCCTATCCTTCCAATATGAAAAATTTATTCCATCAAAATATGGAGGTGTATTGGGTGATGAAGCCATGCCGGATGCGAAATTGTATAAGTTAGCCATCGGGATCTTAACTCTAAAATCGTTAGATTCCTATATGAAAGAGCCTCGGCTCTGATACCAATTGTTGGCCCGCGTGCTAACCTTAGAGGGGGGGGTGAATAAGGTTTTGGCGATTTTCGCCTAATTAAAAATTCTAAGCAACTAACCACCCAACTAATGCAATTCTAAGCTTAAGCGTTATAACAAGAGTTAAAGAATTCCTAGAATTACTTAACGCAAACAAGAAAATAAGCAATAAAATAAGTTGCGTAAAGTAAAAGTAAGGGAAAGGAATTGACACCGCGATTTATAGAGGTTCGGCAAACGCGCCTACGTCCTCTCCTCGGTACTACCGAGTATTTCACTAAAAATCTTCTTGCGGATATTACAAATCCTATTTAGCTCAATCAATCGATTGGCTCACCCTCTACCCGAGGTTCCTAACTCTTGATACAAGTGCAAGCGTACACGTCTAATGAGTCAATGACTCCCCCTCAATTTATGAGTACCCGAATGAAAAACCTAGAGCTTTTAAGCTTCACTTGCTTACAAAGCCTCTACCCGTTCACTCGCTCACAATTGAGTTTATAAAACACTCGATACAAATTTAGTTACAAAAATGTAACTTCGCTCACGATTCTAATTGCTTCTTAAAAAGCTAATTGGTGAGTTGTTGATGATGATCGAGCTTGAATCTCCTTTTCTTTGATTTCCCTCTTTCTCGAATATATTCACCAAAAATGGTGATTTTTGGGTTTTTATGAGATAGGTTGAAGGATGTTAATAGATATTGTAATTGGTGATTTAGGAGAGAGATTGGAGTGGTTTATATAACAGCAAAGTCTGTTTTTCTGGGTTATGACCGTTGAAAGGTTTTAACAGCTATTTTCCAGAATAAGCTGAAAAGCTGTTTTCGAAAACTGCAGAAAACGATCGGTCGTTTTCTACAGTCGATCGGTCGTTTTACAGAAAACGATCGGTCGTATTCTGAAAACGATCGGTCATTTTTATACTGGACTCACTGGAAGAAATTGGATCAAAAACGATCGGTCGTTTTTGTCCAGTCGATCGGTCGACTGTAATCCTGGTCCCGTAAATCTTCGAATGCTCATAACTCCTTCGTTTTAGCTCCGATTTTGGTTCCGCTTGAACCTATGGCTTCATTATCGAATGCTCTATCATTTAACGACCTCAAATGTACATTTTCTATTTTTGGACAAGACAAGAGTTATATCATCGAAATCGTAAAATCATTAAACGCATAATCAAAGTAATAATCAAAATCATTATTGAACTCTATGTTCAACAAAGTCGACTAGACTTTTCAGGATAATCCGGATCATGAGCCATCAATTTAATGATAAGGCTAAGAGTTTGGGAAGTGATGCATTTATGTGGACAACAGTAAAATGTGACCATATTGTCGATGCATCAACCATAACCATTTATATTTATGGTCCGTCTTATGGTTGAATAAGTCCACAATAACTGATTCAATTCTTTACAAGAATTCTACAAGTTCATTTCGTGATCTTTACACATACTAGTCTTTCAAAGTGAGCATTAGTGGTATGAATTTCGGATTAATCATGAAATATATCCTCAAAGAGAATCCAAATGCGATGCGATTATAAATCAAGCATCATCTTTTGACCTGAGAATATTTCATCCGGTCAATGCCACAATATCAAAATGCTCTTATCAATCGACGATAGGCGAATGATAGTACTGACAATCATGTCTTAGCATCTAAATATTTTATCAATCGACGACAGGAGAAATAATAAGGTAACTTTAAATGCTTTTATAAAATGTGGTAGCAACCACTTGAAAGACATTTCAACTCCTCTAAAATACGCTTTTGGTCGTATTGAATGGAGGCTATGTAAAGAAATTTTAATTCTTTCACGACTTATTTCCAGGTAACACTGGTTTTCTTGAATATTTTATAACTCAACAAGGTACGGCATGGCCTACATAAGTATAAGGCCTCATATTTGATAAATCAATTTGGTTTTACCAAAGATTTCGATTTTAGAACGACACGTCCAGAATCGTGGTCACTGAGTACTCTTTTAGGAAAGTAGTTGGTGAAATAATGTGGTATACTGTTACCCACTATTTCTCAAAAAAAAAACCAAATACACCACAAGTATTGCCTCAAATTTTATAATTTAAAGTTTTGTCACAATTGTCAAAGGAATTTGCTCAAAATACTTTAAATTATTTCCAGAAATTTCGTAAACAGGCAAAACATAATCCAAAAGTATGGTCCAAATGGAAAAAGAATAATCCAAATGGAAAACATAATCCGGATGAGCGAAAAAAAGGTCTCAATAATTTATCAAAATCGATAAAGAAAGGTACCAAACTCATTTAAGCCACAAAACCAGGGATCTCAAGAGTTTTCTTTTAGTTAGATTTAACCACATTACCATCGGATTTTCTACCTTTATAATAATTGTGAACTATTTAAGGAGTAGCCGGGAATGACATCGATCATTTATAGCAGAGATTTGCTACTTGAGCATTGTCTCTTGCTTTGGGACGACTGGCCCAATTGTTCCTTTCAAAACTGCATATGTGCCACATATCTTCGGTTCAGACAATTGTCTAAACCTCACTTGGCTAAGCGATTCTTCGGGATCGTGACAATTCGAGACAAATAACACTTTTCTCGGTTCTCGATTTGTGGAAAAAAAATGTCCACGAAGATTATTAATATCAGGCAAACAATTCGCCATTGACCCAATAGGATTAAAACTTGCTCATCGGGGCATTTTCTCATCCACAAAAAGATGGGCGATGAAGGAACATGTTGAATATAAATTCACGATATTGCTTACGAAATACAATTTTCAAGCTAGTGTATTGGTGAAGAATCGCTGCAATATGTCAATTTCAGACATTTGTTAACCATAGACGTCATCACGTCTCAAATGTGGCGGCGGAATAAAAACAACGCCTTAGCATTCATCTCGAGGTTAACAACAAACTCGTGTTTTACTCATCAAATATGGCATCCAAATAAATTGGGTATCACATACTCACACATCAGGGTAACTAACATGTGGTGGCGTAAAATACCTCGCCTAAACATTCATTTCGCAAGTATGCTTTGCGATTTCCTCATCATAGATGGCATCAAACATCTGTTGGGAGTTCTAGATTAATTAATTATCTTATAAAATGAGTGGTTTATATGTTTATGGTTTGCACAAGCATAAAATTTATTTCGAAACGACAGGTTCGAAAAATAATTTTGCTTTTAATGTGAATAGGTTCACATTGATCGAACGACAGATCGATACAGAGACACCAATACAGAAAAAAAATACATCACTATATAAACACACTCGGGGAAATTATTATTTAGTCAACCCCTTTCGGTAGCTCTACTTGAACACGACCGGAAAGACGGTGAGGGTGGAGGGCAAGAATACCACTTAAAACCCGACCTCATTAGGATATCGACTTCCGCCTATATATTTCTTAGACATCGTATCAAAATAGGTGAGTCTATTTGGGGAATGTTCATAATTTTTCCAACTTAAATGTGAAAATATATGATTTTGCAAATTACCATATTTTACACATGACAGTAAATAAATATTACAGGACAGTGATCAATTATCTAGATTGTACCTATTTCATGATTAACTAACATGGCAGTACATATTTCCTTATAAGGAAATCAAATTAACGCTACCAATCTAGATTATTATTTACCAATTTTACACTAAAAAGATCTAAATTAATATTAGACAAATCTATCGCTTTTATGTGTAAGTTTAATACATGGTAACTAAATCATGCATGTTAGTAATATATTTTATTTACCAATTTTACACTAGTAAGATCTAAATTAATATTATACAAATCTATTGCTTTTATGTGTAAGTTCTATACATGATAACTAAATCATGCATGTTAGTAATATATTTTATTTACCAATTTTACACTAGCAAGATATAAATTAATATTATACAAATCTATTGCTTTTATGTGTAAGTTCTATACATGGTAGTTTTAACATGCAAGCAAGCAATATATATTTAATTACCAATTAATTCTATATATGGTAATTTTTTAACATGCACAGTGGTTAAATTTATATGGAAACATATCAATTTATTCAATTAACATGAATTTTTTTTATTCACTTGCCTTTTTAATAAATATATATGCATGTGGGTGAATATTTATAGACCGAATATTGGCTTTTATAACACATATATACTGTTTTTATACATGTAATATACTACATGGACTATCCGTATAATTTCAGCAAACTATATATCTATTTACAGCGTTTTTACAACTTCAGTCCATAATTTCAGACAAGTTTTAGTTTAGTCCTTTAGTAATTAACATGCACAGTCAATAGTTTCAGCGAATTACAAAACAGTCATACTATTTTCAGTTTGTTACAGATTTAATCCCACAGATTAATACATGTTTTACAATTACATGATTTCCAATTTACTGATTTTTTTTTGGGTATGAAAATACAATTTTACAGTACACGATGCATATTACATATCAATAGTCTTTTGTAGACAGTTTGATCATGTTTTAGTTATCCATACAAGTAACACACTCTAATACACTTGGATTATATACTTGGTATATTTATCATGCTTTACTTATCCATAAAATAATACGTGCGATCACATATATGGAATAAATTAAGGTTTGAATTCGGTACCTTACGCACGGTATGTTGGTGAATGTCTATATAGCAAAATCCTAAAACCATGATAAACCTCAATATTTATAGATACCCAATATCTGTGGGTTTACCAAAAATGTTCAATATCCGCGAGCGTATATCTTAGTCTCCGCGAGCAAAGTGCCGATAACGTGTTGTGTGACATATTAGCTCACATATACATGTATATAGATATATGGAGAGAATATAGAGAGACAACATACGAATTGTTTATTCATTAATATAAGTGTAAGAGAGATACATCAAGAGATCGCTAACCCTCTTTATATAATAGAGGGTAGGGTTATATATGGTAGGAAAGCCCAAGATAGACCCAATAGAGTAAAGGCCAAAATAAACAATAATATCCTACAACAGTATTTAAATTATTTCCAAGAGATTTTGTAATAAATAGATTAAAAGAAAAAAAATTGGAAAAGAAAGCGAGTTATATATTATGGGGTCTTTATTTTACTTTGTTTGATTTGTATATATATACATTAGTAATGGGTCTCACGCGTGTTGCGTGTGGCGTGTTGCGTGTGCGACACGTGATACGATAAAACGATGAAAACTAAGTGTTGTTATAATACAAATATGTCGAGAATAAAAAGAAAGATATTATATAAAATGATAACAGTTAAAAGAATTTTGGGTGGTTAAAGACGAAGGAAGAGCGTTATTAGTCTTTAATTTTTATATTTATTATGATAGTATGGTAGTATGGTAATTAACAAAAAAAATATAGGGATATTTTTGAAAAAAAAGTGGTAAAATTTGACATATTCAAAAAATTTGGGTTGACTTATTATATAGTACGATGTTTATGTTTAATTAGTGATATATTAATATCCACGAGAAAAAAAATTCCACAACTATTTCATACTTTTCTATAATAATGATTGACCAATCCGATTAATCTACAGAAGTTGAGAATATGAGCTTGAAAAGGCGAAACATTTTCGATATTAATTGGATTCAAATTCTCTAGAGTTTATTATGCACTCACATATTCTAAACTTTAATTTAATTGATGAAATAAAAACAATCAAATGGTCTAGATTAATTCATGTTTTTCGTATTTTTCATTCATGGAAAAATGTTCCGTCAAATAAAATATAATTAACCTTTTTATTATTTTTAATTAATATTTAAATTTAGTGTAGTTTCAAATTGTGTTCTATAATTTTATTTGAGTTTTATTATGTTGTAAATTTAGTTTTTAATTTACAAAATCATAATTTTTATTTTATATAATGAATATAACATGAATTAAACTATAGATAATTGGAATCCAGATTAATTTGAATCCATATTAAGTTAGTTAGACAATTGTTTTTTTTTTTCTTCATGTGTTAGATTAAACTGCATACGATATGAGCTCATTATAAACTATAAATAATTTGAATCCAGATTAATTTAGTCGATTCAGAAGGCCTACTTTCTTTAAATAGGATATATTTGTTTTACGCCAAATTAGCTCAATAACATATGTAAGAGAGAGAGAGATAATGAGGGCCAAAACATATATATTCAAGTGTATTGTAGGTGTCCCAAACTCCATAGCCATAAGCTCTTTATATAGGCTAGAGGTTTGGAGGTTACAAGCTAAATGTTAATGACAAGAAACTCAAAGGTTGTAACATACAAAGGAGCAAATGCTCATACTAAATGATATGTAACTCTTATACTAATGGACTATCCAATATTTACAACACTCCCCCTTGGATGTCCAAAAATATATTTAATCACATTTGAGCTCCTCCGTCTTATAGCTTGTTGGTACGAACTAACCACTAACAAAGGCCTCGTTAAAATCTTGCAAGAGAAAACCCATTCGGAAAAAACCTCTAGGCGAAGGATAAAAAGAGTATGATTTGGTTAGAACAATAGGGGTAACCACATACATAAAGTGCCTCATCAAAACCTTGTCAGAGTAAACCCAATGGGACAAACCTCTGATCGAGGAAAAAAAGTACTCTATGATTAGAAGTATTCGACTGGATACTCCCCCTGATTTAGGCCATCATTAGTGAGGATTTTCTCGATTTAGTGTCTGAGAAATCGAGCATACATCAGGATGCTCCCCCTCACTTGCACACGACAGGGTGCAAGGACATGTCACTTTAGAATAGCTCAGAAAGCTTCCTAAGACCAATTGCTTTGACATGTTTCTGAAATGAATACTTTGGCAGTGACTTAGTCAACAAGTCTGCGTGATTATTCTCTGATCCAATATGCTTAACTTCAATCTTTTGAAGCGCTTATTGCTCATGTGTAAAGAACAACTTTGGCGAGATATGTTTGGTGGCATCACCTTTGATGTAACCATGTTTTGCTTGATCAATAACAGCGGTGTTGTCCTCATAAATAACAACTGGTTCATCAGGATCATAAGCTAGATCACACGTACTTCGAATATGGCCAATAACTGCTCGAAGCCATACACACTCTCTAGTCGCCTCATAGAGCGCGAGTAGCTTAGAGTGGTTCGTCGAAGTAGCCACCAAGGTTTGTTTACGAGACCTCCACGATATCGCCATGTTTCCAATGGTAAAGACATAACCAGATTGGGAACGTCCCTTGTGCGGGTCTGATAAGTAACCCGTATCGGCGTGACCGAGAAGGGTCGTGTTATTTCGAGTGCCAAGGGGGTTGGACTCACTCGTTGACACGTAGGGATAGAACAAACCCATATCCGTAGTACCCTTAAGGTAACGAAAGACGTCTTTAATGTCATTCCAGTGGCGGCGTGTTGGCGCGATGCTGTGTCGAGCTAGACAATTCACAGCAAACGAGATGTATGAACTAGTACATTGAGCCAAGTACAATAGTGTGCCTATTGCACCCAGATATGAGCACTCAGGACTCAATATCTCTTCATCGTCCTCCTTTGGACGGAAGGGGTCCTTATTAATGTCTAGAGAGCGGACGACCATGGGAGTGGATGACGGTTTTGCGTCGTGATGACTAAACCGTCTCAACACCTTCTGGGTGTAATTTTCTTGATGGACTAAAATTCCATCTTTACGGTGCTCGATCTGCAGGCTGAGGCAATACCGTGTCTTCCCAAGATCTTTCATCTCGAATTCCTTTTTCAGGAGTTCGGCAGTTTCGAACAACTCTTTCGAGGTTTCTATGAGATTCATATCATCTACATAGACTGCGATAATAGCGTATCCTAAAGTGGATTTCTTTATGAACACGCATGGGCATAATTCATCATTAACATATCCCAAGCCGATCAAGTATTCACTTGGACGGTTATACCACATCCGTTCGGATTGTTTCAATCCATATAGTGAACGTCTCAGCCTAATAGAGAATGTGTTCCGTGGCCGGGAACTACTTGATTCAGGAAACTTAAGTCCTTCAGGGACTTTCATGTATATCTCTGTGTCCAGATCCCCGTAGAGATAAGCTGTGACCACATCCGTGAGCTGCATATTCAGTTTTTCGGAAACTACTAAACTGATTAAGTAGCGGAATGTTATAACGTCCATTACGAGAGAATACGTCTCCTCGTAATCAATTCCAGGGCGTTGAGAGAAGCCTTGCGCCACTAGGCGAGCTTTGTATCTAACAATCTCATTACTCTCATTACTCTTCCTTACGAAAACCCATTTATAACCAACTGGTTTAACATTGGGTGGTGTTGGAACGACAGGTCCAAACACTCTTCATTTCGTTAAGGAATCCAATTCAGCCTGGATTGCTTGTTTCCATTGAGGCCAGTCCGTTCTTCGCTGACAATCAGCAACGGTACGTGGTTCCATGTCATCATTGCTCATAATGTCAGTGGCCACTGCGTATATAAACACATCATCGATGACAGTTTTTTTTCGCTTCAAAATATCCTATAAACTAGTATACTCGATGAATATTTCGAGGTTATCGGGATGATTAGGAACTGGTGTTGCATCAGGAACACGCTCCTCTAATACATCACCGTGATCCTTAATGATCTCATGTGGCAAAACGGATGCAACAGGATTTCTCCTCCTCCGAGGCATAACATCCTTGGAACCAACCGGTCTTCCTCTTTTCTTGGGAAGAGCGGCGGACTGGACGGCCGACGGCAGCATCCTTTGCTCGGTGGGTACAACCGGAGCAACATGTTCAACAGGAACATGGTGTCTCATAGGAACGTCTATCCTTGCAAGCATATTTGCAGCAGGTATATGTGATCTCGTGATATTTGCTAGGTCATTAAATGCGTCTGGCATTTGATTTGCAACATTTTGCAGACCTAGGATTCTCTACACCTCCTTATCACTGTGTGCATTAGGGGGATCGAGATGAGACATAGTGGGTACATGCCACGTTAATTCATGTCGTTCCTCATCAACGTTAACGTGCATTTCTCCCCCTAATGACGGTAAGATAGTCTCATTGAAGTCACAACCCGCATGTCTAGCAGTAAAGAGATCGCCTGTCAAGGGCTCTAAATAGCGTATTATGGACGGGGATTCATAGCCGACATATATTCCCCGTCGTTTCTGAGGTCCAAATTTTGAACGCTTTGGCGGCTCAATTGGAACATTGACTAAGCACCAAACACACGTAAATGTGAGACATCAGGCTCATATCCAGTTACCAACTGGTACGCAGATAGTGGTTGGGTGGCCATGGGCCTCAAACGGACCAACGCAGCAGCATGCAAAATTGCATAGCCCCATGCAGAAATTGGAAGTTTGGTGCGCATTACCAAAGTTCGCGCAATCATTTGAAAACGCTTAATGAAAGCTTCTGCAAGACCATTTTGGGTGTGAACATAAGCAACTGGATGTTCAAGATCAATTCCCAACGTCATGCAATAATCATCGAAATTTTTTGATGTGAACTCCGCGACATTATCAAGTATAATAGACTTTATTGGATAATCCGGATGGTGGGCCCTCAACTTAATGATCTGGGCAAGGAGTTTAGGAAAGGTTGCGTTTCTTGTGGACAACAAAGCTACGTGTGACCATCTTGTCGATGCATCAACCAAAACCATGAAATATTTAAATGGTCCGCATGTTGGTTGGATTGGTCCACAAATATCTCCTTGAATTCGTTCAAGGAATTGGGAAACCAATTTTGTAGGTCTCACTTAAATTGGTTTGAGATTTGTCTTTCCAATAGAGCATGCTTGGCATAGGCTTTTTGGATTGATCACGAAATTTTTTCCTCCAAGAGGATGCCCATGTGATGCGTTCATCGTTCGAAGCATCGTATTTTGACCCGGGTGTCCCAGCCGGTCATGCCATAGCATATAAATGCTCTCATCAATCGGTGCCCGCCGAATGATTAGATTGCTTTCAATGTTTCGTATCATGGTAACATACAAACCACTTGAAAGACATCTCAACTTCTCCAAAATACGCTTTTGGTCGTATTGAGTGGAGGTGATGTAAAAGTATTCAATACCATTTTCACGAGCAGTTTCAATATGAAACTTGTTTTCTCGGATATCCTTAAAACTCAACAAGGTTCGACTGGACCTCGGAGAATATAAGGCCTCAGATATGGTCAAAAGAGTACCATTTGACAACAAGACTTGGGCTTTACCAAAACCTTCAACAAGGGTCGACGGGCCCGAAATTGTTGTCACTGAGGTTACTTTAGGCGTAAAGTTGATAAAATAGCATTTATCTTTTAAGATAGTGTGTGTAGTACCACTATCAGCCAGACAATCAACTGCCCCACAATTCATGCCTAAAAGTAAAAATAATTTAAAGTTGGTCACACTAATAAAGGAATCGCTTCACGAAATAACTTTAAATTATTGCGAGAAAAATTTATTCATAATGCAAAACCACATAATCCAAAAGAAACAAAATCCAAGGAAAAATCATAATCCGAATGGAAATTAAAAACATAATCCAAGAGCTAAACAAGTGCTCAATTATTAACGAAAAATGAAGAAAAAAAAAATAATAAAAATTTATTCTTCCATTTGAGTCACGAAGTCCGGGGTCTCAAGAATGTCATTTCCGCTCGCTTCAACCATATTTGCTTCGGCATTTCTACCCCTATGATAGTTTTGAACTTCTTGGGGAGTTGCCTTGCAGGTCCTTTGCATATGACCATAAACACCACATTTGTAGCATAGAATTTGCGCTTGAGCATTTTCTGTTGCTTTGGGACGACTGGCCCTGTTGTTATTTTTCCTACCACGAGACTGCCTAGGAGCCAAAGGTCTTCGGTTCGGACGATTATCCAAACCTCGCTTGGCTGGGCGAGCATTACGCCGCCCATGATTCTTTGGCTGACGGGACGACTGGCCCTTGTTTCGGTTCCCATATCGTGGAGGTGGTCCACGAACAGTATAAGCATCAGGCCTTGGAATAGCCATTGTCCCAGCAGGACGAGAATTGTTGTTCCTCATTAAAACGAGGCTATTTTTCTCGTCCAATAACAGCTGGGTGATGAGCTCAGGGAACTTGGTATACTTAGACTGACGATATTGCTTTTGGAGCAAGTTGTCAGAGGTAGGAAATGTGGTGTAGGTCTTCTCCAGCAAGTCATTGTCGGTTAATGTTTCACCACAATACTAGAGAAGAGCACGAATCCTGCATACTTCAGCATTATATTTCGTAACGCTTTCGAAGTCCTGAAAATGCAGATTCAGCCAATCATGGCGGGCTTCAGGAAGCCATATGGTCTTTTGGTGGTCGAAGCGCTCTCTGAGAGAGTCCCACATCATCTTCGGTGAGGTGATCGCTATGAACTCAGACTTCATTGCATCTGATAAGTGGCGGCAGAACAGAATCATCGCCCTCGCATTCATTTCACGCGACACTTCCACTTCATGTTCATCCTCAGCATAGATGACGTCCAACAAGCCTTGGGCATCTAGATGGTTATGGATATCTTGAGTCCAGTCCAAGTAGTTCTTGCCAGCGGCATCGAGGATCAGAAAGTCAAGTTTGATTGACATTTTTCTACAACGGGAGAAAAATACTGGATTAGTTATCATATAAATCAACAGGTTTATATGTTTATGGTTTGCATAAGCACAAACTTGTTTCGAATCGACAGGTTCGAAAAATACTAGTTTTGCTTTCAATTGAATAGGTTCTCTTTAGTCGAACAACGGGCCGATAATGAGACACCAATTCAGCGAAAATAGACTTATATAGACACATTCGGGGAACTTATTATTTACTCAACCCCTTTCGGTAGCTCTACTTGAACAGGACCAGGAAAGACGGTGAGGATGGAGGGCACGAATGCCACTTAAAACCCGACCTCATTAGGATTCTATCATCCGCCTATATCTTTCCTAGACATCGTATCCAAATATGTGAGCCTATTTGGGGAAGATTCATAATTATTCCAACTTAAATGTGAATATATACCGGTTTCGCAATTTTTTTTACAAAAAATTTTAAGCTTACATATTCAATTCGTTAAAAGAAATAGGCTTAAAAATTTTTTAATAACTAACACAATTATAATAGTCGTGTGGCATATTCAACGTTACATACATGTAGTTGGACTAACTAATGGTAAGTGAACTAACTTATAACACTAAGTTATAATTAACTAAGTTGTCAACCGTGTACTAAAAGCATATCATGAGTAATTAAATCACAAGGGCACATGCAATATTCAATCACATTTAATTTAACAAGCCATGTTTAATAATCATATGCAGATTCATGCATGTATTACCAAAATCTTATTCCATGCAGGATAAAATTTATTTTAACCGTAACTAATATGAGGGTGTTCTCATAGGTGTTCTCAATTTAATCAAATTCTAAGATACAATCCTATTGAATATTAATTACGATTCATTACACATATTTACACCTTAACAATATCATATATTAGCAAAATTAACATGCGTGATAGATCAATTTTATGATAATGTACATTTAATCATCCTACATTAATACATGATTTTGAGTTACAAAAAAAATGAAGGGATTTACACTTGTAACTTACATTTGTTACTACCCTTAAACATTAAGTACTATATACTAGTAACCGAAGTTATAATTTTTTTATTCTATAACTCTAAGTATTTAATTACTAGCCATTAAGTATCTTAATGTTACAAATTCATTCCACATAAATAGTAATTATCATATTCCAGAAATAATGATTTAAGTTACATGTTTCAGAAACTAATTAGTATTTGGATTTATCATTAAAACATGCAATTTCCGTTTTTTTATTAAAACATGACTATGTGTAATTTGGACCAAACATGAGCAAATTAATACATATATACTGTTTTTGTGTAAAAGGGAGAACTACGGGTGTAAATAAGAGAAACTATATTCAGTTTTAGCAAATTTACAGCGGCAATCCAGTAGTTTAAGATAATTACAGCGCTGGTGCGATATTTGCAGAGAGTTACAGCGAAGTATTACAGTTTCAGAAAATTTCAGAATGGTCCTGCAATGTTCTAAAGTGACAGTTTTGGTCCGACAGATTCACATACAAGTTTTAACTTGTTTTATAAGTGATATACATGAGTTATAATAGTCATTGTTTATCAAAATAAACCATCTATCATGTGATATACATCCTAAACATGAAATTTTCAGTTTTATTCTTGATTAATCATGCAATTTCTAATACAATTTTTCATGTTACATTCAACAATTTTAAATAGACAAACAAATAACAATATATGAATATCATGGTTATTGCCATTTACATGTAACATCCAGCAAACTACACTTTTAGTATTACAATGCATTTTTATAAGCAAACAATTGTTTAATAACAACAATATTCATGCATTTTCATATGGTAGTAGTCATAAATAATATTATTATTGGTTTTAACATGTTAGTAAACTACGAATCATTCTTTTTCATGCAATTAGTAGTGTTATGACAAATAAAGAGATATAAATTTATGTACCTTTCACACATATGTTCATGAAAGCCGATAGAACAAATTTTTACCCAAAACTTTCAAAAGTTTTATACCCAATAATTCTCCAAGGTTTATACCCAAAATTTCTTCTACCTTGTATTTGAATGCTCCAAATTTTATTTTATTTTACTGTTTTTTCGAGAAAAGTGCCGATAACGTGTTTTACGCCAAATTAGCTCAATAACATATGTAAGAGAGAGAGATAATGAGGGCCAAAACATATATATTAAAGTGTGTTGTAGGTGTCCCAAACTTCATAGCCATAAGCTCTTTATATAGGCTAGAGGTTTGGAGCTTACAAGTTAAATGTTAATGACAAGAAACTCAAAAGTTGTAACTTACAAAGGAGCAAATGCTCATACTAAATGACATGTAACTCATATACTAATGAACTATCCAATATTTACAACAATATTCATTTTATTTATACATATTATAAATAGAGTCATCACTTTCACACCTTTTATTGCTCAAAGAGAAGAAACACATGGGCAAAAAATCCCTACCAACCCTCAATGGGAAAAGTAAAGAAAACACTGCCAAAACCAGCAAGTAAAGCCGCCATGCAAACTATGAAGCTGCATAAGACTCACTTCATAGGTTTTGCTTATTTGAAATAAGACAGTTGTCTCTTATTTTAAAAAGTAGGTTTTCAACATTGAAAAAACGCACAAATACAAACTTAAAATCATATTACAACATACAAATTTGAAATTTAAAGCGGCAATTTCTTGAATTGCAAAAGCTTCGATGTTTTACTTAATAAACTCCATAACATGAAATCCGAGTGCAATGGGAAAAAACTTTGTTTCCACAAAACCAGCCTCTTTTGCTAGTGCTTCAAATTCAGCTTTCGTTCTCTCTCTTCCATCTTGTTGAAGCATCATTGTAAAATCCACAGTTATTACGACTGCGCTTTCTTCGTTGCTTTGTAATATTTCGGGAACAATAAGATCCGTCGAAATAACTTTACCATTCTTAGGCAGTGAATTCCAACAGTTTTTCAGAATTATTATGCATTGATCATCGGTCCAGTCGTGCAGTATACTCTTTCAAAGTAATACCAATATAGTAAGATTTCAGAAATTATCAATTGGAAATTGGGCTATGAAAAAGCACGGTTATTAAACATATTGATTTTATTGAATGGAATGTTATTAAATACTTAAAAGGTGATTTACCTAGTCATATAAAAAGGAGAATCGCAGATTAATACATAAAAACATACTTAATATTTAAAAACTTGGATTCTCAAGTCTAGCTTGTTTAAGATTTGGTACAAATATAATGTAGAATCAATGAGCATCAAAGTTAAAAAAAAGAGAGTAAAAATATGTAGTATTATGTAACATATGTACTAATCTTTAAAACTGTTTTAGATTATAAGTTTTCTTTAATTAAGTATCAATAGTATGTTATTTTTCATCATTTTACCATATAAAAAAGGCAAACCCGGTGCTAAACATTTTGCTATGCTTAATATTTAAAATTGTAGTGATATGAAAGAAGGAAAAAGTATATAGTCATCGAAGCCCTTCCCTATACCACAGTAAAGCTTTGTTTGGCCCCTTATTAGACAAGATTTGTATGTTTGACATATTTCTGATCGTCATCGGATATATTAATGTCGTCGTGCAACATGCTAACGATTCTCTAACATATATTGAATCAACAATGAAAAATACAACTTAACAAACCTTCATGAAGATTGTTTCTGCTTTCGGTAATGACTCGAACATGTCTCCTCCGACATTCTTCACACCTATAAAAGTGTACAATTTTAATTGCTATGTTAGAACGTGAGTCAAATCTCAGAAACATAGTGAAATAAAACTTATCGTAATATACAGTTATCAAAGGAAGTAGTGCGAGATTGACTGAACTACCGAGTGTTAGTTAGGTGCAAAAAAAAAAATCGGAAGATTAAATCCCCTTGAACCTGATTATTATTAAATCTTCCGATTTTTTCTAAATCATTCAGGAATCATAGTCCTCTTTTCTGTGTATAGAAGATTTAAATTCTAGTAATCAAAACAATAATTGTAATTTTTGGCCAAGAGAAAAGCACTTCCTAGATGTTTGGAGTTACTTGTTGCGCAAGATTAGATGGATAGCTAGTGACACTTTCATTGCACCAGGTTATATACATGATATAAGTTTGCCGGAATCCAACAGTTTAGACCTAAATACGTCAGATTACTAAACGCACGGCCTTTCGGTAGAACTATTATAAGTAAAAAATAAAATATTGAGGACTTTTATACGTTTGTTACATCAAACTATGTGATTTTAACGATTTGGGTACACATTTTTTAATTTTTCCAATTTGGGTAGCACACTATAATAAACTTTACAATTTACGTATCACACTATAATAAATTTTCCAATTTATATACCAAATAATCACGGAATCATGTTACGTGACAGCACATGCTTGACAAACGTTAACGTGATACGGTAATTTTGTCATTCTGCACCAAAATATATCATCCTAGAAAAACGTTTATCACCAATTTCACACAAAAAGAATCAGCACATAGTCCAATTTTGGAAAAAAACGTTGTTTTATAATAATATATTTTGGTGCAGAATAACAAAATTATCCTCTCACGTTCAAGTTTATCAAGAACGTGCTGTCATGTGACATGATTCCGTGATTAATTTAGACAGTGATACCTAAACTGGACAGTTTATTAAAGTGTGTTAACCAAATTTGATAACTTGAAAGGTGGGTAACTGTATCGTTAACAACAAGATAATTTGATGTATTAAACGTACTTTTTCCCAAAATGTTGATGAAAATAGACCTACCTTGAATGTTTTTAGCATTGGCAATAACATGAGGCATGTCAAAGTTGATACCACGAATGTGAGGGTTCCGTGAGACAATCTTCTCTATGACACCTCCCAAATTACCTCCAACATCCATTAATTCCGTTACGCTTTCAAAACCATCATAATTTTTCAGCATAGTATCAACAACAAAGCTCGAGAGGCACATGAGTACTTTATTAAACGAATTGTCAAATTGTCGATTCTTCGAGGCATACTCGAACAAAGTTTCCCCATGATAAGCTTTAAAAACCGGTACACACCCTGGTTTTAGAACCGCATCTTTAATCATATAAAGAGACTCTACCGATTCTCTCTCTGAAGTGAACATCACTAAGTCGCTTTGAGAAAAGTCATCCGGGCCTGTAGTTAGGTAAACTGACTCCGGTGTTAAACCATAGTAAATGACCCCGTCTTGATTAGTCGACATGGACAAGATCGAGTGAACACCCAACATTCTTAGTATTCTCCCTAGCGAAGATAATGCATCGGGATTTTTTGTGGGTATTTTTGAGAGAATTTCGGCACAAGAAAGTTGACAGTCGGGACCAATAATATCGAAGACTTTGAGTTCAATCGCAGCACGTGCTGCCATTTGAACAAATATCATCCTTCCCAATCCCATTGGTGTTATGAAGCTCGCATTTTGTTGGCCTTCCATTTTTACAATATTAGTAGTAAACAATGAATGTATATATGCCTTAGGTTTCTCAAACTCTGTCGCCCTATCCTAGTATTTATAGGAAGTTTAGATATTTCTATATATTGCTGTTAGTTGTTACTTTCCTCTCCTAGCTAGCCTCTTGGGTCCACCGTGCCAAAACATGATACAGTTTTGAAGAATTTTGCATGAAAAGTTTATGTTTAGAATAATAGTTCTTATTTCCGGAAAGATGTACATAATAATTACATTTTCTTGCACTTATCAATTTTTTTTCTTAAGATTAAATGGACCAATAGTATTAAAAAATGGGAGAACCCATGCACAAGGGCACAGACAAATTAAAAGAAAATAGAAACAGAATACGATTAGTGGAGGATAGCTACCAACAAGCTTAGAGGTTAACCTACAAACACTAAGAAGATCCTATCTCGAAAAAAGTTACTAAATTATTCATAAAATTTTCTCTTCGCTTTTCGCTTTTTATAAAGTATTTTTGACCGCTTTAATTGCGCTTTTAATCCTTTTTTAGTCCAATTTTTAGGGTAAGTATCGAAGGATAACCCTTTGGGGATTTTTGTAGCGGTAATATACTAGTGATAACATTTCCCTCTTCCTTTCCTATGTCTTTATCATCCACATCCCAAATTTTGTTCTCATTTTTCTATACCAATTCTGCATTTGGATGCTTGATAAACTCAACCCTAATCCAACCCGTAAAATATATAACGGATTGAAACGGGACGGATTGAATTTTTTTGGACATTCAACCCACCCAAATCCGCCCCAATCCATATGAGTTGGGTTACGGGACAGATTTACGGATTTTTTTGCCCATTGCTACCATTGACTCAATTCTTTTCCTATATACTAAGAAATTTTAGCAGTTTCACGACTTTTCAACGCACATGCTTAGGAACTGCCAATATATTTTCAGTGGACACTTGGAGCTGTAAAACTAATTAAAATTAAAAGTCAAGTCTTTATTTCAAAAAGGTTTACTCGAACCCGAACTTGTATCGATTCTTCAACACTTAGACTAATGGTCCAAGACTCAAGTCGTCTCAACAAGCAAGTCAAGTCTATTCAAAAGTAGACAAAATACGAAGTGGTCCTCGAGAAAGACGGTTCACAAAATTTAATTGTATCTACTTTTGTACTAACTTGTAGACAAAAGCAATCCAATAGTACCAAATGTTTATCACTCCTTCTGTTCCTATTTAATTATTCACTATGAAACTACGTATAATTTTGACCGGCTTATAATTTGTATCAAAATTGTCGAAATGAATTTTTTTAAAATCTAATCATAAAATTTAACATTTGAACTATATAATCAACTTTTGAAAATTTTCATTCCGACAATTTTGATACAAGTTCTTGGCCGGTCAAAATTGCACGTAGTTTCGTAATAGACAATTGAATAGGAACGGATGGAGTATTTCCATATAAAGTAATATTTCTAAGAAATCTGAGTAAATAATTTTCGGGTTCGAGTAAACCTTTTTGAAATAAAGACTTGACTTTGAATTTTAATTAGTTTTATGGCTCCAAGTGTCCACTGAAAATATATTGGCAGTTGGTAAGCATGTGCGCTGAAAAGTCGTGAATCTGCTAAAATTTCTTAGTATATAGGAAAAGAATGAGTCATCCGTAAAAAAATCCGTAAATTCGTCTTGTAAGCTAACCCGTATCCGTATGAATTAGGACGGATTTGGGTAAGTTGAATGTCTAAAAAAAATCAATCCATCCCGTCCCAATCCGCTATATATTTTACGGCTTGGGTTAAAGTTGAAGTTCACAAACCGCGGGTTAATCCGCCCCAATCCGTTTCAACCCGCAATATATATATATACATTATGTGTATTTTAAGATATCAACCTTTAATTATTGTTATATTTTAGTTTTATTACTTGTTCGTGAATATTCTAAAAGTATTTTGATTGGGTTTAATTTATATTTCTGTTTAAAATATTCAATTTATTTTAAAATTTGGTTTGATTATGTAAACTATGAAAAAATAAAGGATTAAAATAAAAATTTAACAATCAATCTAAACCCAACCCGTAATTTATTTTGCGGGTTAGATTGGGTTGGGTTAGTATTTTAATTATAACAGGTTGAATTGGTTTGAGATTTAAATTTCATCAATCCGCCCCGTCATTTATTTTACGGGTTGAGTTAGGATTGAAACAAATCCGCCTCGTGCCTACCCCTAAGTCAACGTGTTGATTAATTATAAAATTAAAGTCTACACTCGACTTGAGAGCCTTTTCGTTATTAATTTCGTATATAATGCTCCATAATGTTCGAGAGGACCATAAATAGTATAGAGCCAGACTATTTTAACCAGACTAATTATTAGATAGTATTTTATATAATTTTTAGAATTCTTTTGACAGCCAACAAAAACAAAAATTAAACCCAAAATATAATATTTATGAAAACTTAGTTGATACTACCCTAAACTTAAATATTAATTAAAAATATTAATATATTTTATTTGACGATTCAATAAAATAAAAATTCAAATATAATATTATAGAACCCTATCTGAGACTACCCTAAACTTAAATATTAATTAAGCATATTAAATACATAGCCGAATAGCAGACTCTTAAATTTCGGAGTGAAAATAAAATTCTAAATAGTGTGTTGAGAGTCTGATTGAGTCTATCTGGCTTATTAGCATTATTGTCATATTAATGCTCCATTATATCTCATATTTTATAATGTAGTACATCAAATTATGTGTTTTTAACGATATAAGTATTGATCTTTTAATTTGGATACCACACTATAACAAAATTTTCAATTTAGGTATCACACTATGAAAAACTTTCCAATTTAGATATCAATTAACCACGAAATCATGTCACGTGACAGCATGTTATTGACAAACGTTAACGTGAGAGAGTAATTTTGTCATTATGCATCAAAATATATCATCAAAGGAAAACGTTTTCCCTCAATTTTACACAAAATAAAAATCAGCAGATAGTCCAAATTTGGTAAGAAACGTTGTTCTATCATGATATATTTTGGTATAGAATAACAAAATTATTCTCTCACGTTCAAGTTTATCAATCACGTGTTGTCATGTGATATGATTCCGTGATTAATTTAGACAATAATATTTAAATTGTACAGTTTATTATAGTGTGATAATCAAATGATGAAAGTTGAAACATATGTATGCAAATGGTTAACAACACATTTTGATGTCGTAAGCCCAGTCAAACAATTATGAATAAACATTTTTTATTTTGGTTTTTAACTTAACGTTATTCTGTTAGATCCTTCCAATAACACAATAAGAAGGTAAATTTACATCAGCATTCTGGAATTTTCTAAAAAGCAAGTAGCAACTAAGTAGCGTGAAATATACATCAAAAACTTTCTTATTAAATTTGAAGCTTTGGAAATGACACAAATTTTAAAAAATATAAATTAGTGTTAAATATAAAATAAGGATAGAAAAACAATATATGTGTAGAGTAGAATAATATAATTAATACCCGTGGTGTGGACGGTAGAATCATCGATTAGTATATAAAAATAATTTTGATAAATGTTATAAATCGATAAAAATTACACGTAATTTTATAAAAAATAATTATTTGGGAACGAAGAAATTACTATATTAACGATAATAGAAAATAATCAATTCTTCAACATGACTAAATAGTCTCATTGCTTCAAGACTCAAGTCTCAAGAAGCAAGTCAAGTCTATTCAAAAGTAGACAAAATACGAAGTAGTCCTCGAGAAAGACTACTCTCTATTTGGTTCACACAATTTAATTGTACCTACGTGGTTAGATGCGTGGGACAGAGGGCTCATACTGTACTATCTTGTAGACAAAAGCAATCCGATAGAACCAAATGTTTATTACTCATTCTCTTCCTATTTAATTATACATTATGAAACTATGTGTAATTTTGATCGGGTTATAAATTGTATTAAAATTGTCGAAATGAATTTTTTTTAAATCTAATCATAAAATTTAACATTTGAACTATATAATTAACTTTTGAAAATTTTCATTACGACAATTTTGATACAAGTTCTTGGCCGGTCAAAATTACACGTGTTTTCATAATAGACAATTAAATAGGAACTGATGAAGTATTTCCTTACTTAGAAAGTAATATTTCTAAGAAATCTGAGTAAATAATTTTCGGGTTCGAGTAAACCTTTTTGAAATAAAGACTTAACTTTGAATTTTAATTAGTTTTACGGCACCAAGTGTCCACTGAAAACATATTGGCAGTTGGTAAGCATATGCGTTGAAAAGTCGTGAAATTGCTAAAATTTCTTGGTATATAGGAAAAGAATGAGTCAACCTGTTGATTAATTATAAAATTAAAGTCTACACTCGACTTGAGAACCTTTTCGTTATTGATTTCGTATATAATGCTCCATAATGTTCCAGAGAGGGACCATAGATGCTATAGAGCCACACTATCTTAATCAGACTAATTATCAGACAGATTTTTATATAATTTTTAGAATTTTTTTGACACCGAACAAAAATAAAAATTAAACCCAAAATATAATATTTATGAAACCTTAGTTGATACTGCCATAAACTTAAATATTAATTAAAAATATTAATAATTTTAATATATCTTATTTGACGATTCAACAAAATAAAAACTCAAATATAATATTATAGAACCCTATTTGAAACTACCATAAACTTAAATATTAATTAAAAATATTAAATACATAGGCGAATAGCAGACTCTTAAATTTCGGAGTGAAAATAAAATTCTAAATAGTGTGTTGAGAGTATGACTGAGTCTATTTGGCTCATTAGCATTATTGTCATATTAATGCTCCATTATAAAATTAATGCTCCATTATATCTCATATTTTATAATGGGCTACATCAAACTATGTTTTTTTAACGATATAAGTATTCATATTTTAATTTTTTTAATTTGGATACCATACTATAACAAAATTTTCAATTTAGGTATCACACTATAAAAAAAATTTCAATTTAAATACCAATTAACCACGAAATCATGTCACGTGACATCATGTTCTTGACAAACGTTAACGTGAGAGAGTAATGTTGTCATTCTGCTCCAAAATATATCATCATAGGAAAACGTTTTCCCCCAATTTTACACATAATAAAAATCAGCACATAGTCCAAATTTGGAGGAAACGTTGTTCTATCATGATATATTTTGGTACAGAATAACAAAATTATTCTCTCATGTTCAAGTTTATCAAGCACGAGCTGTCATGTGATATGATTCCGTGATTAATTTAGACAGTAATATTTAAATTGGACAGTTTCTTATAGTGCGGTAACCAAACGATGAAAGTTGAAACATACGTATGCAAATGGTTAACAACACATTTTGATGTCATAAGCCCAGTCAAACAATTATGAATAAACATTTTTTATTTTGGTTTTTAACTTAACGTTATTCTGTTAGATCCTTCCAATAACACAATAAGAAGGTAAATTTACATCAGCATTCTGGAATTTTCTAAAAAGCAAGTAGCAACTAAGTAGCGTGAAATATACATCAAAAACTTTCTTATTAAATTTGAAGCTTTGGAAATGACACAAATTTTAAAAAATATAAATTAGTGTTAAATATAAAATAAGGATAGAAAAACAATATATGTGTAGGGTAGAATAATATAATTAATATCGTGGTGTGGACGGTAGAATCATCGATTAGTATATAAAAACATACATAATATTCAAAAACACTCGTTCTTTTAACTCTTTATTAAGATTTGATACGTAACAAATAATAGAACAATTATACCTCTTATTAGTCATTAAATATATTTAATTGTATCTTTCAAATTCGTTACGAGCATACAAAATATTCCCCAACTTTTCCTCAAATCTCTCTCTAATATTCTCTTAGCTTTTACATACATATCTTACAACATTTCTATAATTCTTTCAGTAACTCAACTATTACACCTTTCAACTAGAAAATTGCAGCATCATGTACAACTTTTGGTCAAAATAACATATTTGTGATCTTCAAATAATGTGATAAAGCCATAATTTTGGTCGGTCGCGTTAGACTTTTCAACAATAAAATAATGATAAATTAGCTGTAAATAACGAACACTTCTTGGTCTTTATTATTGATCAGGTCATTACGCTTGTTCGGATTGTTACACTTGCTCGGATTGTTACACTTGCTCAGATTATTATACTTGCTCGGATTATTATTAATTTACCACAATTGCGCTCGATTTGACTATTTAAACTCTTATCTTGGTCGTTCTCCTTCTCCAAGCATGTTGTTAAGGTTCAGGAGCGTCGTTTAGATCGATATTGGCGGGTAAAGGAAAAATACTTTGGTAAACTAAAGTCGTTGGTAACCCAAGCGAACATGCTGGTGAAGTATTTCCGTTTGTCCCGATCCAGATACGATGCTTCTGCAGCTATGATTGAAGCTCGCAAACTTCCTTTCGACGATGCTCGTCGGAAAGCGGCATCGGATGCTCACGAGGTCGCAAAAGGAGCCGAGTTTTCTGCACGGCTTAAGACGCTGACATGCGTTGGTGCTCATACGACCAACTTTGATGCCCTCATTTCTGAGGAGCGTTTTGATGGCGAGGAAACTGATGGGGATACGTCGACGGATGACGAAGAAGTGTCACTCGGTCAGTTACCGTCGTGCTCCTCATGTAGTAGCTCTTAAATAAATTTCTTTATTTGTTGGTTGTACCCTGTTGCCTGCGTAATGCGGGCGAGGACTATTTGTTTTATTTCTTTACTCCTGTGTTCGGATCTTCTTATTGTTGTACGGATATTTCATTGATTGGATTGATTTTCCTTTGCTGATTTCTTCGTTTGGCATTGTGTTGCCTCCATAATGTGGGCCTTTATTATCTGCTTCATTTCGTTATACGTGTATTGGACGTTCCCGTTGCTGCTATTTCATTGTTTTGATTGATTTCTTTTCATTGTTTTCGCCATTTGGTAATTTATCGTCCCCATAATGTGGGCCTGAATTATTCTTCTCATTGCTGTATTGCTTTTCATCCTTGCTCATTGGGTCAATGGGTACCTGCATATACACAAGTATTCCTAGGCATTCTTTTAGACATGCCATGTTGGGAATTTCACAGTATTCCTAGGCGTTTCGGCCATGTTGGGAATTTCACAGTATTCCTAGGCACTTCGGCCATGTTGGGAATTTCACAGTATTCCTAGGCACTTCGGCCATGTTGGGAATTTCACAGTATTCCTAGGCACTTCGGCCATGTTGGGAATTTCATCTACACTGGTTAGTCAGCATGATAAGATACTTTATTTATTCAAAAGACAATGACATTAAGATAGAGAGGTAAGGCGGCACCTGTATTTGTACCTATGTGATGGCTTATATGTAGTACTTCTTTAGGTTAGCCACGTTCCAAGAATTTTTCTCCCCTCTGCTATTTTCGAACAGAATGCTTTTGAGTTTGTAGGTAACTGGGCTTGTTCTTTTGACGATCTCGTATGGTCCCTCCCAGGTGGGGCTCAATTTACCATGTATTTCATTTCGGGTATATACCGTTACTCGTCGCAGCACCAATTCTCCGACCATGAACTCCTTGGTCCCTTTCACCCTCTTGTCATATGCTTGTTTGACGCCTTGTTGATACTTCGCGAGTGTAAGAGCTGCTATCTCTCGTTTCTCGTCTATCATGTCAAGTTCTTCTCTCATTCTTTGTTCATTGTTTCCCTGCTCGACTAAAGTCGTTCAGAGCATGGGTAGCCCAATTTCTGTTGGTATGATGGCCTCAACACCGTACGCTAAGCAAAATGGGGTTTCCTTGGTGCCCGTCTTCGGCGTAGTTCGGCACGACTACAAGACGTTGAGTAGCCGTTCGGGCCATCTCCCATTTGCTTGCTCAAGGGCTGTCTTGATGCCGTCTAGTATTGTTCGGTTTGACACCTCGGCTTGCCCATTTCCTTGTGGGTATGTCGGCGTAGAATAGAACTTTCGGATACCCAATTCCTCGTACCACAATTGTAATTGGGCATCTTTGAACTGGGTTCCGTTGTCGGCGACAATAGCGTACGGTATTCCGAACCTGGTTATGATATATTCCCAGATGAATTGTTTGACGTTGCTGGCTTTGATTTCTCGGAGGGGTTTAGCTTCAACCCATTTGGTGAAATAATCCGTCGCGACGATCAGATATTCCACGCTCCCAGGGGCCTTTGGGAGTTTTCCGATCAAATCTATTGCCCATTGTGCAAACGGCCATAGAGCCGATACGGGGGCCATTAGAGACGAGGGGAGTCGTGGTATTTTGGCGAATCGTTGGCACTTATCACAACGTTGGACATATACATCCGCGTCTCGCTTGATATAGGGCCACCAATACCCTTGGGTAACTGCCTTGTTTGCAAGGGATCGCCCTTTGATGTGTGCTCCGCAGGATCCTTCGTGGATTTCCTCCAGGACCGGCAATTGTAGCTCGGGAGGCACGCACAGTAGGTGGGGTCCCTGGTAACTGGATTTGTATAGTTTGTCGTCCTCGGATAGCCAGAACCGAGGAGCTTTTCTCGTAATTTTCAGCGCTTTTATCTTGTCGGCTGGGAGCGTTCCACTTCGCAGATAATGAGTCATGTCATCCATCCAACCTAGTTCGTACTGCACTGACGTCACTCGGTCTACCCTTTTAATTATGCTCGGGGTCATCAGTAGTTCCACTGTGATCGACCGGGTGTCGGTCAATGTTAATGTCGAGGCTAGGGTTGCCAAGGCATCAGCATGTACATTTTCGGTGCGATTGATTCTGACTAACTCGCACTGTTCGAAGGTGGCCATCAAGCTTTGGACTTTCTCTTGATAGAGGATCATCCTGTCATCTTTGGCTTGGTACTCGCCGAGGGCTTGATTGACAATGAGCATGGAGTCTGAACTTGCAACTAAGTGGGAGCATCCGAGGGACCGGGGGACGAGCATGCCATTTATCATGGCTTCGTATTCTGCCTCATTGTTGGTAGCTCGGAAGCCCAGTTTTATGCTTTTTTCGATGATTGCTCCCTCTCTAGACTTTAGGACGATCCCTGCTCCGGATCCGTCCTTGGTGGCTGATCCGTCGACATGTATCTGCCAGTGTGATTGTGGAGAGAGTGCCAATGGCTCGTCGTAGCCTTCGGTGAACTCCGCGACGAAATCGGCCAAGACTTGTCCTTTTATGGCATGTCGGGGTACGAACTCGATATGAAATTGGGATAGTTCGACCCCTCAGGCAGCAACTCGACCGCTTATGTCTGTCCGTCGAAGTGACTCTTTGATATGAAACTTCGTGTATACCCGGACCTGATGAGCTATAAAATAGTGTGGCAACTTCCTGGTTGCGACGACCAATGCCAGACACAGCTTTTCCAAGGGTAGGTAACGTGTTTCGGCTTCGACCAGAGTTTTGCTGACAAAGTAGATCGGAAATTGTTCACGACCTTCTTCTTTGAGGATGACTGCACTCACAGCTATAGTGGAAACTGCTAGGTAGCATGCCAGAATATCTCCTTTGTTCGGCCTTACCAGCAGTGGCAGCGTCCTCAAGTACTCTTTGAGATTGTTGAATGAAGCCTCACATTCCGGGTCCCACACGAATTTTCTATTCTTCTTGAGTGATTCGAAAAACGGTCGTCCCTTGTCTGCGGATCGACTGATGAACCTGCTCAATGCGGCCATCATTCCCGTGAGCTCTTGTACCTGTTTCTTGTTCTTGGGCGCGGCCAGGTTCTGTAGAGCTGTGATCTGATCGGGATTTGCCTCTATTCCTCGTCGGTTGACCATGTGCCCCAGAAATTTTCCTTTGCTGATTCCGAAGGCACACTTGCTCGCATTGAGTTTCAGTTTGTGCTCGCCCAACGTACGGAAGACATCTCTGATATCTTGGAGGTGGGATGTAGCCCTTTCGCTTTTGACAACCATGTCGTCTATGTATACCTCCATCGTCTTCCCTATATGATCTCTACATACCCTCGTTATCATCCTTTGGTATGTTGCTCCCGCATTGCGCAGGCCGAACGGCATTACCGTGTAGCAATAATTTCCCAAAGGCGATATAAATGACGTCTTTTCTTGATCTTCGTGGGCTAGGGGAATTTGGTGGTATCCTGAATATGCGTCAAGGAAGGTCATTCTTTCTGCTCCCGCAGTCGCGTCCACAAGTTGATCTATCCTCGGAAGGGGAAAGTGGTCTCTCGGACAGGCTTTGTTGAGATTGGTGAAGTCTATACAGACTCTCTCCTTTCTGTTCTTTTTTGGGACGACGACTGGATTGGATAACCATTTGGGATAGAAAACCTCCCTTATGGCTCCAGCCTCCAATAGCTTTTGTACTTCAGCGATTATAGCTGCTCTGTGTTGTACAGACACTTTTCTGCTCCTTTGAGCTATCGGCTTGTACTCGGCATTAACACTTAGGTGGTGGCATGCCGTTTCGGGGTCTAGGCCTGGCATGTCTTTGGGACTCCAGGCGAACTTATCAACGTTGCTGAAGAGGAATGCTTCCAACTCTTCGGATTCCCGTTTTGGAAGGTTATTCCCGAGGAGGAAGTAGTGCTCCTCGTCCATATCAGGGATATACACCTTCCTAAGTGTTTCTCCTACTTGTTCTTCAACAACCCTCTCGGTTTTAGATATTTGGTTGATCAGCTTCTTTGTGCTGGTGGGTTGTTCGACAACGATCAGCTGTTTTTGTAGGGCTGCGGTAATGTCTTCACAGCGTCTTGAATCTTCTTGACATCCTCTGGCTGTCTCGATCTCTCCCCTGTCATTTGGGTATTTGACTTTTTGGTGGTAGGTCGAGGGTATGGCCCGCATGGCATGCAGCCAAGGTCGGCCCAAGATTGCGTTGTGGCCGGAGTTGTCGTTGACTACTAAGAACTCTACGGGAACTGAAACGGATCTAGTTGTGACATTGAGGACGATCTTACCCAAAGGTTTAGTCGTCTCGGAGATGAACCCGATCAAGGTGACATCGGTAGGTTGGAGATCTTGTATTTTGAGTTCCATTTTGTCGAAAAGTTTTCTGTACATGATGTCACAAGAGGCTCCTTGGTCGATAAGCACCCTGCTGACCGTGTCGAGGCCAATTTGAACACGGAGATTAATGGCGTCCCCATGGGGATAAATCACCCCTTCCTCATCAAGACCCGAGAAGGAAATGGGTATATGTCGTCGGGGCGTGCATTGCCTTTTAGAGGTCGACGCTTGTGACGCCTTGGCTACCTGGCCGAAGTGCGCCAATTGCCGCTGTCGTGATCGTTCTCCACATGTTCCCTTGGGTCGTGACATGTGAACGACGTTGATCGTTTTGCCCTGCCTGTTGTCGGCTCCCTCGATGGCCAGTTATTTGCCTTTGTTCCCCGCGCCTTTGATGAACTTGGCTAGGTATCCCGCATCACCCCACAGGTTCATTTTCCATCGCAGGTGACGACAATGCTCGGTGAGGTGGCCGTGATCCTCGTGATATATGCAGAAAAGCTTGGAGTCTCTCATATTGGGGGGAGAAGTGATCGGTATTGGTCGGGAGTACCAACTTTCCCTGCATATATCTTTTAGGATATCTTCAGCGGACATGTTGAAAGTGTATCGTAGTTCGACCGGTCCGAAGATATTTCGGCGTTCCCTTTCTTGGAACCGACCTTGTTGGAGCGGTTTGGGGGGCATTGGATAAGGGAGCGGTTTATGTTCGTTGATCGTTGTTGGGTATGCGATCTGGAGCGGTTTGGGCTCAGGTTCTCGTTGTCGCTCTTCGCTCCTGTGGACCTCGGGACCTTTGTCCTTCCTGGTCGGTTTGAATGCTTCTTCATGGTTGTTCCTGGCTCTTTTGCTACCCACCTATGCTTCCCGAACCGTTTCTCTTCTTGGTAGGGTTCGGTTGAGGAAACGAATTTCATCATTTTTATCGGTGAGGTGGGTGCAGTAGGCCAGGAGAGAATCCGCGGTCGGAAAGTCTTTGCCTATGAACTTCCTTCTCGCCCAATAGCCATTAGGGATGGAGTTGATAAAGTTCTGGATGGCTATATTATTGGCGTATTGTGGAATCTGGTTTGCTACGTCGATGAAGCGTATGCAATAGTCGTTGAGCCTCTCATTCGGCATCATCGTCATTTTCAGAAGGGTTTCGATGCTAACCTTCTTTTTCCTATGGGCAACGTATCGGGTGGAGTACGCTCTTAGCAGCTCTGCCTAGTCTCTTATGGAGCCCCGTGGTAAGTTGTGATACCACGACGAAGCCTCTTGGCCCAAGCTGTTTTTGAAAAATTTGCACATGAGTGCCTGGTCATCACTCCACAATTCCATCTTCGTCTTGTAGTGCCTTAGATGGTCGATAGGACAACTCCTTCCATTATAAAGCCTGAACTCAGGGATGACGAACCCCGCCGGATTGCGATATCTCATGATCTGTTCGGCGCATGGGGTTTCTTGGCATACGTTCCATGCTTGTTGGAACGCGTCATCCGAGGCTTGGTAGGGGGGGTATCCCCGCTGATGTGGTGGTGGGCCATAACTTTCCCCGATCATGTGTTCGGGATATCTACCGTCCTTCGTGTGGGTATCGAGGACACGTTCCCTATGAGTGTTTGGGTGGACGACTATCGGAGGGATCATCTCTGGGACATTGCCCCCTTGATGGGGCACTCTTGTATCGGTTCGTCGCCCTGCTGCTTCCAGGGCGGCCCTATAAGCTGAATCTTCTGCTTCACGACGTAGATCTTTGTCTGTATTGGCAAGCTGGGTAATTGGCAATGCGATGCCGGCTGCTGTCATGGCCGTCATGCATGCCGCCAGTTGAGCTTGCAGCTGGGCGTAGTTCCTTTCATCGGCTGATGGAACAACGTGTTGTACTTCCACCGTGGGTGGTGTAATTATCCTCGGCGGATGAGTCGGTAGTCGGGACAACTGTTCAAGTACATGATCCCCGGGCATACCATATCGGTGATCATCGTTCGTTTGTAAACGAGTGCCGGAGTTGACCAAGGCTGTTGGCAAATAGACTCTTGAGCTCGGCCCTGCTTGGGATTCGGGTAGGCGTCTTCGTGCACGCCTTAATACGGGCATGACTTGTTCGTCATCCGAGGACGAGGTGGGTTCGTCAACAATCCCTTCAAGTTGCTGGGGTTGTTCTTGGTTGACATAGGAGGTTGTTGGTTGGTTTTCGTGCTGGATAGCGTCATATCTGCCACGAATTTCGAGTAGATCGTCGAGGTCCTGTTGGCTGATTTGCGCGTTTTGGTTATTGGTTTCTACTATCTCGGGATGGGTTTCTTCTACATTGGTCACCATTGTCGCTCGTCTGGTAGAGTATTGGTATTCGAATTCTAAGCTAGTTGGGGACTAGATGATTCCCGGAGACGGCGCCATTTGATAAAGCCATAACTTTGGTCGGTCGCGTTAGACTTTTCAACAATAAAATAATGATAAATTAGCTGTAAATAACGAACACTTCTTGGTCTTTATTATTGATCAGGTCATTACACTTGTTCGGATTGTTACACTTGCTCGGATTATTACACTTGCTCAGATTATTATACTTGCTCGGATTATTATTAATTTACCACAATTGCGCTCGATTTGACTATTTAAACTCTTATCTTGGTCGTTCTCCTTCTTCTTCGATGCTCGGTTCTTTCTCTGTTCGGTTTGTTTCTTAATTGGATAAGCTTTGACTAGTTTTTCTCTTTTCTCAACTTCTCTCTATAATTTTTGAATAGATTTTCTCGGGGGCTTTTCTAGGAGGGGTAATTGGCTATTTATAGGCAACTACGCCTCATTGGATGTTGACAAGTGTCTCCATCTTAGGGGGTTTTTTAGATATGGGTCCCTAGTTAAGTGGGCTTGGGCTTTTATTAATATCTACCTCTATTTTCTAAGAAAGGCATGTGATGACCCATCAAGCATTGGATACCCATTTATGAAGTGTGGGTCGATTGATACCCGAATAGAATATTCAGGTCTAATTTTCATGTTCTATCATAATGCTTCGATAAGATGCTACCCGATTTTCATAAGTTACCATAAGGCTATAATCATGTAGCATAATAAAGTTACATAACTCCTATATAGTGATTTCAGCATTCCGTATATCATGATAATTTCAACATATTGTAGCATATTATAATTTACGCACCATGTAACATAATAATGATGATAATTCATGATTCTCATAGATGAACAAAGTGTCACCATCATAAAATTTATATGTTTCTTTCTAAAGAGAAAAAATTTAATATATTTTTCACGTAGATCTTTCCGATCCTCACACGATTCAAGCATTAATTCACACATGTACCTTCATCTATATCTCTTTGTCTAAATCCCCATAGATAAAACTGTGACCACAATCACATGCTGCATAATCAGTTTTTCAAAAACTAATAAACTGATAAATTAGGGGACCGTTATAACGTCCATTACGAGGAAATAAACCATCTCGTAATCAATTCCAAAGTGTGAGAGAAGTCTTGCGCTACTAGGCGAGCATTCTACAATCTCATTATTCTCATCACTCTTCCTTACGAATAACCAAATAAACAAACTCGTTTAACATTGGTGGTGTTGGAGCTACAGGTCCGAACACACTTTCGCTAAGGAGTCTACTTGGATTGCAAGTTTCCGTTAGTTCAGTCTATTCTCCGTTGACTTCAGGTAACGGTACATGATTCCCTGTCATAATTTGTTCATATTATCAGTCGTCACCGAATATATGAACAAGTAATCAATGACAGTCTCGTTTTGCTCATAGTAATATCATCAATAAAAAAATAGATACATTTCTCCTTTTATTTGGGTTAAACTTCATGATTAAAACGATAAAGAATTAAAACTAAACAAATAGTGTTAACCGATATAAAACAATTAAGTTAAACAAAAGATGTACATAGGCATAAAAAAAACTGTAATTGTATCAAGAAAACAAAAGATGTAAATAGGCATAAAAAACTGTAATTGTATCAAGAAAATAAAAGATTAAAAATGAAAAAAAAAATTAGAATAATAGAGTGGGGACTCGAACTGGGGTGTCCATTGAGAAAGTTTAAGCACAACCATTTGGGCTACCATGGCATTTCTTAAATAAATACGATATGTATTACTTGTTGCATGTTCACCATACAAAATTCCTTTTTTCCCTCCAAATCTCGAGTCTTACTGGACTTGTACTTAGGTTTGGGCTGGACCAGATCTGTGTCTAAGAGTATATGTGGCGAAAATATATATTATTAAATTTGTTGGGTTTGTGTGACACTTAATATAGTTGTTCGGTCGAGTTAGATTTATAGATAACAAACGCCTATAGAAAAAATAGGGTTAATATCAGTTTAGTGTCCTGTGTTTTGGATCAAAATTGATTTGGTGACCCGACTTTTTTTTTTTTTTGATTTAGTGACCTGTATTAAATATTGTTAATGATTTAGTGACATTCCGTCAACTTTTTTGGATGGAAAAGTTTATAAATTATCAATTTTGTCCGTATGATTTGGAACTTTATAATATAACCTTCAAATTATAAAAGATGTAGATTTCAGTTTGAAAAAAGTTAAATTATAATACCCAAGCTTAATTTTTTGTAACAAAATAAACAAAAAAAATTATAGGATTCAAAAACTTATAAACGTGTATTTTATTTTTATTTTTATTTTTGCAGATTTGTGTAAAATACTCCTACTTCTTTTAACTTTTTTGAAAAACTAATTTAAAAGTAATAAATAATATTAATCTTTTTATTTTTCAAAAATAAGATAATTAAGAAATAATATCGATTTTTAAAGGAAGGCTTTATTCTTCAAAAAAATTGTTCAGTATATAAATCTCTTTACAAAATAAATAAAGTTCTAAAAAAATGTTGCTTTATCTAAAGATTTTTTTTTCCAAAAAAACAGAGTTCTTTCCAAGGTCATTTTTTTCTTTAGTAAAAAAATTCAAAAGAACATGCTTAACTAAATATTATATTGGTAAAAGAGAAAACAATTTACTACACATTTTAAAATCATAAACAAGCCTTTTAAAAAAAAAAAAAACTCGCACTGTAAATGTTTTAAATTCTTAAGTTAAGTTTAACGTTTTTCATCAAAAAAGTTAACAGCGGGTCACTAAATCAAAATTTTTGAAAGTCAGATCAACAAATCAATTTTGGTCTAAAACGCAGGCCATTAAACTGATATTAACCGTAAAAAATTGGTCACATAGTTTGTGGTGTGGTTAAGTTGACAAGGTTTTTCTTGGAAAGAAAACTTGTTGTTTATTTCTAAATAAGAACGGTAGAAGCTCAGGAGGTTGTGAATCTTACACCCAGATGCGCATCATTCAGTTAGTCGGTTTTTGTGGTAACGTGTAGACTGATAAGTCGGTGGAGCATTATAATAAATCATCAAAGAACTTTCCATGGTTGTCAGCTGCCCTCTTCAAAAATTGATAAACTACTCAATAAAATAATGATTCATGTTGTTATTAATATTTTCATATTTCGTATCCAACAAAATCAACAAGAATCTATTCCGAACTCAGACAGAAAAGTTACATCTTTATATAAACGGTAACCAACCCAATAAGCTGAATTTAAGTTTAAATTGTGTCAGTGTAGACAATAAGTTGAGTAATTGTGTTTATTGGGCATTCCTCCTTTAATTATCTCGTGAAATATATTATTAGGATTGTCAACATATTGTTTTCATTATCCAAAGTCATATAGTAAAAGTCAAGTCTTTCATCTTTAATTATTATCTAGCCGAAAATATGTGCTCTTTCTTTCTCAACTTCTCTTCGTTTGCTCTCTAAATTTTAATGAACTCTCTTAACTATCGAAGTCCAGATTTGGGCCTCATTACATTTTTCTGTTGGATAGCCTAACAAGCTACATATACCATCGACATCCCTAAACCTTGTTTGGTTACAATACTTGTAGTCCCGGGACTACAAGTCCCATGAGTTTTGAAATGATAATAGTATTATTAGTCCGGATCACTAATCCGAATGCAGCGTTTGTTTACATTGGTGTTACAAGCGGACTGTTTTATAAATTTGTAATTTTACCCATCTTTCAAACAAAATTTACAACAACAAAACTAAATAGAAAAACATTGATATCCGTACCCGAGCCATAGATATTACCCGAGCCAGTCCGGTCCAAGCATTTGTATTGTCCGAGCAAATATTTTTCTTATTGCCATTTTATTGAACCATAAACTTAGTATGGTACCAATATATTACCCTCTCGACCAGAGGAGTGTTATTTCCATAAATTTTGTAAAAATAATAACAAAAACTTTAGAATAAATATCGTGACACCTAAAAAGAATGACCAACGGGATGGGATGCCCGTTTCAATGTGACTACCTTGTATAGTACAATCTGTATCCTACCCAAACAGACGTGACAATCTAATCAATTTAATTGCAATATACGTACCCAATCACTTTTTATGTCCACTAATTTTTATGTTTGATAATTATTTTCATAATTAGGAGTATATGATTGTCACGTCATATATATACTCATATGAGTTCCCTTCAAATAGAATACCATCCTTTTTAAGCTAGAAGCAACAAACAAATGAAGGAACAAAATGCACTAGATAAAAATGGTGACCATTAATGGTCTTGTGGGGCAAAGATAGCAACCCTTTGTACTATATCAATTCACATCATTATATAGCAATAGCCAATAGCTAGGAATGTGACATTCAACACTCAAAAACAATGAAGAGGTCAAAAAACCTCTCCAATACAATTCACATTTTCATGGCCTTGTTTTTGTATTTGTCCTTGTACTTACCTTCTCGTTTTTACTATCTCGCTTAATACCTGATGTAGAAAATGAAGAAGAAATCGGGTATGGGTATAATGTTCGATCAGTAACTGTTGATTCATCTGGAACGTCGTTATTTGCTGATCTTGAACTCATCAAGAATACCTCGGTTTTTGGTCCCGACATTCCCAATCTAAGACTTACAGCCAGGTTACCACTACATAACAACATAACATGCTGTTGGTAGTTTATTATTTTTCACTTTTCTATCTTAAGTTATTCATTTATTTCTTTTACACTAGACTAATGTAGTTGTTTCATGTCACAAATAAACTTTCCATTGACATTTTTATTATTACCGAACCCGAATGATTACGTCTTCAAGTCTTGAACTCTTTTCGATTATCTATAGCTAGTTTTGCGCATCTCAACTATAATCAAATCCCAAACAGGGGAGCAAGACTCCTCATCATAAAATGAGTACTCTAACTCCTAATTTATAATACGTTAGAATTTAGATGTTTTGGTAAAATATCAAAATGTAGTAAATATATATATGGTTTATAAAAGGAAAAAATATTGGATTAAAATATTTATTAGAATTGTATGTTTTAAGAAGAAAAATTTTGGTTTGTAGTTTTTGATAATTAGACTTGAAAAGTTGTATATATTTTGTTAATTTTATGCTGTCTTATAATAATTCTCCCCTTAAAGCTATGCTGTCTTGTAGAGGTTCTTTCTACCATAATTCTCCCCTTAAAATTTCTTCATTTTCACATTGTTCTTTCCATATGTTGAGGTTCTTTCTACCATAATCTGGATAAATTTGCAAGGAGAAGCAAAAAGAAAATGGAATAGTGAGAAGAATTTCTTGTGTTTTCTGCTTTATATCTGCATAGATAATTACAGAATTGGTTTATTTTCGGAATCTTTGTTTAGGATTTCACCAGTGCAGATGGGGATACCAAAATATTTCCGATTTGGCCAGAGTAGTTTCAGGCTATGCCAAGTCAGGAATTCCTCTCGAGGTTATATGGACAGATATTGATTATATGGATGAGTATAAGGACTTTACACTTGACCCTATTAACTTCCCAGCTCATCAAATGAAAAATTTCGTAGACACGCTTCATTTTAAGAACCAGAAATACATTCTCATCTTGGATACAGGTAATAATAATATTACAATAATCTACCAATATCCATTTATCTTTTCTTTGTCAATATGTTGATTAAAAGCAAAATTGCTTGATTTTAATTTCAGGAATCAGTGTAAACAAGAGTTACGAAACTTACATAAGAGGGTTTGAAGCTGATGTTTTCATAAAACGAAATGGTGTTCCTTATTTAGGACAGGTTTGGCCAGGACCGGTTTATTATCCTGATTTTCTAAATTCAGCCACTGTAACTTTTTGGGGCGATGAGATTAATAGATTCCATAATATTCTACCTTTTGATGGACTTTGGCTTGACATGAATGAGTTATCGAATTTCAATTCTTCGTTTCCTATGCCGTTTTCGAAATTTGATGACCCTCCTTATAAGATTAACAACTCGGGAGCACAACGACCAATTATCGAAAGAACAGTTTCAGCATCTTCTACACATTTTGGTAATATATCGGAGTACAATGCACATAACTTGTATGGTTTTACGGAATCAATTCCTACCAGTCAGGCTCTGGTTAACATGACTCGAAAAAGGCTGTTTATTTTGTCTAGATCAAATTTTGTGGGGTCTGGGAAATATACAGCACATTGGACTGGTGACAATGCTGCCACATGGGATGATTTGGCATACTCGATTCCGAGTATTTTGAACTTTGGGATTTTCGGAATTCCTATGGTTGGAGCCGATATATGCGGGTTTGCGGGGAATACAACTGAAGAGCTATCTCAACGTTGGATTCAGGTATATTTAGCGCAATGTCATCTGTGATTTAATTACATTCGGTTTATTTTTTATTATGATTTTCACTTGATTTTAAGTTGAAAAAAGTTGTATGTTTTTACAAATTTGAGAGTCTGGAAGACATTTTTATTATAGAAAACAATTATCCAAGATAGCAATTAAGCACTTTCAATATTTTCTTTCATTGTCTTTGCTTCTTTTTCAGCATGAATGTAGTGCATTAATTTCTCTTGGAACTCTATCCCTTTATGGCTAATATTGTTTTTTTTTTTATACTAAATTTAGTTTAGCAATTATAAATACAGTTTCTAGTGGTGTCCAAATCTGGAGTGTTTTCTTAAGACTATTATAAAAACCGACGAAGCAAAGACATGTACCATGATAAACTCCATAGAATCTCTTCTTAGAGAGAGAAAACGAACGAAAATGAATTGAGAATTAATAGAAAATATCTTTCGTTAAAATGAACTGTAAATTCGTTACAAGTATATATAGAAAGGAACCAATGAGCTGGCGCCAGCTCAGCGTAACTAACTATCAGTATCACTAGTTTAAGCTAATTACAGACTGACCCATTACATTTACAGAGTAAGCAGTATTGGTCCAGAATTATTACAAACCAGTATGGTATGTTTAGAAAACATTCAATTAAGTATTCAGAAACTCTAATACACCCCCTCAAGATGGAGAGGGCTGGGATATATCACGCATTCCCATCTTGGATATGAGAAAATAAAACAATCATAGACCCAAAGATTTGGTAAACAAATCTGCTAATTGGTGAGAATTGTACACATGAAGCAAATGTATCAATCCAGAGCTCACTTTTTCTCGAATGAAATGGCAATCAATTTCCACATGATTAGTGCGCTCATGATGGACTGGATTAGAAGCCAAAGCCAATGCAGAGGCACTGTCACTATAAAGCAAGGCATGCCTAGAATGTGTAATATCAAAATCACTTAAGAGAGATAATAGCCATGTAATTTCACACCTTGCAACAGCCATGGCTCGATACTCAGCTTCAGCTGAGCTTCTAGAAACAACGTTTTGTTTCTTGCTTTTACAAGAAAGATACAATAACCAGACACAGATCTTCTGGTATCAATACATGCAGTAAAATCTGAATCACAATAACCTTTCAAGGTAAGTTCTTCAGCAAGAGCAGGATAAAACAATCCTTGACCTGGTGAGGTCTTCAAATATCTCACCACTCTTAATGCAGCATCAAAATGTGACTGACATGGTGTACACATAAATTGACTAAGTACTCCTATAGCAAAAGCTATGTCAGGACGACTAATTGTCAAATACAACAGTTTTCCCACCAATCTCCTATAACCAGTAATGTCTGAGATAGGAAGAGAATCTTCTTTAGAAAGTCTAAGAGTAGAATCCATTGGGAAAGCAACAGGTTTACAACCTAAGAGACCAGTTTCAGCTAACAAATCCAGAGTGTATTTTCTCTGGCACATACTAATACCATCAGGAGATCTAGCTATCTCTAACCCAAGAAAATACTTTAATGTACCCAAATCCTTGATATGAAATTTGGTATCCAGAAACTGTTTCACCTCATTAATAAGAACCATACTGGAACTGCCAAGAACCATGCCATCAACATAAACTAGGAGAACAAGAAATTCTTCTTTCTGGGGAAGAGTAAACAAGGAGGTGTCTGCATAGGATTGGCTAAATCCATAAGCAATTAAAGAAGTAGAAAGTTTGTAAAACCACTGACGAGATGCTTGCTTCAGACCATAGAGAGATTTATGAAGCTTGCATACAGTATTGGTCCCCTGATCATAATACACCCAGGTGGTGGCAACATATATACTTCCTCTTCCAAGTCACCATGCAAAAATGCAGTATTGACATCCATCTGAGCTAAATGCCAGTTCTTAAAAGAAGCAATAGCTAACAAGCATCTAATAGTTGTCATTTTAGCTATTGGACTAAAAGTTTTTTCATAATCCACCCCCTTTAATTGAGTGTACCCCTTAGCTACAAGTTTAGCTTTATACCTTTCTATAGTACCATTAGAATGGTGCTTTATTTTAGAAACCCATTTCCATCCTATGGGTTTTTTATCTGCAGGTAATTGTACTAAACTCCAAGTATTATTGGTTTGTAAAGCCTGGATTTCTTTGTCCATAACCTCTATCCAAAGAGGGTCCAAAGAAGCTTGTTTAAAAGTAGATGGTTCTACAGCAGTTGTAACTCCCATACAATAGGCTTTATAAGAAGAGAGAATAAAGAAAAACTAACATACTTCTGAAGGTCATAAGAAGATGTTGCACTAGAACATAGATAGTCACCAAAACGTACTGGTTGTGTTTTATTTCTAGTGGATTTTCTAACCACCACCTCTTGTGGTTGTGATTGGCCAACTTCTTAAGAGTCATTACCAGAAATAGAACGAGAAAGGGAGGATGAATCTTCATTATAGATGAGAGGAGAATGTAGTGTATTAGCTGTACCATGATCTTCACTAGTGGCATTGCTAGGGGTAATATGAGATGACACAGTATGTGAGGGAGCAGGGGAAACATATAAATTGGAAAAAAGAGGTGTAACAGCAACTCCTTGAAGTCCAGGAAACTGAAATTCATCATTGGGCATAGACACTTGCTCTTGTAATTTATCAGTATATGGAAAATGGTACTCATAAAAGATGACATCTCTAGATATAAACAGTCTTCTAGTAGCTAGATCATATACTTTATAACCCTTAACTCCAAATGCATAGCCAAGAAAGATACATTTACTTGCTCTAGGATCAAACTTTGTCCTGTTCCTACTTAATGTAGATACATAGCACAAGCAACCAAAAGCTCTCAAGTGACTGTATGTAGGAGGTTGACCAAACAATACCTGCTATGGTGTCTTGTTTTACAAGAGAGGAGTAGGCAATCTATTGATCAAATAGGCAGCTGTGAGAACACATTCACCCCAGAAAAATAAGGGAAGATGAGCTTGAAATCTCAGAGCTCTTGTCATATTCAGAAGATGTTGATGTTTTCGTTCAACAACACCATTTTGTTGTGGTGTGTCCACACAAGAAGTTTGATGGAAATACCATTTGCAGAAAAAAAAATCTAGCATTTGGAACTCAAAACCATTATCTGTTCTGATCACCTTTATCTTCTTATTGAACTGAGTAAATACCATGCAATAAAAGCTAGCAATCAAACTTCTAGTATCAGATTTATGCTTCATAAGATATACCCAAGTACTTCTAGAAAAATCATCAACAATAGTCAAAAAATAAGAATATCCACCAATACTTGTTTTGCAATAGGGTCCCCAAATATCCATGTGTACCATATCAAATATGGCTATTGTTTTAATGCTATTAAGAGGAAAAGATTGTCTATGCTGCCTTGACAAATGACATACCTTACAAGGTGCTTTACAAACAGAGTTCTTTATACATCCTACTGTAGTAGCTAGAACATCTAAATTCTGACCAGATAAATGTCCTAATCTTGAGTGCCACAAGTCTGTATGGAAAGAGGTTGATGCAACTCCAGAAAAATGCTTGCCTTTCACCAAAGTAGTCTCTTACAAGAAATACAACCCTTTATTTTGATGAGCTATCCCAATCACTCTCCATGAATCTAGTTCCTGGATAGAGCAATAATCATTATAGAAGGTCAAGCAACATGTATTATCTTTTGCTAACTTGCTTGCAGAGATAAGATTGAAGCCAAAACTTGGTACACATAGAACATTTTTCAGAGTAATCCCATTTTCAAACTCTAATGTACCAAAATGTGAAACTAAAACTTTGTTTCCATTTGGTAAAGTCACTGTAGAATCAGTAGAACTAGTATCATTGGTCAAATAACTCAAAGAATGAACCATATGTTCACTTGCCCCTATGTCAACTAGCCAAGCATGCTTTTCTTTATTTGAGGTATAAGCTGATAAAACAAAGAAATCTTTATAATTAGAACTGAAAAGAGAATGTGTACTACCAGAAGCACCAGTATAAGAGAGATTAGAGAAAGCTTCATTATTGCCTCCCATATAGTGAGCATTTTCTGGTTGTTTACATCCTAGATTTCCACCATTCAACTGTAGCATGCTCATTAGATGTTGTATCTGCCCTTGAGTAACAGGTTTATCAAAATCATAATTTCCAGAAACATGGCCAGTAGTCTCATTTTTAACTGTAGATCCCATGTTTTGATGCATCATTGCTCCACCAAAACCATTGTTAGATCCACCATTAGCTCCTCTAGGTTTCCACCTTGGAGGATATCCATGTAACTTCCAACATTTCTCTTTAGTATGCCTAGTTCCACCACAATAAGTACACTTTAAAATAGACCTAAAATCTTTATTATTCCTCTGGGCATACTGTTGCATTGGTGCTTTACCATGACCTTGCCAATTCTGTGGTGTTTTATTAAGGTTATCACCACTAGGTGGTACAGCAAAAACCATTCTCTCACTCATTTGTTTTGTTTGATGACCCACTTTTTTCTGTTTTTCCTCATGCATTACCAAATTATACACTTCATTTATAGGTGGAGATGGCTTCATCTTCAGAATTTGTCCCCTTACCATAGAATATTCATCATTCAGTCCCATCAAAAATATCATTCTAAACAGCCTACATTCCCTTTCAAAAATCCTTTTCACAAATTTACAACTACACCCTTCAAGTGCTTTGCAAGTACACATAGGTACTGGGCATGCCAAGTTAAGATTGGTCCAGATAGTCTCTAATTTCATAAAAAACTCAAAAACTGTCAAATCACCTTGAGTAAGATTATGCAGAGATTGTTGCAATTCAAAGATTCTAGCCTCATTTTCCTGTGGAAATCTAGTCTCTAAAATACCCCACATATTTGCTGCTGTATCAGTATATAATATGGACTGGCCAATTTCAGCAGAAACTGAACTAATAATCCAGGATTGCACAATTAAATTACATCTTATCCAGGATTGATACAAATGAACTGTCATACTAGGGCATTTTAGGGTTCCATTCACAAATCCCAATTTATACCTAGCTCCCAAAACTATTTCCATAGCTCTTTTCCAGCTATGATAATTCAACCCATTCAATTGTTGATTTACCAAACTAATACCTACTGTATCATTAGCACCTATATGATATGGGGAACCAGCTAAATCGAACATATTCAATCTATTTCCAATATTTCCTCTATTATTCCCACTAATAGGAGAATTATCACCCATTTTTATCAATTATTCGAAAAATAAACTTGAAATTCTCACTCCTTTATATAACCAGATAAAACCCTAATCAATAGATTTCGATTCAAACACACGAACCACAGTATATGAAAACTCCGATAATCGTATGTTGAACAAAATTTCAAATTTCTAAAATTAAAACAAGAATTCGAGTAAATGAGTGAGAAACAACTCACAAAACAGAGCTAAAAACCAGTAATCGCAGCGGAAAAACGCTCTGATACCATGATAAACTCCATAGAATTTATTCTTAGAGAGAGAAAACGAACGAAAATGAATTGAGAATTAACAAAAAATATCTTTCGTTAAAATGAACTGTAAATTCGTTACAAGTATATATAGAAAGGAACCAATGAGCTGGCGCCAGCTCATCGTAACTAACTATCAGTATCACTAGTTTAAGCTAATTACAGACTGACCCATTACATTTACAGAGTAAGCAGTATTGGTCCAGAATTATTACAAACCAGTATGATATGTTTAGAAAATATTCAATTAAGTATTCAGAAACTCTAATATACCACATTGGTTTTGATTTAAAGACATCAAAGGAGCTTTGAATAAAAATTACGGAAGGGGGCACAAAATTTCAGAAGCCCAAGTATTTGTTTGCCTTTTCAATTACTGTCAATAGTGTCCAGAACTAAGAACAACTCGTTTCATTTTGTGAAAATAAATTTTTGTAAATGTTAGGTATTATTTTCACAATCACTTTGCAAAACATATATGTTGCTTAGTTCCAGAACTGTAGTGTTTTTTTCCCAACCGACCTTAAATTTTGACTATAATGCTAGTTAAATAAGTCCGTTCAGCTTATTCAAAAAGACATTATATTCTTTCTATTTCTGCAGCTTGGTGCCTTTTATCCCTTCGCAAGAGACCACTCCGCCAAAGATACAATCCGACAAGAGCTATATCTTTGGGAAAGAGTCGCAACAACAGCCAAGAAAGTCCTTGGGCTCTGTTATCGGCTCCTCCCTTATTTTTACATGTTGATGTACGAAGCACATATGAAAGAAACACCCATTATACGCCCCCTTTTCTTCTCTTTCCCAAATGACCCTTCAACTTACGATATCAGCTCGCAATTTCTCATAGGGAAAGGCGTAACGGTCTCTCCGGTACTAAAACAAGGTGCCACCTCAGTCGATGCCTATTTTCCTGCGGGAAATTGGTTCAATCTGTTTAATTATTCTAATTACGTTAGCGTGGATCAAGGAAAGATTGTCAAGCTTGATGCACCTTTTGATCATATAAACGTAAACGTACGCGAGGGAAGTATTTTGGCTCGGAAAACTCATTTTCACTTGTTGGTAGTCTTAAGCATGTTTGAAAATAGTACAGGGGAGGTATTCTTGGACGAGGGGGAGAGCTTGGACATGGGGATTGACGGTGGGAACTGGACTTTAGTGTCTTTCAACGGACAAATTGTGGGTAATGTAGCGATTTGCGAAACCAGGGTTGTGAATGGAGAATATGCTTCCTCTCAGGAATTGACAATAGAAATGATAACATTTTTGGGGTTGAAAGGGTTTAAAAAGATGGATGGTCACGAGTTGAGTGGCTCATTATATGGAGACTCGGTTGTTACGACAAAGTTTGAAGATGGTGGGGAGTTTGGTATTGTCGACGTGTCTGGGCTGTTGCTGCTTATTGGGAAGGGGTTCAACATCAAACTAAATTTCGGCGTGTAATCAATCTACTTTAGATATAGATTAAGGAAAGAATGTTCCGCGCTTGCACAATTTATTGTATGTCGTTACAATGCAGACGGAAGCCAGTAATGAGTGATAGATATTGAACGCAATAAATGAATTTATCTTTGAGTTTGTTATTACTCGTTCTCGTTACAGAATACAAGTTCTATTGAGTTTTCTAATGGCACTCATGATAAGAGGAGAAAATCTCGACTCCACGTATTTATAACTAGTCAACTTCTTTAGATTAATTATGTTGGTTTCGCGTTATTAGCAAACTTATCAAACGTCAAAACAAGGGTACTCGTTTTTGTTTTTATTATGCGTATAAAGTTTCCGACACCTGTATTTACTATTTATCATTTCATTACATGTATACAATTGCAAGTTACCACCTAAATTAGGTCTTTAGACCCTCGATATCTTCACAGATCATATATAAGCATGTCCACATTAGTGTTATTCTAACACTACTCATGAATCTTAATCGTAGAAAACCCATCTCATAGAGAAAACGCATTTAAAGTTCAAACCGGTAGTATAAATCATATAATGAAAAAGCTAACTTGAGCAAGAATTCCGACATGCAGCTCGAAAAGTAGACCCATATTATGCGATCAGCTAAAATACAACAATTATCCAAAAAGTGCAAAAGTATAAACACAAACCAATTAGTAGGTACTGATATGACACGATATGGAATTAAAAGGGCATTATTAAACTTGTACTTTGTATATACAAAATGGATTTGAATTGTACTTTGTTGATCAGCTAAAAATTCATAGAGTTGCAAAGACCCATGTATAAAGTCTAAATAATTACTAGCCATTTCTTTCTATTTCATTTTTCACCAAACCATGTATGAGTGAAATTAAACATAACTGAATATTTAAGACAATAATACGCTACGATGTAAAATAGCTCATGTAAGGAAGCAAGGATGATACACAAATATAAATCGCGTTCAACCTTTTCAAAAAGTATTCGCACCCTACAGTCTCGTTCTACGTCTTACCTATGTCAATAAAATTGCAAGGTACGTACGTACGTAAATTCAAATTTGTTTTTGTAGAATTTTGTTGTAATTTAAAACTAGTTTTTTAGATTTCCTAGAGAAATAAAATATGTGTATTATTTTTTGTATTGTATGATGGCGTTTTGGTAAATAAAGTAAATAATAAAAAAATTGTACCTATGGGAAATATGAACTTATTGAGACATTTATAAGAAATATAAGTTATTATGAGATATTTATAGGCAATTCCCTTTTTTTGTTTGGAAAAAAATAAAATTACATTACTTTTTGCCTTTTTCCCACTAACCCCAATCTAATCTGCCCTCTCTCTCCGTGTTCAAAGTTTCATACTATTTTCTCAAGGAAGCAACTAAACCAGTAGGTAAACTTTACATTTTTTCTTTATTGTTTTTGAAACGTAGATATGCCTAACAAAACACGTTCCGCCACGTATCGTATGGACCGCCTCCGTTAGTCTAGTTGAGATTTGGACTTAAAAACACTACAAAAAAATACTCAAATAACGACGGGATTAGTGACGGTATTTTTTGTTACGAGCTTATTAACGACGGTTTTTGTGACGGATTTGTGACAATTTAGTCAATTTGCGACAGACTTGTGACAGCTTTTTAAATTAGCGACAGACTTGTGACAGCTTTTGTCTCTCACTAAATCAAACATTATTTTGTAGTGATTAATGCTTGTCAATGTTTTAGAAGTTGAATAAGAAAGAAAATGAAGAGGTGTAAATAACCCACTAGAAATTGATTAGATACTAGGTTTGAGTGTTATTAAACGAGCTAGGTGTGAAATTTATTTATCCTCTCTAATAAGATTTAAAAAATAAAAAAGAAGAGATATAAATGGAGTGAGGATGAAAATCCAGTGAGAGATGGAGCGTTTTTTTTGTGTATGTGTTAGAAATCATGTACATTAGTTACAATAGATTATGGTTATATGATCGATCGTATCCATTAATAGTAATGGTACACTTTTAATGATTAGAGACATGTTGCCTATTATATTGTCCAGCATAATATTCCTTGATACTTCTCCTTATAAATATTCACGAACACTAAATTTTCCACCCAAGCAAAGTTGTCATTGTTATCATTTCATCAACCAGACCATGAGACCAACACAATAAACTTGATGCTATGAATTCATTTAATCATTTAGTGAATGAACCAAAACGTTTCAAACTATTATAAACACAAGAAGGACACCAAAATTACAAGGAACAATTTGGTTCACCACCCCAACTGATTATGGTACAATTTTGATTAATATTCCTTGATAATTTTCCTTATAAAATTTGAACACTAAATTGCACAAGCCAAACAGAATGCTTATTATTATAATTTCATTTACTAATTGAATACTATATAATCTTATGTTTGATCAATTTCGATTATATAGTATTCGATTATATAGTATTCAATTAGTAAAAATTGAGAAAAAAATAACTTTTGGGCATTGGCAGAAGCCGATTCTTCCCGAATCCTTATTATAATTTATGGGTGCAAATTTCCTCAAGTTATATTCATAATTTCAATTTTGTACACTCAGTTTACAAGACATTTTGATTTTATACACCCACTTTCTAAAAATTTGATTTAGTACATCCAGTTCGCATTTTTTTTTGTACACCACCGTCTATTTACTAACAGAGAAATGGAAAAAAACTATTTTGCTCTTACAGATAAATGAAAAATTGTCACTTTTGTACACTCCATTTACAAAATATTTTGATTTTAATACACCTAATTTACAAAATATTTCAATTTTGTAAACGCACTTTATTTTATTTTTTCAAAATCAACTAAACTTGTAAAAAACTAAAAAAAGTTCAAATTTGATAAGAAAAAAGTGCTTTTTGGAACTAAAATGATTTTGACTTTTTTTTCCTTTTTTATTTTACAAAAGCTGTTTTTTTCTCGATTTTTACACCCAAACAAAACATCGAGAAAAAAATTATTATTTTTTGAATTGTAAGAACCCACTAAACTTGAAAAAAAAAAGTTCAAATTTGATAAGAAAAAGGAGCTTTTTGGAACTACAATGATTTCAACTTTTTTTTTTATTAAAAAATTTGGAATTTTAATTTATTTTATTCAAAAACAACAAAAAATTCTAAAATAATAATTTTTTATTTTATTTTATAGCAAAAAGTCTTTAATTAGGTTACAAAAATTCCAAAAAAAGAAAAACGAATTTTTTTATTTAAGTCAACTCTACTTTTTTATTTTAAAAACTCAATTTTAATTTTTTATTTAAAACTCAATAAAATCCAAAAAATTATAAAAAATATAAAGATGTCTTTGTAATTTTTAAAATTCATATTCTAACTTTTAAAATCACATTTTCTATTAAGTCTTGGGTATTAGATCATTTTTTTTCAAATGGGTGTAAAGAATTAAAATATCTTGTAGTTGGGTGTACCAAATCGAATCTTGTAAACTTGGTGTACGAAAGTGAAAATATAAAACTTTTTCTGTCTGTAATTTAGACGAAGGTGTACAAAATCAAAAAATTTTACAAACTGGGTGTATTAAATTAATTTTTTAGAAAGTGGGTGTACAAAATCGAAATTTATTGTAAACCGAGTGTACAAAAGTGAAAATTTCCAATAATTCCAAATTTTCAGTAATAGAAACTTGAAGAAAACAAAATCGAAAACTATTGTTGATACCAAAAGTACAACTGAAATTGAAAATAGCAACCGAAATGTCCAAATACTGAAATTAGGTTTAAAAATACACTCTGAAAACAGTACTCAAACATCAGAAATCATTAGTTCAACACTTATGATTTGGAGAAGAAAATCGAATATCACATCACAAGTACAACACTAAAATATGAAAAACTATGCAAACTAACCTTTTTCATATCAACAATTATGCTAAATAAACTAATTTAAAACTCAAGCAACCACATTTTATAAACATGTATTACCTTCATAGAATCTATTAACTAATCGTCCAAGACGATTAGTTTGGGCCACCAAGCAACCGTGCTACCTAATGCTTCATCAAGGGCAGACATTTCCTCATTTGGTCGTATCAAGTCCTCATTTTTCACAATGACATTGTCAACCCAAACTTTCCAGCATGATCGACCAAGAAGAATGTGATGAACCATCGCTTTGGGATCTATGGACGCAATTCGTCCCTCAGCAACAACTATTCCATCACCATTATGGTGAAGTAGCTTACATGATGCATTCTCTAGAATAGTGTCAGGATTGTCGAGTCTCTGATTTAACTGCATATAAGGAATACAAACATATAAATCCTCAAATATGTGATGATAACTTAGTAATGTAAATAGCACATTAGTTCAAGATAGTAACCACCACAGGTGTTGCCACAAATTCATTAACTTTACTCCCATTATTTTGATTGGCAACATTGTCATCATGACCACTATTAATGCTATTCCCGGTACCACTAACTACACCGCCACTCGCTATCTGGTTTAACAAAGAAGAAAAATTCATAGAAATAGTAGTGTAAATCTAGGAATACCAGGAATACCAGTGTACCATTTTTTTTTTCATTTTTCTGCTTTTTACTAACCTGTTCTGGTTGTTTATTTTGAATCATTTCAAATAACGTGGCCAAAGTTTTTTGAATCTCCTGCACCGAGCCTTGAATTGTTTAACATTTGCATTTTGTTGAATTTGTGCTCCAACTTGTGACGGCTTAACTCCAAAACCCACCCCACGCACTCTACCTCGAGGTTCCGGACCAAGTACATGGCTCAGGGCATCATCTATGATATTAGTTGTATTTTGCAAATCGGGTGCGCATGCTAAAATCTCTTTCTGCAAATAATACGGAATGGGTATTTAACGAAAGCATAATTGCACTGTATTTTTACCCAATTTATAGAGTGAAATTTGTTATGACCCCAAGTCCCAACATAATTTCATAATACATAGTATAGTAAATAAAAATTTCATGTTTTACACAACTGGTTTCTTACCACAACATCTTGGGTACTAGGTTTTCCATTATTCTCATGAGCTTTCACCCACACTTTGGACCTTGAAACTATTGCATCTGCGGTGCTATTTTTCTTCTTGAGTTTCAGACAACACAAAATTAGATAAAAATAGCATAGCGTTAGAAACAAAACTCAGTCATAAAACATAAAACGGAATACATAAAACGGAACCCAATAAGCTTATTTACCATCTGTTCAGCCAAGCGAGCATAACCTTTTCGGCCCATTGTGTGTGGGTGATCATGCTTCTGCCTCATTTCGATAAATTTCTGTCTCTTTTCCTGCGTAACAAATCAAACATTAGCACAGACAACTGCCAATTTAAACTCACCGGTCATTTTTTCTATCTTTACCTTTGTGGGTTAGCTTGTTCAATCTCAATCGGCACAATATTCAAAAAACAATTTGCTTAGTTATGCAACATCACCCAGTAATTTTAAGTCCTTTATCGCTGTTAAAACCCAATATGTGTTCTAAAATACTACTGCATAACCCTCAATTACAGAATACCAAGAAAATAAAGGCATGTATATTATAAAAAATGATAATTTTTAAATTGTCAATTTAAAAACTTATACTTACTTGAAATTCAGGAGACATTGTTTTTTCCACAAGGATACCCCATTCTTTAGAGCTCATCATATCGGGCTTTAAAAGGCCAAGGTTGCGTGACGCGAAAGCGCCAACATTAACTTTTGGAATACTTGTTTGGAGTTTTGACCTCCCATCGCGCCATAATTTATTTAACCTTTGAAACACTGAATTACTTTCACCATTCTCAAACTTAAATTTCATCTGTATATCAAGTCAGAATATAATTGAAAAGTTGCGGTAAATGAAACAAAAACAGAGAAACAAGTGAATAAGGATGAAGATTACCTGAACACAAGTCCATAATTTATCTTTAACTTCTTCAGATACATCATTCCATGTTTCTATTGAGTATGGAACAAATTTTTTAGTCAAACAACCAAGAAAGGTTGATAATTCTACCGATTTTTTACCAATAGGTTGTCCAAATTCATTCTGGTCTACTTCTAGGGGCCTTTGTTGGTCAGTAGCCAATTTAAGCTTAGATGCGCCGCGTTTTTTTTTCCTATCAGCTGCTTCTTGATCGTGCAATTTATTCTCTAAATCAGGTGACGTATTGGAACCCATTTCAGACATCCCAATACTAGTGTTTCCCTGTAATGTAAGTATTAAAAAACAGAGGTTAAAGACCGGAGAGTACTCAAGACAGGATAGTGGAAAAGGCTAAAACATAGTAAATTTCAATTTAATTGTTTTTTGATATGAATATAAAAATAAAATTACCAAAGGAAGTTCATCCACAGCTGCTCTACTGCGTTTTTTGGCCAATGTGCTCCTAAAAATCCAACAATCAAAATAATTCTTGAACTAAACAAGCAGACCATTATAAAAATAAAAATAAATTTTATGGTTATTGTCAATTGAAACAAAGGACCAGAGACACCAATTTAAGCTACAAAGTATTTAATTGTACACCATTGTTTGTTTATTCATTCAAATTTTAAGCTACAAATACCCAATCATTTCTCAATCACATCAATCCCTTCAAATCCCTTCCTTGAATATGGTTCTTTTTCAGTTATATTAATCTCAAGTCTTTCCACGTCAAGAGGTACCGATGATACATAGGCCTCCCCATCAACCAAATTCATGTCATGAATACCCCTAGGCGGTGCTTTGAGAACCACATACCAATTCGATTATTCACTTTCTTGAGAATCAAATGCTTGTTTTGCTTGTGATGCTAAAATGAAAGGATCATTTTTCAGTTATATAAAGATAATTTTGAGATTATTAGGAAACATACACTTTTTATAATAACATAAAATAAAATGTCAAATATTTAGTGTAGATAACCAGCAACAAGTTAGGAAGCTTCTGAGAACAAAATTCGGGAACTTATCGGAAAACTAATCTTTCAGTATAAATTAGGGATAAAATTTCAAACACTCGCACACTTATAGTGTGGGGAAAGTTATAGTGACTTCGATCAAGGTAGAAGGAAACTCGACATAATCCGAACATCGTAAAAATACCTCTAAATTTTTAATTGCAAACTCAGTTTATAATACTATTAGTGCAATCAATACCTTATTGTGACAATCAAAAAAAACCATTGTAACAATCAAATAAGAACAGATCCAAATTAAAAAAAAAATCAAACATAAACTAGACAAGTTCAAATAAAAAAAAAAACATTATGACAATCAAATAAGAACAGATACACTATTACTCTAACAATTAGTTTATCAAATAATGTCAATATTCGTAAAAATGAAACGAAAAGTACCCATTCAACATATATTTCACATGTTTCCAAAAATATCTAACATAAATTTTACAATCAATTCATAAAAAAATAATCAAACTTATATATCAACACAACTTATCACAATCACGGAGGGGAAAAACTGAACTAAAACTCACTTTAATATATATAGTGTGTATATATACATACGTAGTGATATGAAGTGTGAAAGGATGAGAGAGAGTCTCGAGCTGGTGAGGGTAGTTTCGGGTATTCGAATTGTGAGATGGAGAGAGAGAGTAAGCTGTGTGTATAGCAATTTGGGGTTTAGGGCAAAAAAAAAAGAGGGAGCTCTTTTTCTTTTGCGGGCTGATTAATTTTAGTGTTTATTTTTAGTTTGCTGTTATTAAGAAATAACATAGACAGCGCACTTCGCACGCTGCTAAAATTTATTACTCGCAGCGTGCATACATACGCTGCAAAAAAATTATTTACGGCGTGCATTAGCACGCCATTAAAAAATAATATTGCAGCTTACTTTACTCGCTGTAAAAGGTATTAATCACAGCACGCAACCACCATACGCTGCTGTTACTTTGTACTAATATATTTTGCAGCGCGTTAATTTTAAGCACGCTGCTAATAATTGAATTTGCAGCTTGCTTTCCCTTTGTGCTGCTAAAGCCAAGCTGCGAAAACCCATTTTTCTTGTAGTGGGGAGTTGAGGCATAAACCACTACCTGTATATAGATAACCATGCAAGTACACAACTAGGAGGGGAACAAAGGACCAAACCCTCCGAATATAAATGAGAAAACATCAAGCCTGCGATAATGAAAAGTACATAAAAAAAAAAGAAATAACTAGTAACAAACTGTACATCAGTTGCTAATATGGGGAGTCCCCGACCTATATAATGTCAATATACCACCATTTCCATTTGGTAAATACTATTTATAAGAGAGAGAAAGTCTGTGAAGGCCGATGAGTGCACGCCCAATTGGCCATAAATCAGATGCCTGATTCGCCTCTCTAAATATGCGCCGAACCAAGATATTGTGTAAAGAGCACAACTGGTGTATACGCAAGATAGTGTAGCTATACTCCGAAGGACCAAGAGTCGTCGAAGAAATTCAAGACGATACTATCGTCGAATACGTCTCCACCTCAATATGTTGAAAACCCAAAGAGATGCTAGCTGAATGCCTAAAAAGATTGCCTGGAGCTCTGGGTATATGATCAGTCTCTCTCCTAAAAACTCGCCAAAGGCCCAAAAAATAATTCTCTCGTGATATCATATGCCTCCTGCTGCTGAAAGCCATGGGTTTTCTTTTGAGCACCCATCAACATTTAGCTTGAACCTCCCTGGCATGAGTCGGATCCAAGAAACAAAACGAATGGGACGAGCTCTATGAGAAATAACCCGGAGGGTGAACATAAAGCTCACTTCCGTGTCTCTTCTCACCTGTCGTGGACGGAAACCGACCACCAAGCCTAGAAGCCGAAGGCCATATATGATCCTCAAAACTGTCGACTTGTGTCGATACTCATGTCGTGCCTCGGTGCCGAATCTGTGGGCGTTATGTGCCTTCCAATCATGCCACAAGAGGTAGCAGGCTGTCAGAACACACACATGACCGATGGAGGAACCACACAATGCCACTGACAAAATATCCCGATAATCGAATAGACCTGCTGGTGTCGAATACCAAATAAAGACCTGAAGTGCTGCCAAACTCGTGCCGTCAAGGGACAATCGATGAAGATATGTCTAAGGGTCTCATACGATGACCGAAAAGTGTAGCACGATGCGAATTGGATGTGTACACGTTTTCTATGAAGTGTGTCGTCTATAACCAAGAAACCTTGAAGCAAACGCCAAAGAAAGAATGAAAGTTGTCGTGCAATTGGCCACTGCCATATATACGAATAAACCCGATCGGCCTCCCCTCGCTAACGAAATATACGAATGATCTGATCTACTATCCATGTAAGCAACATGAGGGACTCGAGACGACCCCGATCCCACTGTCTCCCAATCCAAAAAGAAGCGACCGTCTCATTATCGGGCACCCGGAAGTTGTGGACAACAAGGGGAGTATCACTAAACCAACCGTCGTACCAAAAAATCACCTCTCCTTATCGAATATGCCAATGAATAAATGGCTCTACAGAATCCCTAATCTGACCTATGCGAATCCACAGGAGTGAAGCCGGATATCTAAAGACAACACATGCCAGATGAGTGGATTTGCAGTACTTTGCGGTCATGTACTGAACCCAAAGCGAATGCTATTTGCGAAATCTCCACCATATCTTGGCCTTACAGGCTGAGATGAAATATGATAACGAACAGATACCCAATCCTCCTTCCTCAACAGGAAAGCAAACTACAACCCATTGACACCAATGAATCTTCTTGTGGGTGGCTGAATCACCCCACAAGAAACAAGTAAACATCCTCTCAATCTGTGCCAGCACAGCCTTTGGCGGCCTAACAACATGAAACATATGGATAGCCATAGACCCGAGAATGTGCCTAATAAGGATCAACTTCCCACCAAAATTTAGGATGCGGTTAGCCCAACCCGAAATACAACCTCGAATCCTACTAATAAGCTCGTCGAAATATACTATCCTACAGGCTCCAAGAAAAATGGGACAACCAAGATAAATAAATGGAAGCTCTCCTCTCTGAAAACCTGTCACAGTCTGTACTATGGTCGCCCGTGACTTTACTAAAGATCGGCCAAGATAAAACCTACTCTTGGCCTGACTAATAAGCTGACCAGACACCAACTCATTATGATGAAGAAAATCAGAGATCCTCCCCAGACTCCGGGCATTAGCATTCGCAAAGATGATGGTGTCATCCGCAAAGCTCAAATGAGAAATAACCATATCAACCCCATACATGTAACACAACGAAGGATACTCTAGATATAAACGATCTAACCCTCCTGAAAGATACTCAGCAGCTATAATAAAAAAGGTAGGAGAGAGAGGGTCCCCCTATCGTAGACGTCCCTGGGATGGAAAGAACCCACGAACATCTCCGTTCACCATAATGGAGAACCAAGTACCGAATATCGCCCTCTCAATCAATGAAATCCACTGCTTGGAAAAACCAAAAGTACGAAGTATCCTCAGAACAAAAGACCTGTACATGCGGTCATAAGCTTTCGACATATCAAGCTTCATGACCACATCCCTACATGTGGCCTTGGAACATCATTATATTGCTTTCTGTATTATATTTCTACATATCTCCTTACTAGAATCCATTTGTTAATGTTACAGTGTACAATAAATGGCTATTTTTCATAAAGTGGACAAAAAACCAAACATTCCCAAAAAAAAAAAAACTAATAGTATCCCACTATTATGGAACAGATGAACTCTCCTAATAATAAAGTTAAATAATATAACTTCTATGCAAACCTTCTCGGTCTGTCAGTTCATTAGAGATGAAGTTTCGCATTAAAAAATATGAGAATTTCACTATACTGCAAGTATGAGCATACAAATTAACCAATAGTTAGATAACCTTCCACAGTGTAATTTCGCCAAATATGATAATAATGCCTAATTAACATGGAAGACACAAAAGATCAAATTTTACCGCCTTTTCTAAGACATCTTTTGTTGCTTTACAATCAATTCTTAGTGGAAATTTCTGATTCAATAAATTATCTTGGAATTTTGTAATGTAATTTACAATTGAAATAATTTCTTTTTTAATAATAGAATAATTGTTGGAAAAACATGTGAAAAACATGGATGTTTCCGAATGGTCGCTGGACCAACTTCGAGTCATTTTTTCATGTGACAGCGCTAAGTTGTTTATACCATACTCAACGTGGTTGAGTAGCCCGTGTGACGAGCTTCGCAATGGTATATCGCATGACCTATTTGGAGAATGGGTGTGAATACAAAGTGGCTTCAAATTTGGTGTCTCGAAAGCTCAAATCTGGAAAAACCGAAATGGTAATGGAAAACCATTTAGTATAATCCCATATTAGAAGATTAAGAGATAATTTTACAATATATATATCATACCAACCCATGTAGTTATTAAACTAACATGTCCACATACAACTAAGAGTATTAGTGTGTACCACACACGCGCGCTCGTTCGTGTCTCGGGTCTCGGGCGCGGGCACGGGCGCGGGCTTGGGATTTGGGGAATGTCTCGGGTCTCGGTTCTTGGGTCCAAATCCGAAATGGGAGTTTTGTATAAAATACAAAAGCAGTCCCTAGAGTTTCCAGCAACTGAAACGTCAGCAATAAATGAGAATAAATTGCAGCAGTTTCAGGAATTAAGTAAGCGGATTCTGGGGGTGTAACTCCCAGAATTTATGACCATCATTATGGCTGCGGTTTCTATTGAGCCTATAAAAGGCAGCCCTCCCCCTCTCATTTCAACACACAACCTCACATCATAAGTATACACTTAGAGAGAGAGAACCGCACCACCAACAGCTCGACCTGTGGTTCGGTGCCGGTTTCCATACGAGTCACTCTGAGATAGAAGTTGTACCTTGGGAACAAAGTCCCGAAACCAGAAACCTTTAAAGGTGGTTCGGGAAATATTGTTTAAGGGAAACTGCTCAGCAGTTGCCTCTTCTTTTATATTTCTGTTATTTATTTTTCAGTCATTTACATTCTGTCCATTTCATTTCTGTAATTTACTTTTCTGTACTGTTTCTTTTCTGTATTTACATTTCAGTACTATTTACTTTCAGTCTTTCGATTCTGTAACTTATTTTTCAGTTATGTAATTTCCAGTATTGTTTAAAACCAGTCCGGCAGTTTGTTTTGTTTAAAACCAGTCCGGCAGTTTGTTAAAACCAGTACGGCAGTTTGTTTAAAACCAGCCCGACAGTTTATTTAAAAACCAGTCCGGCAGTTTGTTAAAACCAGTCCGGCAGTTTATTTAAAACCAGTCCGGCAGTTTCTTTATAACAGTCCAGCAGTTTATTTATTTGTTGAGTCAGGAATTGTAATTTATATTCCAATTGTGAGAAATAAAATTGTTTATTTCCATTGCAGTCCTTGTTCTTTAATTCATTGTTTGTTCGAAATAGTATCAAAACCAACAATCTTAAACAATATCGTTTTTGGTTTTACTATTTTCGAAAAGAAAAGGACTTTCTTTTTTATTTTATTGTTGTTGACGTCTCGGGTTTATTCTTGCAAAATCATTGCTAGTTTACTAGAAATTGAAATTTGCAAATAGAATAAAATCCGAATTGGTTTTAATCTTTTAATTCTAGAATATAATAAAGAGTTTTTTAGTGAAATCAAAAGTAATTTGATTATCACGCTAGAATCTCTTTCATTGGTTTTTATTCTTTTGAAGCAATCTAATTAAGTTATAATTAGTATTTGCGATTAAGAATTTTAGTTTTCTTGCGAGAAACTAAACGGTTTTTATATTGTCATTTCAGATGACTAATGAGGATCAAATACCCACCGTTTCTTGGAAAAACGTGCAGGGCGCACTTGTGATTGGTAGTAGCCATAACAATGCGAGCGCTGCGAGTGGGGGGGCTCAGGCTGAGGCTGAGGCCGAAGCTGCTGCGGCAAAGGCTGCGGCCGACGCCGCTGCGGCAGAGGCCGATGCTATGGCTGCGGCTGCGGCCGCAGCACAGGCTGTTGCTAAGGCTGCGGCCAAGGCAGGGCTTGTGGCTGCGGCCAGGGCAAAGGGCAAGGCTCCAGTAACGCCGGCGATGCCAATGTTGCCAACCTCTCAACTAGAGAGACCGGAAAAGTTTAGGGGCAACAACTTCAAACGTTGGCAGCAAAAGATGCTGTTTTATTTAACTGCCCTTAATCTGACACGGTTTCTTAAGGAGTCTGCACCCGTCCTAAGCGAGGACGATGAGGACGTGCAGATGGTTTCGGCGGTGGAAGCGTGGAAACACGTCGACTACCTATGCCGGAACTACATCATGTGTGCTCTGGATGACACTCTCTTCAGTGTATTCGAGCCCAACGCTTCTGCAAAGGAGCTTTGGGAGTCTCTCGAAAGAAAGTACAAAGTGAATAACGCTGGCGCAAAGAAATTTGTCGTCACGGACTTTCATGAGTACATGATGACTGATGGGAAGAGTGTTATCGAGTAGGTTGAGGAACTCCAACTCATATACCATAGGCTTGAGGTTGAAAGGCTAGTTATCAACGAACCTTTCCAAGTGGCATTAATGATTGAGAACCTGCCACCTTCTTGGAAAGAGTTTCAAAACTACCTGAAACACAAGCGAAAGGCTATGACCTTGGAGGGACTCATTGAGAGGCTCAACGTTGAGCAAAGCAACCGCCGATCCGGAAGGAAAGGTGGTGGCGAAACAGGCAACGCGGTTGCCATGGCCCATGTGGTTGAGAACGCTATGTCTAAGCGGAAACGCTTTGACGGTGTAGTCGGTGCTTCTCTCCAGAAGAAATTCATGGGAGATTGCTTTGTGTGTAACAAACCGGGCCATCGTGCCGCGGATTGTAAGATGCGCATCGACAAGCCCAAACCCCCCCCCAAAGAGGAAGTTCCAAGGGAAAGGGAGGAAGAGGGCACCTGCTCAGGCAAATGTAGCTGAGGGAGGAGATGATGCTGGACAGGACTATATGCACCTGAGTGCTGTGGTCTCGGAAGTGAACCTGGTGGAGAGCAACCCAAAGGAATGGTGGCTAGACACAGGCACCACTAGTCACATCTGTGCCAGCAAATGGATGTTCAAGACCTATACGGCCGTGGACAATGAGAGCTACTTCATGGGAAACTCGGGTACTTCCAGGGTGGAAGGAAAAGGAACCGTGCTGCTGAAGATGACATCGGGAAAGGAGCTCACACTGAATGGCGTGCTCCATGTGCCGGAAATTCGCAAGAATCTGGTTTCCGGGTCTGTTATGGTGAACAAAGGATTTAAACTTGTATTTGAATCTGCTAAAATTGTAATCACCCTTAATGGAATGTATGTAGGCCGTGGCTATATGACCATCGGCATGTTCAAATTAAATGTTGGTACTCCGGCTCCTAAAGTCGAGTCTGCTATTGTGGGTACTAAGGCTGAGGCCAGTACCAAGAATAATGTAACCGTTAATGTTGCCCAAGTGGCCAATAAAACTTCATTTGCTTATTCTTGCGATTCATTTAATTTATGGCATGGTAGATTAGGTCATGTGAATTCTAATTCTATGAAGAAATTAATATCACTGAATTTACTACCTAATTTTGTATTTGATAAACAACATAAATGTGAGGTTTGTGTTGAAGCAAAATTAACCAAGTCTTCGTATCAACATATTGAACGAAGTACTGAACCTCTCGGTCTAATACACACAGATGTATGCGACTTAAAGTTTATACAAACGCGAGGAGGGAAAAAGTATTTCATCACGTTTATAGATGACTGTACTAGACACTGCTATGTCTACTTAATGAGAAGTAAAGACGAAGCGGTAGAGAAATTCGCTCTTTATAAGACCGAAGTAGAAAATCAACTCAATAAAAAGATTAAAATGTTGAGGAGTGATAGAGGCGATGAATACGAGGCACCGTTTGCACAGATATGCGCAGAAAGTGGCATTGTACATCAAACCACAGCCCCCTACTCTCCGGAGCAGAATGGAGTTTCGAGGTAACCACCAAGGAGGGAGAAACCGTGGGAACTACCGAGGAGGCTATCAGGGCCCGGGAAACCGAGGAAATCATGGGAGAAATCAAGGACCGCAAGAAAACCCACCAATTCATGCTCGTCTTTATGCCTTGCCACAGTTGCCAAACCAAGGAGATCCGGCAAATGTACAAGGTATGGTTCTTGTGTGCTCATCTTGGGCACATGTTCTTTTCGATACGGGAGCTTCGCATTCTTTTATATCTAGAAGTCTAGTTGAGTCTTTGTCGTTAGAAATTGGGGTTCTAGAGAACCTGATTGTTGTAGAGACTCCTATTGGGGGTCGAGTTGTGTTGGACCGAGTGTGTCGGTCTTGTGAGATGATGGTCGCGGACCACGTGTTTATATTTGATTTAATTGTTATAGAGATGTCAGGGTTCGACGTGATCCTTGGAATGGACTGGTTGGTTCATTTCAACTCTTTTATCGATTGTGTTCAACGAAAAATTTTCCTTACAACTTCATCCGAAGATGAGGTGTTCTTTCGTGAAGAAAGGGACGCTACCCTTTCTTCTATTCCTTGTTATTCCAAGCGGGTTGTGGGCAACCTGTCTTGTCTTTTGGCTAGTCTCTCGATAGTGGATAACAACAAGGAAGTGAAATGTGGCCACGCGTAGTGGACGATTTTAGAGATGTGTTTCCGAAGGATCTACCGGGGTTACCACCGAAGAGAGGGTTAGACTTTTCTATCGACTTGGTACCGGGAACGGCACCCATAGCCATTTCCCCGTACCTTTTGGCACCAGCAGAGTTGAAGGAGTTAAGTAAGCAGTTAGAAGAACTGCTAGAAAAGGGGTTTATTAGGCGGAGTATGTCACCGTGGGCGGCACCGGCCTTATTCGTGCAAAAGAAGGATGGATCGATGAGGATGTGCATCGACTATCGAAAGCTAAATAGGGTGACTATTAAGAATAAGTACCTACTACCTCGAATTGACGATTTGTTTGACCAACTAAAAGAAGCGACATTCTTTTCAAAAATTGACTTGCGATCAGGCTATCAACAATTGAGGGTGAAGGATGAGGATATTTCGAAAACAGCCTTTAGGACCCGGTATGGTCACTATGAGTTTGTGGTCATGCCATTCGGGTTAACTAATGCGCCGGCGGCATTTATGGAGTTAATGAATCGGATATTTAAGGAATATCTCGACAAGTTTGTAGTGGTCTTCGTCGATGATATTTTGATTTACTCGAGTTCAAGAGAGGAACACGAGGAGCATCTCCATTTAGCGTTGCTCACGTTGAGTGAGCACCAACTTTACGGAAAATTTAGCAAATGTGAGTTTTGGCTAAATGAGGTGAAATTTCTTGGACATGTGATCTCGGAAGAAGGGGTAAAGGTGGACACGACGAAAATTGAGGCAGTTTCGAAATGGGCACAACCGAAGAATGTGTTCGAGATTCGAAATTTCTTGGGACTAGCAGGATACTATCGACGGTTCGTCAAGGATTTCTCGAAGTTGGCGACTCCAATGACTTACCTTACCAAGAAGGGGGTGAAGTTCGTGTGGAGTGAGGCTTGCGAAAAAGCTTTCCTAGAACTCAAGAAGCGGTTGACTAGTTCTCCCATACTAGTTATTCCCAAACAAGTGAAGGGTTACCAAGTGTATTGCGATGCTTCGAAGGAAGGCTTGGGTTGCGTTTTGATGTAAGACGGAAAGGTTATCGCATATGCTTCGCGACAGCTAAAGATTCACGAAAAGAACTATCCGACTCATGACCTAGAGCTAGCGGCAATAGTTCATGTGTTGAAGATATGAAGGCATTATCTGTTCGGGGAAAAGTTCGAAGTGTTCTCGGATCACAAGAGCTTAGGGCATATCTTTACCCAACATGATCTAAATATACGACAACGACGATGGATGGAATATTTGGAACAGTACGACTACGACTTGTACTATCACCCGGGAAAGGCCAATGTAGTGGCGGTTGCTTTGAGTCGAAAGTCCCATGCGACCTTAGCGCATGTGGCGATCGAGGAATGGAGGATGATGGGAAAATTGAACGAGTTCAGTTTAGAGTTGGGACATGCCAATATGGGGACCTTGTACACAATAGTGGTACAACCGGAACTTATGAGTAGGGTTTTCGAAGCTCAAAATGGGGACGAGAAAGTGGAGAACTATGAGAAACAGATGAATTCGAGCGAAGGATTAGATGGTTGGATGAAAGGAACCGATGGAGGACTACGATATAAGGGAAGGACTTATGTGACAGAAAACATGAGGAACGAGGTATTAAAGGAGTTTCACCACTCTCGATTAGCCGTTCACCCCGGTGGAATGAAATGTATCATGATGAGAAGAGACAATTTTGGTGGGCCGGAATGAAACGAGATGTAGCTTCATATGTTAGCAGGTGTCTAACTTGCCAGCAAGTGAAAGCGGAACTTCAAAGGCCGGCGGATATTCTCCAACCCTTATCGGTAGCGGAATGGAAGTGGGAAATGATAGCAATGGATTTTGTGACCAACTTACCTAAATTGGTAAGTGGGAATGACGCTGTGTGGGTTGTGGTCGACCGTTTGACCAAATCCGCACACTTCATTGCAATTAAGATGACGAATTCGGTGGAAATCTTGGGACGAAAGTATATTAAGGAAATTGTTAGACTTCATGGGGTACCGATTTCGATAGTATCGGATCGAGACGCGAGGTTTGTGTCGAGGTTCTGGGGGGCATTGCAAACTGCCTTAGGGACCAAGTTGACAATGAGTACGGCGTTCCATCCCCAAACGGATGGACAATCGGAGTGGACTATCTAAGTGCTAGAGGATATGTTGCGTGCATGTGTGAATGACTTCAAGGGAGGCTGGGAGAGCCATATGCCCTTAGTTGAGTTTGTGTATAATAATAGCTTTCAAGCTAGTATTGGCATGGCACCTTTCGAGGCTTTATACGGGCGGCCGTGTAGGTCTCCGGTGTGTTGGACCGAGGCGGGAGAAGCGGAAATGTTAGGACCGCAATTGGTTCAAGAAACGACAGAAAAGATTAAGATAATTCGACAAAGGCTTGAGATGGCCCGAAGTAGGCAAAAGAGTTATGCGGATAAGAGGAGGAGACCTTTGGAGTTCGAAAAGGGGGATCAAGTATTTTTGCGAGTTTTGCCAAGGAAGGGAATTATGAGGTTTGGCTCTAAAGGAAAGTTAAGCCTGAGATTTATCGGACTATTTAAGATCGTGGACCGAGTTGGAGAAGTTGCATACCGGTTGGACTTGCCACCAAAGTTGGCGGGGGTTCACCCGGTGTTCCATGTGTCAATGTTGAAAAAGTATCATCACGACCCCTCACACGTGGTGGACTTTGAGGACATTGAGATTAGTACGGATGTGACCTACGAGGTGGGACCTACGAGGATTATCGATGTGTAAGAGAAAGAATTTCGAGGAAAAACAATTAGATTTGTAAAAATGGTTTGGAAACACCATGGGGCCGAAGAGGCAACTTGGGAACGCGAGGATGAGATGAAAAGGAAGTATCCTGACCTCGTGCTTTATTTAGGTACTTTTGTTTAGATGTTTTCTAATTTTGGGATGAAATTTCTTTATCGGGAAAGGGTTCTAACGCCTAGAGTTGGAGTTTATTTTTGTTGTAACGCATAGAGTTTGGAGTTTATTTTTGTTGTAACGCCTAAAGTTTACGGAGTTGTTGAGTTGTCTTTTACTATGTTTGATATTGCATATACGTGTTTACCTTATTTGAGATTCTTACGTGTTGTTCATGTATTGAGTTGTGGAGTTGTTACGGGTTGTGAACCCTGCGTATTTTATTTCTTAAATTATGACATGAATTGTACGTGTAAATTTCTATGGGTTTATTTATTTATAATTTATCATTTCTGGGTATAGTTCCTTAGAGAGGGAAATTTCGGGACTAAATTCTTTTAAGGAGGGTTAGTTGTAACATCCCGTATTTTTATAAGTGTTTTTAATTAGGAATTTATTTATCCAAAAACGTTTTATCCAAATTTTACAAAAAACCGGTCACTCGACTAATTTTTAGCCAAAAACCGAAACTCTTCCAAAAAGCTTTATTTTAAAAACCTATTACTAATTTTACTAATAAATAAGACCCAATAGATTTGTTTCTAAAAATTTGTTATTTTTGAATAGTAAAACAATATTTTTGGATTTAGATTTAACCTTTAGAATTTTGGGGACCAAATAGTTCGTTACCACAAACTTTCTCAAAACAGTTTTCTAAACCTCTTTTCAACCACTTTCTTTCAAAACAAAAACCTAAAACCACCCACTTTCAAAGACATAAAAGAGAGAAGAGAGAGATTCCAAGGTTAGGAAAAAGAAGAAGAAACCACCATTAGCGGGTTCTTACCGGAAGCATCTCCACTACTCTCTAAGGTAACGGGGGTTATCCATTGCGACTAGACGAGGGTGTATGTTAGGATTAGGTATTGCGTTTAGTATAAATTGGGGGTTTTTGCCTTTTATCTTAATTATGTTCTTAAATTGTTAATTGGGGTAGGTGGCGTGAGAGGTCACAGTGTGCACTATATTTATTTTATTGTTAGCAATGGTCTATGTCTCTGTCTAATTCCGGGGACATAAGACGGCCGAATGGATAGAGAATGACTCGTCTTACGTGACAGCAAATAATCACGGAATCATCTTACGTGACAGCACATGCTCGACAAACGTTAACGTGATACGGTAATTTTGTCATTCTGCATCAAAATATATCATCCTAAAAAAACGTTTATTCCCAATTTCACACAAAAAGAATCAACACATAGTCCAATTTTGGGAAAAACGTTGCTTTATAATAATATATTTTGGTGCAGAATGACATAATTATCCTCTCACGTTCAAGTTTATTAAGAGCGTGCCGTCATGTGACATGATTCCGTGATTAATTTAGACAGTGATACCTAAATTGGACAGTTTATTATAGCGTGTTACCCAAATTTGATAACTTGAAAGGTGGGTAACCATACCATTAACAACAAGATAATTTGGTGAATTAAATGTATTTTTTCCCAAAATGTTGATGAAAATAGACCTACTTGGAATGTTTTTAGCATTAGCAATAACATGAGGCATGTCCAAGTTGATACCACGAATGTGCGGGTTCCTTGAGACAATCTTCTCTATGACACCTCCCAAATTACCTCCAACATCCATTAATTCCGTTACGCTTTCAAAACCATCATAATTTTTCAGCATAGTATCAACAACAAAGCTCGAGAGGCACATGAGTACTTTATTAAACAAATTGTCAAATTGTCGATTCTTCGAGGCATACTCGAACAAAGTTTCCCCATGATAAGCTTTAAAAACCGGTACACACCCTGGTTTTAGAACCGCATCTTTAATCATATAAAGAGACTCTACCGATTCTCTCTCTGAAGTGAACATCACTAAGTCGCTTTGAGAAAAGTCATCCGGGCCTGTAGTTAGGTAAACTGACTCCGGTGTTAAACCATAGTAAATGACCCCGTCTTGATTAGTCGACATGGACAAGATCGAGTGAACACCCAACATTCTTAGTATTCTCCCTAGCAAAGATAATGCATCGGGATTTTTTGTGGGTATTTTTGAGAGAATTTCGGCACAAGAAAGTTGACAGTCGGGACCAATAATATCGAAGACTTTGAGTTCAATCGCAGCACGTGCTGCCATTTGAACAAATATCATCCTTCCCAATCCCATTGGTGTTATGAAGCTCGCATTTTGTTGGCCTTCCATTTTTACAATATTAGTAGTAAACAATGAATGTATATATGCCTTAGGTTTCTCAAACTCTGTCGCCCTATCCTAGTATTTATAGGAAGTTTATATATTTCTATATATTGCTGTTAGTTGTTATTTTTCTCTTGGGTCCACCGTTCCAAAACATGATACAGTTTTGAAGAATTTTGCATGAAAAGTATTTGTTTAGAATAATAGTTCTTATTTCCGGAAAGATGTACATAATAATTACATTTTCTTGCACTTATTAATTTTTTTTCTTAAGATTAAACGGACCAATAGTATTAAAAAATGGGAGAACGCATGCCCAAGGGCACAAACAAATTAAAAGAAAATAGAAACAGAATACGATTAGTGGAGGATAGCTACCAACAAGCTTAGAGGTTATCCTACAAACACTAAGAAGATCCTATCTCGAAAAAAGTTACTAAATTATTCATAAAATTTTCTCTTCGCTTTCGCTTCTTATAAAGTATTTTTCACCGCTTTAATTGCGCTTTTAATCCTCTTTTTAGTCCAATTTTTAGGATAAGTATCGAAGGATGACCCTTTGGGGATTTTTGTAGCGGTAATATACGAGTGATAACATTTTCCTCTTCCTCTCCTATGTCTTTATCATCCACATCCCAAATTTTGTTATCATTTTTCTATACCAATTCTGCATTTGGATGCTTGATAAACTCAAGTCTTTGCTTTACAACCGGTTAAGCCTTTCCCGTATATCCTGCATTCTTGAATTGGTATCAACACACTCCTCTTCAAGCCTTTTCTATCCATACAATTCTGGTAATCCATAGGCTTTTTAGCCACATACTTTCTTTCATTCAAGATCATTTTCTTCAAATCTTTACTACACTCACTCTCAGCCTCCTTATCAATTGTATCATCAACCGTTTGAGGCTCCTTATTTCTTCCATATTCATACCAAGCAGTTCAAAAGAGCTGTCTACTTTGATGGTTTCGGTTCTTTTCTCCAAATACATAAAATTTGTTCTCACCTCCTTTTTACTTGCTTTATTACTTATCAAAAATGTTTGTCAGCAGTAATCATCATGAGAATTAAAACTAAATCAGAGTTTAAGAATATGCAGGAATTAAGTGGCGTAACACCAATATTTAAGGCGCTTAGTTAACAGGTTATGCCACGTGTGTAGGGATTTTTTATAACATGTAATTTAAGATTCCTCTTGTATTAGCATATGCAAGTTGTGCAATCAGAGCTTAATTATACCAAACTGTGTATCGTACTTCTGAAATATTTGTAACAAACTAATTGGTCAAAGAATCAACTGAGTAAATTAAAGAAAAAAGTTAGACAAAGACAATTTGATAAAACCAAATGTGTATTATCTTATATAGTAATATTTCTAAGAAATCTGAGTAAAGAAACTTCGGCTCTCTTAGGCACATTATTTGAAAAAAAGACTTTTGACTTTATCAATTTTTACTAAACTAAAATTCAAAGATAATCTTCAAAAATAAAAAAAACTAAAATTCAAAAGTCAAAAGTCTTTTTTTCAAATAATGTGCCTAAGAGAGCCGAAGTTTCTTTACTCAGATTTCTTAGAAATATTACTATATAAGATTTTTTTTTTTTTTTATCTATACATTAGATAAAATGTGTTTACATATTCTATATATTAGATAATATGCTGTATGAATAATTTCACATAGATATAGATAATTTGATGTGAAAATTTGTGTTATAGAAAATGGTGATGCTAGACACACAACTTGTACACAACTCACACACTCGCTAATTAATAAAAGACATATTTATCTCTCAAAATATACATAAAATACAATGTATAATTTGATAAATCAAAATATAAATATTCAACATAATAAAAACCCAACCTACTAAAAATCTAAATAAAAATATAGTAGAATACTAGTTGAACCTAATCTAAATTTAAATATTAATTAAAAATAAGAAAAATTATTAAATCTAGTATTACTTATATATTTATATATATATATATATATATATATATATAACATACATGTATATTTAGAGATATAAAAATGTATTTTTTTAAAAAAAATATATTATTATACATGTAATAGAGTGTGCAATACATGAAATAAAGTATGTAAAAGAGAAACAAGGTTGTGTGAATATTTTTTTCCTATAAAAAATCTGTAAAATAAATATAAGCGGCTTGATTTTGTAAAATAGATCATCATGTTAGATAAGGTGTTGTGAATGATCTAATGTGTAAATTGTCTAATGTAAAAATAGTATTCAACGCATGCACAATAGGATTAGTCACAAAGGTTGATCGTATAACTTTTTTCTTTAATTTACTCGGTTGATTCTTTGACCAATTAGTTTATTACAAATATTTCAAAAGTACGATACACAATTTGGTATTAAAATGTTACTTAATTGCTTTATACAACCCAAAATATCTCATCCAACATATATGCCATACAACACACTTGTAATCATGTTGTTTCCTTGGTGTAAAAAAATTGTTTTCCACCCTTTCAAAACGAGTATTCTTATCGGTTGTTAGAAAAATTCTATTCAAAATTCATTATCCTATCAAATATAAAAGTTAGATGTAGTTAAATAGTTAAGATTTCACACCAGTCTAATTAGATCTTGATACTAACTAATTAAAATAATACTACTCCTATCATTTTAGAGGGAAAGGGAAACAGTACAAGTGGATGAAAAAGAATGCATAAGAGATTTAATTAAATATTTAATTTATTAAAAAACTTGTGGATATATCCATAAAATTTGTCTACATGTAGACATAATGTCACGCCCCAAAATTCGAAAAACAGAGGTCAAGGCGTGACCTTTTTAAACAAAAGAAAAAAGAGACTTGTTGGTACAAAATTTAAATTTTAAAAGAAAAAGACTTGCGAGCTAAAGAAACAATTAAATGGATAAATAAAACTGTTTGTCAAATGCGGCTACATGACCAGATGGTTTTGACAATTTATAAAAAGAATACCACACTAATATAATTTTCCCGTAGGCTACAACCTCAAAAATGATCTAAGTAAAAAGAAAGCGAAAGCCCCGAACCCATGTCTAAATATTGTTGGTTTTGGTACTATATCGAAAAGCAATAAAGTAAAGAACAAAGGACTGCAATGGAAATAAACAATTTTATTTCTCACAATTGGAATATAAATTACAATCCCTGACTCAACAGAATTAAAATTACACTAATTTAAATTCCAGAAAAATTTAATACAAACTATTAAACTGCTGGACTGTTTTGACAATTAAACAAACTGCCAGATAGAATAGTATAATTACTAACTGCTGGACTATTTTGACAATTAAACAAACTGCCAGACAGAATATTATAATTACTAAACTGCTGGACTGTTTTGACAATTAAACAAACTACCAGACAGAATAGTATAATTACTAAACTGCCGGACTGTTTTGACAAATAAACAAACTGCCGGACTGTTTTGAAATTAAACAAACTGCCGGACTATTTTAACAAATAAACAAACTGCCGGACTGTTTTTGTAAAAACACAAACTCCCGGACTGTTTTAACAAATAAACAAACTGCCGGACTCTTTTTGACAAATAAACAAACTGCCGGACTGTTTTGTAAATACTGGAAATTACAGAAAAGTAAATTACAGAATTGGAAGCCTGGAATGTAAACAGTACAGGAAAATAAAGACAGAATGTAAACAGTACAGGAAAATAAAATACAGAATGTAAAACAGTACTGAAATGTAAATACAGAAATTAAAGGTACTGAAATAAAAAAGAGAGGCAACTGCTGGGCAGTTTCCCTTAAACAATATTTCCCGAACCACCTTTAGAGGTTTCTGGTTTCAGGACTTTGTTCTCAAGGTACAACTCTTGTCACTGAGTGGCTCGTATGGAAACCGGCACCGAACCACAGGTCGAGCTGTTGGTGGTGCGGTTCTCTCTCTCTAATGTGTATGCTATGCTGTGAGTTGTGTGTTCTGGTGTGTCTGAATGAGAGGGGGAGGGCTGCTTTATATAGCCTCTAAAGAAACCGCAAGCATTATGATGGTCATTAATTCTGAGAGTTACACCCCCAGAATCCGCTCAATTTAATTCTGAAACCGCAACAATTAATCTCATTTATTGCTGGCGTTTCTGTTGCTGAAAACTCTAGGGACTGCTTTTGTATTTTATAGAAAACTCCCTTTTCTGATTTGGACCCAAGTCCCAAGTCCCAAGACCCAAGATCCGAGACATTCCCCAAATCCCAAATCCCAATCCCGCGCCCGCGCCCAAGCCCGAGACACGAGCGAGCGCGCGTGTGTGGTACACACTAATACTCTTAGGTGTATGTGGACATGTTAGTTTAACAACTATATGGGTTGGTATTGTATATATATTGTAAAATTAACTCTTAATCTTCCAATATGGGATTATACAAAATGGTTTTTCCATTAACCTTTTCGTTTTCCAGAATTAAGCTTTCGAGAGCCCAACTTTGAAGCCACATAGTATTCACACCCATTCTCCGAATAGGTCATGCGATATACCGTTACGAAGCTCGTCACACGGGCTACTCAAATACGTTGAGTAAGGTATAAACAACTCAGCATTGTCACATGTAATATTGACTCGAAGTTGGTCCAGCGACCATTCGGAAACACCCATGTTTTTCACATGTTTTTCCAACAATCCCCCACATGAATGCAATTGGCTGAAAATAAAATGCTCCTAAATGCATACGAGAGAACCGCAATAGTTCACTGCATAAGGACAGGTAGCGCGCGCCTTGAACCTGCTGTAGTGACATAAAATCTGATATGCTACTATTGGGTAGCCTTTAAGCCTTGAACCCTTTAGCATTTGTGCATACCAGGGTAATGCGCACACAGTGTCCTCTCTACACCACTTACTAAGCCATTTGGTTGTTGTCCATATTTGGCCGTGGACTGCCTTGGCAAAATTCAACCGAGTGCTCTAGTGATTTAGCCCATGGCTCATCACATAGTATCGGCCATACACACTCGTCATAGGTGATTTCAAGTCAAGGGTGTCCTGACTCACCCCTCTCGATCTTCGAGATACTTGTTTTCATTAAGAGCCTCATGCTCACCCTTAAGATGGTCTAGGTCTATCACTCTTTCATCCTAGAAATGGGCTGGTAACTTAAGTTCCCGAGTGCTTTGTTCGGTCACCCCCACAGTTCGGTTTTCCCGTTGAACCCGACGCTGGAGAATCCAGTTCGGGTTGGGTTGCCTCTGAGGAGGTTTCCAGTTTGATGGGCTTCAACCCCATTCCCCTCGATGAAACTTCAACTCCTACCTGAGTTAAGCCTTTTGTAAATGGATCCGCTATATTGTCCTTAGATCTCACAAAATCTAATGACACCACACCGTTAGCTAACAATTCTCTTACGGATTTATGTCTCCAACGAATATGTCGGGACTTTCCATTATACATATAATCTTGTGCCCGTCCAATAGCCGACTGACTATCGCAGTGCATGCTTATTGCTGGGACAGGTTTTGGCCACATTGGAATTCCTTCCAGAAAGCTTCTCAGCCAGTCAGCCTCTTCTGTTGCTAGATGCAACGCTATGAACTCAGATTCCATAGTTGATCTAGCTATGCAGGTCTGCTTGTATGATCTCCACGAGACAGCTGCTCCTCCCAACATGAACACATATCTGCTAGTGGATCGTGTACTATTGGAATCCGAGATCCAGTTTGCATCGGAATACCCTTCCAGTACAGCTGGATATCTGGTATAATGCAACCCTCGGTCTGTTGTGTATCTCATGTATCTGAGAAGTCTCATGATGGCCTTCCAGTGTTCCTCATTGGGATTACTGGTGTACCTACTCAGTCTACTCACTGAGTTGGCTATGTCTGGTCTAGTACATATCATGACGTACATCAGACTGCCTATTATTCGAGAATATTCCAATTGTCTCACACTCTCCCCAAAATTCTTTTTCAGGTTGGTTGAGATCTCTATCGGAGTTCTGGACGTAGCTCTACTATCTTTATCAAATTTGTCAAGCATCTGCCTGACATAGTGAGTTTGAGATAGCGCATATCCGTCTGATGTCTTGGTAATTTTCATACCAAGTATTACATCAGCGACACCCAAGTCTTTCATCTCGAATTTTTGTGACAACATTCTCTTAGTGGAGTTGATGTTATCAATACTCCCTATTATAATCATGTCATCTACGTAGAGGCAGACTACCACGTAATCCTTTTCATTTCCTTTTACGTAGACGCATTTGTCACACTCATTTATTCGAAAACCGTTTGATAGCATCACTCTATCAAATTTTTCGTGCCACTGTTTAGGTGCTTGTTTAAGTCCATATAAGGATTTCACAAGTTTACACACCTTGTGTGCTTTACCTGGAACCACAAACCCTTCCGGTTGTTCCATGTAAATTTCCTCTTCCAGTACACCATTCAAGAATGCCGTTTTAACATCTATTTGATGTATTTCCAGATCGAACAGTGCCGCGAGAGCAATGACTATCCGGATTGACGTATTCCTGGAGACAGGGGCATAGGTGTCGAAATAGTCGACACCTTCGGTTTGTCTAAAACCTTTCACTACAAGCCTCGCCTTTTATTTCTCGATCGTTCCATTGAGCTTTTTTTTCCTCTTGAAGATCCACTTGTGTCCTAGTGGCTTACACCCGGGTGGTAAATCCACTAGTTCCCAAGTGTGATTTTGTAATATCGAATAAAGCTCATTGTTGATCGCCTCCTCCCAATATTGGGCTTCCGGGGATGACATTGCTTCTTTGAATGTCGCCGTTTCGCCTTCTATCATGAAGGTTACAAAATCTGGACCGAAAGACGTTTCCTTTCTAGCCCTTTTACTTCGTCGAGGCTCTTCTTCTTCTTCTTCCAACGGTTCGCTTGCCCCCACATTTTTCTCACTGTTTGACTCCTCAGTCTCTACAGTTACTGAAGACTTGCGGGGAAAGATCTTCTCGAAGAAAGAAGCTTGTCGAGCTTCGATGATAGTGTCTACATGCACATCGGGATTATCGATGATAGTGTCTACTGTTGTGTGCGTATCCTATGAACACACAGTCTACCGTCTTTGGCCCTATTCTCGTTCTTTTCGGAAGCAAGACAAGGACCTTCACGAGACAACCCCAAACCCTTAAGAATTTATAGCTTGGCCTATGGCCTTTCCATAGTTCATAAGGTGGTTTATCACGCTTCTTATGCGGTAGTTTGTTCAATACATAGTTGGCGGAAAGCAGTGCTTCCCCCCACATGTTCTGGGGTAACCCATAACTTATTAACATAGCATTCATCATTTCCTTTAGCGTTCTATTCTTACTCTCTGCAACCCCATTTTGCTCTGGAGAGTATGGGGCTGTGGTTTGATGTATAATACCACTTTCTGCGCATATCTGCGCAAATGGTGCCTCGTATTCACCGCCTCTATCACTCCTCAACATTTTAATCTTTTTACTGAGTTGATTTTCTACTTCGGTCTTATAAAGAGCGAATTTCTCTACCGCTTCGTCTTTACTTCTCATTAAGTAGACATAGCAGTATCTAGTACAGTCATCTATAAACGTGATGAAATACTTTTTCCCTCCTCGCGTTTGTATAAACATTAAGTCACATACATCCGTGTGCATTAGACCGAGAGCTTCAGTACTTCGTTCAATATGTTGAAACGAAGACTTAGTTAATTTTGCCTCAACACAAACCTCACATTTATGTTGTTTATCAAATACAAAATTAGGTAGTAGATTCAGTGATATTAATTTCTTCATAGAATTAGAATTCACATGACCTAATCTATCATACCATAAATTAAATGAATCACAAGAATAAGCAAAAGAACTTTTATTGGCCACTTGGGCAACATTAACGATTACATTATTCTTGGTACTTAGTACCCTCAATAGCAGACTCGACTTTAGGAGCCGGAATACCAACATTTAATTTAAACATGCCGTTGGTCATATACCACGGCCTACATACATTCAATTTAAGGTGATTACAATTTTAGCAGATTCAAATACAAGTTTAAATCCTTTGTTCACCATCACAGATCCGGAAACCAGATTCTTGCGAATTTCCGGCAAATAGAGCACGTCTTTCAGTGTTAGCTCCTTTCTAGATCTCATCTTCAACAGCACGGTTCCTTTTCCTTCCACCTTGGAAGTCGCCGAGTTTCCCATGAAGCAGCTCTCATTGTCCATGGCCGTATAGGTCTTGAACATCCACTGCTGGCACAGATGTGACTAGTGGAGCCTGTGTCCAGCCACCATTCCTTTGGGTTGCTTCCTACCAGGTTCACTTCCGAGACCACAGCACTCAGGTGCATATAGTCTTGTCCAGCATCATCTCCTCCCTCAGCCACATTTGCTTGAGCAGGTGCCCTCTTCCTCCCTTTCCCTTGGAACTTCCTCTTTGCGGGTGGGGGGGGGGGGGTGGGCTTGTCGATGCGCATCTTACAATCCGCGGCACGATGGCCCGGTTTGTTGCACACAAAGCAGTCTTTCATGAATTTCTTCTTGAGAGAAGCACCGACTTCGCTGTCAAAGCGTTTCCGCTTAGATGCAGCGTCCTCAAGGACATTGGCCTTGGCAACCACGTTGCCTGCTCCGCCACCGCCTTTCCTTCTGGATCGGCTGTTGCTTTGCTCAACATTGAGCCTCTCAATGAGTCCCTCCAAGGTCATTGCCTTTCGCTTGTGTTTCAGGTAGTTTTGGAACTCTTTCCATGAAGGTGGCAGTTTCTCAATCATTAATGCCACCTGGAAAGGTTCGTTGATAACTAGCCCCTCAACCTCAAGCCTATGGTATATGAGTTGGAGTTCCTCAACCTGCTGGATAACACTCTTTCCGTCAGTCATCATGTACTCGTGAAAGTCCGTGATGATAAATTTCTTTACGCCAGCGTTATTCACTTTGTACTTTCTTTTGAGAGACTCCCAAAGCTCCTTTGCAGAAGCCTTGGGCTCGAACACACTGAAAAGAGTGTCATCAAGCGCACACAGGATGTAGTTCCGGCATAGGTAGTCGCCGTGTTTCCACGCTTCCACCGCCGAAACCGTCTGCACGTCATCATCGTCCTCGCTTAGTACAGGTGTAGTCTCCTTGAGAAAACGGGTAAGGTTAAGGGCAGTTAAATAAAACAACATTTTTTGCTGCCAACATTTGAAGTTGTTGCCCCTAAACTTTTCCGGTTTCTCTAGATGAGAGGTTGGAAACATTGGCATATCCACAAGCGCTGCCTTGGCCGCAGGCTTAGCAGCAGCCTGTGCTACGGCCGCAGCCGCAGCCATAGCATCGGCCTCTGGCGCAGCTGCATTGGCCGCAGCCTTTGCTGCCGCAGCTTCGGCCTCAGCTTGAGCCTGAGCCCCCCCACTCGCAGCGCTCGCAATGTTTTGGCTACTGCCAATCACAACTGCTCCCTGCACATTTCTGAAGGAACGATGGGTGTTTGATCCTCATTAGTCATCTGAAATGACAATACAAAACCGTTTTAGTTTCTCTCAAGAAAACTAATATTTTTAATCGCAAATACTAATTATTATTTAATTAGTTTGCTTCGAAAGAATAAAAACAATTAATTGAGATTCTAGCGTGAAAATCAAATCACTTTTGATTTCACTAAGAATTCTCTTATAAATTCTAGAATTAAAAGATTAAACACAAATCGGAGTTATTCTATTTGCAAACTTCAATTTCTAGTAAACTAGCAATGACTTTGCAAGAATAAAACCGAGACGTCAACAAAATAAAATATAAAAAAAGAAAAGTCATTTCTTTTCGAAATTAGTAAAACCAAAAAATAATATTGTTTAAGATTGTTGGTTTTTGTACTATATCGAAAAGCAATAAATTAAATAACAAATGACTGAAATGGAAACAAACAATTTTATTTCTCACAAACGAAATATAAATTACAATTCCTGACTCAACAGAATTAAAATTACACTAATTTAAATTCCAGACAGATTTAATATAAAATATTAAACTGCTGGACTGAATTGTAATTGTTTGGAACTGTCAGACAGAATAGTATAATTACTAAACTGCTGGACTGTTTAACAATTAAAAGAAACTGCCAGACAGAATAGTATGATTACTAAATGTCTGGACTGTTTCTATAATTAAAAGAAATTACAGAATTGAAATATAAATTACAGAATGTAAATTACAGAATAGAAAATACTGGAAAGTAAATACAGAAAAATAAACAGTACTGAAATGAAATTACAGAAAAGTAAACAGTACAGAATTAAAGGACTAGAATGTAAATGACAGAATTAAACAGTACTGAAATGTAATGGACAGAAAATAAAAGGACTGAAATAAAATAAACAAAAAATTAAAAGAAGAGGCAACTGCTGGGTAGTTTCCCTTAAACAATAATTTCCGAACCACCTTAAAGGTTTCTGGTTGTCGGGACTTTTTTCTCAAGGTACAACTTCTGTCTCAGAGTGGTTCGCGTGGAAACCGGCACCGAACCACATGTCGGGCTGTTGGTGGTGCGATTCTCTCTATATATGATGTGTGTGTGTGTTGTGTGTAAATGAGAGGGGAAGGGCTGCCTTTTATAGGCTTTATTGAAACCGCAGTCATTAATGGTCATTCAATTCCCGCAGTCATTAATGGTCATTCAATTCTGGGAGTTACACCCCCAGAATCCGCCCTTCAATTTCTGCAATTTATTCTCATTAATTGCTGGCGTTTCAACTTGGTGGAAACTCTAGGGACTATTTTTGCGTTTTATACAAAACTCCATTTTCAGATTTGACCCAAGACCCGAGACATTTCCCAAATCCCTAATCCCGAGGCCCGAGGCCCGAGCGAGCGTGTGTGGTACACACTAATACACTTAAGTGTATGTGGACATGTTAGTTTAACAACTACATGAGTTGGACTTGTATATATATTGTAAAATTAACTCTTAATCTTCCAATATGGGATAACCCTGATTGGTTTTCCATTTATTTAATTCATTTTTCAGCATTGAAGTTTTCTGCTCTTTCGAGAACCCAACTTTGAAGCCGATTAGTATTCACACCCATTCTCCGAATAGGTCATGTGATATACCGTTACGAATCTCGTCACACGAGCTACTCAAACACGTTGAGTATGGTATTAACAACTCAGCATTGTCACATGTAATATCCACTCGAAGTTGGTCATGTGACCATTCGGAAACAGCCATGTAAAAACATGTTTTCCCAACATAAAATTATTCAATCCTGAAGAAAATAAATTATATTGAAATCATGTGAGATATAACTAGTATTTGTAGAAAATTAGATAACCATGGGCTTTAGATTCAAATTATTTGGTCCACCAGCCACCATCTTCGTATCAAAAAGTATATTCCAAGAAACTATTTTTTACTCAATAGTTCATCATTTGTCAAGTATAAACCTTGCACGAAGGCTAAAGCTTCCACTTCTAGGCTTGAACTAGCCATCCAAGTACCAAGAAACTATTGTTTAACATGTATTTTAGCCGAAATCTTTGTATTGTATCACTCCGGATAATGAATAAAATGTCAATCCGTCCCGCCATTGATACACCTTTTCGAGTAAATTATAGATCACAACATAGAACTTTCATACTTCCGTTTTTCGGTACTTCCATTTCGAAATAAATTTCTTCTACAACAGAAGCTAACCAGAATAATCTAATGTCAATTGTTTATTTATGTTATTTATAAATAGAATCATCACTTTCTGTCTTTCGCCATTTATTGTGTCAAGCCCCAAATTCCCTAAACACGGATATCGAGGCATGACCTTTTTAAAACAAAAGAAAGTAGAACCTGTTGGTACAAAATTGAAATTTTTAAAAGAAAACGCTTGCGAGCTTAAAGGAACAATTAAACAATAAGTAAAAGTGTTTGCCAAATGCGGCTACAAGACGAGATAGTTTTGACAGATTTATAAAAGAAAATAAACGAATGTAAATTGCTCGTAGGCTACAACCTCAAAAGTGCTATAAGTAAAAATAAAGCGAAAGCCCCAAACCCATGTGATGCATTGCGATAGCTCCTATCCAAATGTGCCAACCTATAATGTACCTGAATGACAAAATTGTAACGGTTAGTCCCACGCACGTAACTAGACGGGACGGTACCACAAATACCGTCACTCCATCCCTTAAATGCAAGAGCTCACAAATTCTACAACTACGATAATCGACGTATAAAAGAAATATAATAACATTCTACAACTAGATAAATTAAATAACATCAACACACATCTATAGCATACATGGACCTCTCACGCCACCTACCCCGGTCCGTAAGGTAGGTCATTCCCTATCCCTTCGGCCGTCTTATGTCCCCGGAATTAGGGAGAGACATAGACCATTGCAACATAAAAGTAAATTTATAGTGCGCACTTGGACCTCTCACGCCACTCGTCCCAGTCCGTAAGACGAGTCATTCCCTGTCCCTTCGGCCGTCTTATGCCCCCGGAATTAGGGAGAGACATAGACCATTGCTAACATAAAATAAATATAGTGCACACTGGGACCTCTCACGCCACTCGCCCCAGTCCGTAAGACGAGTCATTCCCTATCCCCTCGGCCGTCTTCTGTCCTCGGAATTAGGGAAAGACAGAGACCATTGCCACTACAGCTAAATCACAAGGCCTCGGGCAATAATATAAAATCATCCAATTAACACAATCTCATACGTATAAATATTAAGGCATCGGCCAACAATATTATACTATTCAAATAACGCCATCTCATACGTCAGTTAACGTAATACAACATAACACATAACCACATGTATTAAATTCACAACTAGCAAAACGCCAACACAACATAAAATCACTTTCAGGCATTTTAACAAACAACTTGTATGCATAAACTACAATTCACCATTATTCAACATAAATTTATCCAATTCCATCAACAACTATATAATCCCATAAACAACTAATAAATCATGCAAACCCATCCATAATCTCGCTAATTCGAAATAAATATATCTAAGGTCTCAACCTCTACAATTTAAATAATGGAATTAAAACTACATCAAATAACCCCAATTAAAAATTTAAGAACACAATTAATATAAACGGCAAAAACCCCTAATTTATAATAAACACAAAACCAAAACCTAACATACACCCTCGTCTAGTCGCAATGGATAACCCCCGTTACCTTTGAGCGTAGAGGAGATGCTTTTGGTAAGAACCCGCTAGTGGTGGTTTCCTCTTCTTCTTCTTCTCTCTTTTCTCTCTTTTGCTCTCTTACTTTTGCCTAATTTTAGGTTTAAAGAATTGAAAGTAGGCTGATTCTTGGTTTAGAAAAAACTGTTTTTAGATAGTTTGTGGAAGCGAACTATTTGGTCCCCAAAATTCTAAAAGCTAACTCTTAATCCAAAAATATAGTTTTACTACTCAAAAAAATACAAATCTCTAGAAACAAATCTATTGGGTCCTTTTTATTAGTAAAATTAGTAACAGGTTTTTAAAATATAGTTTTTCGGAAGAGTTTCGGTTTTTGGCTAAAAATTAGTCGAGTGACCGGTTTTTGGTAAAATTTTGAATAAAACGTTTTTGGATAAACTAAATCATAAATAAAATTACTTATAAAAATACGGGATGTTACAACTAACCCTCCTTAAAAGAATTTCGTCCCGAAATTTCCTCTCTAAACAACTATACCCAGAAATTATAAACTTCTATAAACAAGGCCATAAAAATTTTAAACGTACAAAATACGCAGGGTTCACAACCCGTAACAACTCCACAACGTCTAATAGGATAAACTCCAGATAATGCACAATATGTAAGAGTAACCTCCTGTATACAATATCTAACAGAATAAAATACAACAATGTAAAAGAAGCGGCTGCAACATAATCGAAAATAAAGTAAACTAAGCTGGCATGCTTCTACCTCAACAACTCACATGCTTCTACAAAACTCAACTAAGGTAAACACCTATATGCAATATCATACATAATAAAAGACAACTCAACAACTCTGTAAACTCTAGGCATTACAACTAAAATAAACTCTAAACTCTAGGCGTTACAACCCTTCTCCGATAAAGAAATTTCGTCCCGAAATTAGAAAACATCTAAACGAACGTAACTAAAGAAAAGTCAAGATTAGGATATTTTCTCTTCATCTCATCCTCGCGTTCCCAAGTTGCCTCCTCGGCCCCGTGGTGTTTCCAAACCACTTTATCAATCTAATAGTATTTCCTCAAAGTTCCTTCTCTTGCACATCGATAATCCTCATAGGTCCCACTTCGTAGGTCACATCCGCACTAACCTCAATGTCCTCAAAGTCCACCACGTGTGAAGGGTCATGGTGATACTTTTTCAACATTGACACATGGAAAACCGGGTGAACCCCCGCCAACTTTGGTGGCAAGTCCAACCGGTATGCAACTTCTCCAACTCGATCCACGATCTCAAATGGTCCGATAAATCTCAGGCTCAACTTCCCTTTAGAGACAAACCTCATAATCCCCTTCCTGGGCGAAACTCGCAAAAATACTTGATCCCCCTTTTCGAACTCCAAAGGTCTCCTCCTCTTATCCGCATAGCTCTTTTGCCTACTTCGAGCCGTCTCAAGCCTTTGTCGAATTAATTTAATATTTTCTGTCGTTTCTTGAACCAATTGCGGTCCTAACATTTCTGCTTCTCCCACCTCGGTCCAACACACCGGAGACCTACACGGCTGCCCGTATAAAGCCTCGAAAGGTGCCATGCCAATACTAGCTTGAAAGCTATTATTATATGCAAACTCCACTAAGGGTAGATGGCTCTCCCAGCCTCCCTTGAAGTCATTCACACATGCGTGCAACATATCCTCTAGCACTTGGATAGTCCGCTCTGATTGTCCATCCGTTTGGGGATGGAACGCCGTACTCATTGTCAACTTGGTCCCTAAGGCATTTTGCAATGCGCCCTAGAACCTCGACACAAACCTCGCATCTCGATCCGATACTATCGAAATTGGTACCCCATGAAGTCTAACAATTTCCTTGATATACTTTCGTCCCAAGATTTCCACCGAATTCGTCATTTTAATTACAATGAAGTGTGCGGATTTGGTCAAACGGTCGACCACAACCCACACAGCGTCATTCCCACTTACCAATTTAGGTAAGTTGGTCACAAAATCCATTGCTATTCTTTCTCATTTCCATTCCGCTACCGGTAAGGGTTGGAGCATACCCGCCGGCCTTTGGTGTTCTGGCTTCACTTGTTGGCAGGTTAGGCACCTGCTAACAAATGAAGCTACATCTCGTTTCATTCCGGGCCACCAAAATTGTCTCTTCGCATCGTGATACATTTTTGTCCTGCCGGAATGAACGGCTAATCGGGAGTGGTGAAACTCCTTTAATACTTCGTTCCTCATATTTTCCGTCACATAAGTCCTTCCCTTAAAGCGTAGCCCTCCATCGGTTCCTTTCGTCCAACCCTCTAATCCTTCGCTCGAACTTATCTGTTTCTCAAAGTTCTCCACTTTCTCATCCCCTTCTTGTGCTTCTAAAACCCTACTCACAAGTTCCGGTTGTACCACTATTGTGTACAAAGTCCACGCATTAACATGTCCCAACTCCAAGTCGAACTCGTTCACTTTTCCCATCATCCTCCATTCCTCGATCGCCACATGCGCTAAGGTCGCATGGGACTTTCAACTCAAAGCATCCGCCACTACATTGGCCTTTCCCGGATGATAGTGCAAGTCGTAGTCGTACTGTTCATTCCACCGGGGTGAACGACTAATCAAGAGTGGTGAAACTCCTTTAATATCTCGTTCCTCATGTTTTCTGTCACATAAGTCCTTCCCTTATATCGTAGTCCTCCATCGGTTCCTTTCATCCAACCATCTAATCCTTCGCTCGAATTCATCTGTTTCTCATAGCTCTCCACTTTCTCGTCCCCATTTTGAGCTTCGAAAACCCTACTCATAAGTTCCGGTTGTACCACTATTGTGTACAAGGTCCCCATATTGGCATGTCCCAACTCTAAACTGAACTCGTTCAATTTTCCCATCATCCTCCATTCCTCGATCGCCACATGCGCTAAGGTCGCATGGGACTTTCGACTCAAAGCAACCGCCACTACATTGGCCTTTCCCGGGTGATAGTACAAGTCATAGTCGTACTGTTCCAAATATTCCATCCATCATCGTTGTCGCATATTTAGATCACGTTGGGTAAAGATATGCCCTAAGCTCTTGTGATCCGAGAACACCTCAAACTTTTCCCCGAACAAATAATGCCTCCAAATCTTCAACGCATGAACTATTGCCGCTAGCTCTAGGTCATGAGTCGGATAGTTCTTTTCGTGAATCTTTAGTTGTCGCGAAGCATATGCGATAACCTTTCCGTCTTACATCAAGACGCAACCCAAACCTTCCTTTGAAGCATCGCAATACACTTGATAACCCTTCCCTTGCTCGGGAATAACTAGTATGGCAGAACTAGTCAACCGCTTCCTGAGCTCTAGGAAAGCTTTCTCGCAAGCCTCACTCCACATGAACTTCACCCCCTTCTTAGTAAGGTAAATCATTGAAGTTGCTAACTTCGAGAAATCTTTGACGAACCGTCGATAGTATCCCGCTAAACCCAAGAAACTTTGAATCTCGAACACATTTTTCGGTTGTGCCCATTTCGAAACTGCCTCAATCTTCGTCGTGTCCACCTTTACCCCTTCTACCGAGATCACATGTCCAAGAAATTTCACCTCATTTAGCCAAAACTCACATTTGCTAAATTTTCCGTAAAGTTGGTTGGTGCTCCCTCAACGTGAGTAACGCTAAACGGAGATGCTCCTCGTGTTCCTCTCTTGAACTCGAGTAAATCAAAATATCGTCGACGAAGACCACCATGAACTTGTCGAGATAGTCCTTAAAGATCCGGTTCATTAACTCCATAAATGCCGTCGGCGCATTAGTTAACCCGAATGGCATGACCACAAACTCATAGTGACCATACCGGGTCCTAAAGGCCGTTTTCGAAATATCCTCATCCTTCACCCTCAATTGGTGATAGCCCGATCGCAAGTCGATTTTTGAAAAGAACGTCGCTGCTTTCAGTTGGTCAAACAAATCGTCAATTCGAGGTAGTGGGTAATTATTCTTAATAGTCACCCGATTTAGATTTCGATAGTCGATGCACATCCTCATCGATCCATCCTTCTTTTGCACATATAAGGCCGGTGCCGCCCACGGTGACGTACTCCGCCTAATAAACCCCTTCTCTAGCAGTTCTTCTAACTGCTTACTTAACTCTTTCAACTCTGCTGGTGCCAAACGGTACGGGGAAATGGCTATGGGTGCCGTTCCCGGTACCAAGTCGATAGAAAAATCTAACCCTCTCTTCGGTGGCAACCCCGGAAGATCCTTCGGAAACACATCTCTAAAATCATCCACTACGCGTGGCCACACTTCCACTTCCTCGTCGTTATCCACTATCGAGAGACTAGCCAAAAGACAAGACAGGTTGCCCACAACCCGCTTGGAATGATAAGGAACAGAAGAAATGGTAGAGTCCCTTTCCCTGTGAAAGAACACCTCATCTCCGGATGAAGTTGTAAGGAAAACCTTTCGTCAAACACAATCGATGAAAGAGTTGAAATGAACCAACCAGTCCATTCCAAGAATCACGTCGAACCCCGACATATCTATAATAATTAAATGAAATATAAACACGTGGTCCGCGACCACCATCTCACAGGACCGACACACTCGGTCCAACACAACTCGACCCCCAACAGGAGTCTCTACAACAATCGGGTTCTCTAGAACCCCAATTTCTAATGACAATGACTCAACTAGATGTCTAGCTATAAAAGAACGTGAAGCCCCCGTATCGAAAAGAACATGTGCCCAAGATGAGCACACAAGAACCATACCTTGTACATTTGCCGGATCTCCTTGGTTTGGCAACTATGGCAAGGCAAATAAACGTGCTTGAATTGGTGGGTTTCCTTGTGGTCCTCGAATTCCCCCTTGGTTTTCTCGATTTCCCTGGCCTTGATAGCCTCCTCGGTAGTTCCCACGGTTTCCCCCTCCTTGGTGGTTACCTCAAAACCCTCCCCCTTGGTTCCCAGGTAATTGGTGTGGTGGTACGAATGCTGGTCCTCTTGGTGGTGGTGGTGGCAACCTAGGTTGGTTAAAGGGCCGGTTGGTGTCGATTCTTCCTTGTCCCCCGGGACAAACCCTTGCCGTATGTACCATTCGGTTGCATGTCCTACATTGGACCCTAGGGCACTCGAATTGTCGATGGCTCGCGTCTCCACAGTGGAAACATGCTCCCCTTATCATGACGTTTGTCGGCGGTGGATTAAAACTCCTCTCTCCTCTTCCCGGTTGTTGAAATCGTGAATTATTCGCCATATCCCAAGTCCGCTTTTTATCTTCCCTCGGAGCATTTTCGGTTTTCGACTTCTCCGAGATTCGCTTGTTATGGAGTAGAGCTCCTTCCACAGCTTGGGCTGATTTTACCAATTCATTATAGTTGACATGTCGAGCTGATGTCAATTGTAACGAGATTTTCGGATTCAACCCCTTCATGAATCTCCTACATCTTTCTGCGCCCCCTATAACAGATTCTGGGGCATACCTCGAGAGTGAGGTAAACTTTAGCTGGTATGCTTGAACTGTCATACCCCCTTGATACAATTCCTCAAAACGCCTCCTCATTTCATCCTTATAGGAATCTGGAAGAAACTGTCGATTAAACAATTCGATGAACTCATTCCATTCGAAGTTGCTTATGTCGTATGTATCCACAATTCCCAACCACCACTTTCGTGCTTTACACTTTAGGTGAAACTGAGCCATATTCATTCGTTGCTCCCCGTTTACTATCCCCGCAGCCGATAAATATTTTTCCATTTCGTCCACCCATCCCTCAGCTATGGATGGTTCACCTACCCCATCGAAGGTCGGTGCCCCCAATCGGGTGAAGTTAAGCAATCCATTGTTGCTTGAACTCCCAGCTTGTGCATTCTGCCCCACCATTTGCACCACCTTCTCAAGGTCGGTCATCACCTGATTAGCATTAACTGTTTCCGGTTCAGGTGCAAAAGTCTCTTCTTCCACATTCACTTCCTCATATTCATTCTCAAACTCGGGTTGCTCAAGTGGTGGGGCATTAGTGTTACCTCTCCCCCCACGATTTCTTACAGTCCTTCTTCCTCTAGTTGCTCCACGCCCCCTTGGAGCTCTTCTTCCTCCTCCATTTATCCTACCTCGGGTAGTCGCACCGCTTGATGGTGGTGCGCCCCCGCGTGTAGCTGGTCCCCTTCCACTAGTCCTTGTGGTAATTGACATTACTACAACAGGTTAAAAAGACACTTTAGTTTTCTTACTCGACACTACTATCCGTACATGTATAATCATACATGATAAAAGCTCGTTCTACATGTTAATCACTTTACCAAGCTTCCTAAGGTTCAATAACCGATTTTTACGAATTCTCAATTTTGATGATATAACGCTTTGACTTTTCCAAAAATAGAAACTGAAAATTCTGAAATGCCATAAAGATAGAGTACTGAAAAATGAATCCAACGGTTCAAGTAGAACTAGAATCGGAGTTAAAACGAATGAGTTACGAGCGTTTGAAGTATAGTAGAAAAACCGCAAAAGCACCAGAATTCGACCGGTCGTTTTGTCAAACGACTGATTGTTTTTTGGTCCAGTAGGGTCTGAAAAAATTCTGAAGAATTTCGACCGATCGTTTTGGGCAACGACCGATCGTTTTTTGGTCCAGTAGGGTCTGAAAAAATTCTGAAGCTCGCTAGTATTGATTAGTTGTTCCTTGAAGCTCGCTAGTGTTTTCTTTTAAAATTTTAATTTTGTACCAACAGGTTGTTTTCCTTTTATTTAAAAAGGTCATGCCTCGATATCCGTGTTTATGGATTTTGGGGCGTGACATATTGCTCAAATGGATACACATGGGCAAAACCCTACATCTGTAAAATTGCCATCCCTCAAAAGGGAAAAGCTCAGAACATGAGCAAACCCAAACAAGCATACATCATACAAACTAAGAAATTGCAGAAGACCCACTTCATAGGTTTTGCTTGTTTGAAGTAAGACACTTATTGAACATTGAAAGAAAATACATGATATAGACGTAACAGACCTAAAATTATCCTACAACATCAAAAATTGAAATTTAAAGTGCAGTTTCTTGAATTGCGAAGGCTTGGATGTTTTACTTGATGAACTCCATCACATGAAATCCAAGTGCAATGGGAAAAAACTTTGTTTCCACAAAACCAGCCTCTTTTGCTAGCACCTCAAATTCTGCTTTCGTTCTCTCTCTTCCCTCTTGTTGAAGCATCATTGTAAAGTCCAAAGTTATCACGTTTGCACTTTCTTCGTTGGTTTGTAAAATTTCGGGAACAATAAGTGATAAAGCCATAACTTTGGTCGGTTGCGTTAGGCTTTTCAACAATAATATAATGGTAAATTGACTGTAAATAAGGAACACTTCTCGGTCTTTATTATTGATCGATAATTACACTTGCTCGGATTACAATTCCCTTGCCTCTATTGTGCTCGACTTAACTATTTTATCTCTTATCTTGGTCTTTTTCCTTCTTCTTCGGTATTCGGCTCTTTCTCTGCTCGGTTTGTTTCTGGATGTGATAAGCTTTGACTAATTTCTCTCTTTTCTCTACTTCTCTCTATATTTTTTGGATAGATTTTACGGTCTGTTTCTAGGAGGGGTAGTTGACTATTTATAGGCGACTATGACTTTTAGGATGTTGACAAATGTCTCCATCTCATGGGGTTTTCCAGATATGGGTCCCTAGTTAAGTGGGCTTGGGCTTTTAGTAGTATCCACCTTTATTCTCTATGAAAGGCATGTGATGACCCATTTAAGCATTGGATACCCATTTATGAAGTGTGGGTTGATTATTACCCGAATAGAATATTCGGGTCTAATTTTTATGTTCTATCAAGTGCTCCCTGACTTCCTCGGTGTGGTCTCCGGGCCGAGTGAGTCATGATCGGTCTGTCCAGGATATTGTTTCGGTCTTGCTGTTCCCAAGGTTACATCGAGAAACGCGATAGATTTATATGACTGTTCCCTGGGGCCCATTTGAGGTCATTAAGAAGTCCTATCTTTGTATCTTTTTTCGAGGAAAACCCTTGATCTTCCCAAAATTTATCTACTATAAAAGGAAGCGCCCCATCCCCCATTATCACATTTATTGTTACTTCGACTGTGACACAATGGCTTCTCCCAATGGTTCTACTGGAGACAACTCTTCAGATTACGTCGCTTACTTGGAGAGTGAGGTCAGGAAGGCTCGCGTCATGAAAAAGTAACTGGCGGACGTGACAAAAAGGTTATCTGATATGGATGCGGCTCATCACTTGACGATGGCTGACCTGGATTGGGCCTTTGAGCGCATAAAGAGGCTCGAGGCCTCTCTGGCTAAGCAAAAGGCAGCAAAAAGGGCCTATAAGCATGCTTTTAAGGAGCTGCATGATCGGTCCAAGCAGGGGTCGGATGACGTTGAAGCAAGCTCTTCCTCGGAATAATTAGTTTTTGTAATTTCATTGTATTGGGTGTCATCACCAAGTTGTAATAGAATCATTGATAAATATTAATAAAATATTTTCTATTTTCGTTCTTGCTTGTTTATTTCCATAATACCTCATTGGATGACTTAATTGGACTTGAGCATCTGTTAGTTAGCCATAAATGCTCTTGGGAAGTTCAAGAGGTTTAGTCTTTCTTCAAGATGACCTTTGATCTGCCCCTTGTTTCTTTCTATAAAAGGGAACTGTCCCTATCTTAATTGTACAACTCATTCTTTATTAACGAACAAATGGCTTCTCCTCGTGAAAATAGTGGTGACAACCTTCCAGAGTATGTTGCTCATCTTGAGGAGGAAGTGAAGAAAGTTCGAACACTTGAGAGGAGGGTTGCCCTATTGTCAGTGGAAGCTCGTCGGGCTGCCGAAATGGATGAGCGACTGGAAGCCATGGAGAGGGAATACCAGAGGTCTTTGATCGACAATATTTGGCCGCATGCTCAGATCAAAGAGCTCGAGGCTTCCAGAGAAAGACATAGTGCTTCCAAGAGGGCTTATAAACTATCCCTCAAGGAAGTGTATGCTCGGTCTAAGAAGAGGTCGAGTGATGAAGCAGGCCCTTCTACGAAATGATTCTTTTTTCTTTTTATTGTATTTCCTTTATGTTGACTGCCTCTTCTGTAATGAAGTTTCAATCAATCAAGAAAGACTTCTTTTTCTTGTTTTTATCTGAATTATTCTCCCAGAACAATTAATTTTGACTGTGCATGCCTGTGGCTTCATTAATGATTTTTCTTGGGCCTTGTGCTTGACCTTATCCACTGAATCTTCTGAATCTTTGTATCTAGGAACTAATGGGATTTCTTGAGCCCTGTGCACAAATCTTATCCTTTATCTCTTAACACTGTTGCAATTTCCCAGAGAGAGACGTGTAGAAGCTTTTTGGAATTTTACCCTCTTTAAATACTGGCATGAATCCCAGCGTTTCTTTTTAATAGACGCGTCTTTTAATAACGAATGGTTGCTATTCCCCACTTTTAATTTCTTCTCAACAGTCGCATCTTTTTAATTATCCATGTTTTCCAGAGTTTCTTGACGAACAGTTGCACTTCCCCACGCTAAATCATCCTTAAACTTTCTATAAATACCTTCTTAAGGCATGGGTTTATTCATAATCTCCTCTTTATCTCTCCTTACCATATATATACTTTTATCCCATAACGCCTTTAAAATGGCTGGTTCTTTCACCAAATCTGCATTGGTTTTGCAAGTGGAGGCTTTTGAAGCCTCATATGGCCATGCACTAAAGTTGTTGAAGGATGCTGAGGAGGAGTTAAAGGTGATGCGTTATCACCATACCGAGATGGTTCGGGAATTAACTTGGCTAAGGTCCGAGCTGGATTATTGCCGACGTGCTCGTCAGGCTCTAGTCGAAGAGAATGAGGTGTTGAGGGGGAACCCGACACTTCGAGACCGGAATGTCTCTGCCGGGCCCTCTCATCGATACCGATCGACCTCCCCCTAACCTCTCCATTTTCCTTTTTCTTTTTTTCTTTTTTTTAATCTTCTTCATTTCTTCATCTTTTCTCATCTCTTTTTCTTTTTCTTTTATATTTTGTTCTGTCTACTTTTTTCCTTTCTCTCTCTTCATCCTCGGTCTCACCACCTTCTCTTCTCCGTTTTCTTGCACTCTTCTTCTTTTCTTCTCCTCCATTTTCTTTTCACTATCTTTTCCTTTTCTTTATATTTTGTTCTCTCTACTTTTTTCCTCTTTCTCTTTCTTCCTCTTCTTTCTCACCACTACGATGTGACAATCAACCCTGTGATCCTTAGGGTTTTTGTCATTTTTCATTTTCCTCTTCTTGTTTTTCACTTCTTCTTTATGTTCCCCCTCTTCGCTTGATTTGCTGATATAGTCGATATTCTTTGGCTACGTTGTCTCCTGATGTAATAAATCTCCATGCAATAGATTGTCTTTTGATGTAATGAACAATGATGTATCCCATCTTTATTAATGAGAAGTCTCTTTGCCCCTTTATATTGCACTTTTTATGTTGTACTTGTGGTTTGCCGTTTTTTCTGAAATCTGGATCTTTAAATATCTTGTCTTTATTTCCTGGCGCATTGTCATATCAGATGACTGTAGACATGTCCCCAGCACTGTCAAACATAGGTGCATGCTCCCAAGCACTTGTCAAATAATATGCATGTTTCCAAGTATGTCAGAAAATATCATACTATCTTTGCTCTATAAGTACTCCTCTTCTTTTCTTTAGTAGTTATCATCTTTCATCAACTCTTATTGTTTGCTTTCCCCTCATCCCCTATTTTCTCTTGTACTATAACAATTTCCCCAAAATGTCTGAACATGTGGTGAGATATCATGCTCAGATGAAGGGCTTGGATGCTGAGGTGTCTCGGGTCTGTCATAGAATGGCTAGACTTGAGAAGGAATATGGTGTCCTGGCTTTCAGTTTGTTCAACTCGCACCCCGAGGAGACACTGAAGTGTACCGAGATTTCAGCCTTCAGTCGTCAGCTCGATCACTTGTTGTTACAGAGAAATCATCTGGCCAACTCCTGGTATGATGCCGAGGAGATTTGGGACCATGCTCAAGATGAGTTCAATAACTCCCCTCAAGGCCTAGCTAGCATGATAGTTAGGAATGCTCGGCGTGAGGAGCGCCTCCTGGTTGTTACTAGGGAGAACTCCGAACTCTCTACGGAGAATGAAAATTTGGCTACCATGAATGACTCATACCGAGCTCGATTAAATTACTCTACTCGGGTGGCGTGCTCTTGGTTTGGTAGTTCGGTTTTCCCACCCATTGATCCTTAGTTAAATTGGGCTAGTTTTCTGATGTATTTCCCCTTTTGTAATTTGTGTTTTCTTTTCTGTATTTGAATCAGTTGTATCTTTTCGTATCTCGTGCCTTTGTCTTGTGAACCGTTGCAACGCCTCGTACTTTGTGCCCTTTGACTCTTTATAAATGCTCCATATTGTCTATACTTCATTACCAATTCTTCCTTTCTCTCTCTTGTTTTATAATTTTTGTTTCTTCTAACTTGCTTTTATCTGAGATGGCCCCCATTACTAGATCTACCTCAAAAAGGAAAACCCTTGACGAAGAGCCTACTTTTCTGCTACCCCGTCCACCTGGTTTCGGGGAAGAGGAATTTACTCCACTTCAGCTAAAAGAAATTGAGATGTCGTGGCTGAGACACGATCTTAAGTGTGCTCAGACCGAAATGAGGCGGTTCAAACAGTACTGGCAGGAGGAGAGCGTTGCTCGTTTTGAAGCCGAGCAGAAATGCAAATCTCAATCTCACGCTTTAAAACAAGTGGAGATTGGCATTTCTCATTTGATTAGGGAAAAAGAGCGTCTGGAGGAGCTCTTGGCGAAGAAGGACGCCGATATGGGGGTTGTGGACTTTTCTATGGTTGGAAAAAAGGTAAACCTCTGTCACACGAAAGGACGGTTATTATTTTATTCTTTCTGTGGCTCCACTCCTTTTAACTTTGCTAAGTAATCCCTTTTGTTTTTATCTCATAATTTGCTGAAAAAATATCTTTTATTTTCTCTCTCTAGGGTTTGTTCTTCCCGCCAAAAAATTTTCTGCCTCTCTATCTAGGGTTTCGCCTGATTGCAGATAGATTTGCTGCTGTTTTCGCTCGCTTGCTCTTTAAACATGACTGTAAGTATCTTCGTATTTTGTGGGTTGTCTGTCTAGATACCTCTGTGCTTAGGATATGTATTTGATTTGAGGTTGTGGTCATATATGTGTCGTTGATATATGGTCTTGGTTGTCTATATATGTCGATGGTTGTTCTTTATGTATTGGATTTCCGTTTATTGGGTTGGTGGTAAAACGTAGGGTTTCTAGTAATTGGGTTTCTTGTCGTGTCATGTGTTTTTGGTGAGTATATTGATGAAGTTATGATGATGTTTGGATAGGAAATTCTGACCCAGTGTCTGCCTCAAGTTGGCCCCTTTGTGGAAGAGGACTTTAAGAGGCTCGCCGAAATACCTGCCAACATACACATTCGGCTGCCTGTCTCTGATGAGGAGGTTTTGGAATTTGTCCCTGCCGGCGAGGTAGTTGTGCGTTCCTCGGCATTCTTCACTGGGGGTCTTAGACTTCCTTTTACGGAGTGGGTGGCTTCGTTCTTTGAGGCCGTCCAGATAGCTCCGGCCCAACTGGCTCTGAATGGTTACCGGACCTTGATCGGTATTCAAAGGTTGTCATAGTTATCGGGGATAGACATCAAACTGAAAGATGTCTTCGGGGTCTACAGTTTGAGTTTCGAGCGCCGCAGTTCTTATTTGAAGACATTGCGCTCATTCTCCCGGCTGGTCACTGGTCTACCGGACACCAACAAGGAGCATAACCTTGGTATTGTGATTGCGTATGGAGAGTGGGGTTGTGCCGGACATCAAATTCCCGGACCTGTGATGACGGCTCCCGATATTCCCGACCTCGGTGCTCCCAATGTGGAAGCGCTCTTGGCTTTTTGGAACTGGTGGGGGCCTGGACCGGCGAAGGATCTGGCAAGCCGCACTGCTGCCTTGCTGTTGGGTTATCCTGCGGGTCCGGTGACCAAGGGTAATCCTGCGCCCGAGATCCCAATAGAGACTGAGGAGGACTTCCTCAAAATTGTAAAGTCTCGAAGCGCTGCTCGGGGAGGGAAGAAGGCTGTTCGTTCTAAACGCCGAGCATCGGACCCCGTTGCTGGGACCCCAAAGAGGGTTAAAGGGGAAGAGACGTCGGTGAATGAGGGGGTTACCGATGTTGCCACGGGTGCTTCTTCCCAGGGTAATGCCACCGAGGGGGCTTCTGCTCATGCCGATGTACGTGTATTTGTTTTTGTGACTTGTTGTCTTTTAATCATCTTGTTCCTCACTTTATTTGTTATCTTGTTTCAGTTATTGACCTATTCATTGGTTACCCTTGCTCTTGCCCGATCTATGGGTATTATTATGTTTCAGGGGGCGTTCGATAACATATTCGGACACCTCAACCTCTTGGTGAACATGGGTGAGGACACAATGAGCCTGCCTGTCATGTCGCCCATCCGAGTTGAGGATGTGAGTGTGCACATGGCCCCTGAGACTAATCCTCCGGAGAAGGAGGGGACTGAGGAAGTGGAGGTGCAAGAAGGCGTGGATACAACCGTGGTGGTGGTGACGGGAGGTGATGATGTGGTTCCCGAGGGTTCGGAAAAGGTGGTGGTGGACGGGGTTGCTATGACCCGTTATATTGATCGGTGTAGGGGTAAACTGCTAGAGCAACCCCGAACCTTAAGGATGGAGTATACTGCTCTGAAGCCCCTGGTCTTTAAGGATGCAGAGGAGATGGCTACTCGTCCTATAACGTCGGTCATCGATCTGGCCAGCAATGAGGCACTTCGGGTACGTTTCACACATTTTTCGTCACGTAGTTTGCTATGCCTTTAGTTGGCCTGTGTCTGATGTTCTTGGTGACAGGTTTTCGTGGGTACCGTCGTGCTAAGGGATCAGCTGACAGCGCTCGAGGCTGAAAAAGAGAAGCTGATCACTGAAAATAAAGCACTGGCCGGGGAGAAAACTCAGATGGTGGGAGATAACCTCCGTCTGACCGAGGAAGTTGAGAAATTGGGGGCCGAGAAAGAGGAGTGGGTCGAGAAGTATGACCTTTTGGAGGCTGATAATTTGTTCATGGCAGAGGATGTAGAGGCCGGAACATCCGAGTTTGCAGCCCTGAAAGTGGCGCAAGCGGAGGAAAGAGCAAAGTTTCCAATGATTGCTAACTTCTCCGTCTTTTGCGCTCATGTTCGGGCTCTAAACTTTGCGAAGGTCCCGTTGTCGGACCGGGCGTGGTCGGAGTTGGTTTATCCCTGTCCGCAAGGTGCACCTCCTAAGCCTCAGGATTGGGCCAACCTTCGAGAGGAGGAGCTCCCCCGGCTGTCGAGGCATACTACTTCGACGGCGCTCCATCCCCATTCCGGGTCGGCTCCAACGACTCCTCGGCCTACTACTGCTGTTACGCCCCCTCCCGAATCCTCTCAGGTGGAGCACTGACTCTCCTTGTACTATTTTATTTTTGTGTAGCTCAGAGTAGGATCTTCGTGTGCCCGGCTTGTGGGCCTCTTTTGTATCTAAAAGGATATTCTTTTGGGAGGTGATAATATAAGTGCCCTGTTTTCTTTCTGTTTGGCTTTCCCAGTTAATTTCGTTGTTTGTTGGTTGTCGTCTTTTGAAGGACGTAAAAACAAAATCTTGTCAGGTTCCTGTTAACCCCCTGGCCATGGTGGTCTGGACCTCGCCCAGTTGTAGAGTAGATGATACCATTATGGGTGGTCCAGAGAGGTCTATAGCGTCCCTAACTGCGGAATTGAACTCTGCTCGTCTTGAAATCGAGGATTTGAATATTCATATTTCAAACTTGTCGACTCGGTTACGCGATTTGGGAGAGAAGTTCAGCAAGAAAATCGCTCGCTATTCAGTAAACAAGGGTAAGGCCAAAGAGCTGCTTGGTGCACTTCGGCGTTCTCGTGATGAAGCCCGAGCCCGGGTGACGAGCTTGAACTTAGTGTTAGGGGCCATGTTCGAAGACGCGGACCTGTTACTATCCTTCATTAAAGCATACTGGGCCCGAGGTCACGCACTAGATATGTACGAGCATACAAAAGGGATGCGTGGTGTTGCCCGAGCAGAGCGTATGGTTGATGCTGTGGCTGGGGTAACAGAGACCACGGCTACCTTAAACCGATTGGATGTTGTCGTGAAGGATCGTTTGGGAACGCAAATAGTCTCTCTGCGAGATATTCATTTTGCTGATGCAGTAGAGTCCTCGGCTTCGATCGAGGGCTTATCTGACTGAGGTTTGAGAGTAGCTCATATTTAGTGTTTATTCAGGCTTGTATAGAAAAAAAATTATTTATTTGGATGTCGCTTTGTCGGTTCTTTAGCTATATTGATGCTACTGTCTTTTTTCCTCCTTTCTTCGTAGGCATTTGTTAATTTAGTGCATCAGACTGGTTCTCCGCCCTCTGTTAATCCGGTGCAAGGACTGACGGGTGCTGCCTGGGTTAGGGGTTCGTCTGATACGGCAGAAGAAGCTTGTGCCCATTTACCTCATATTCTGATCGGAAAGAATGAGAGGCTGCAAGTCCAATGTGCTCTGCTTAAGAAAAAACTGCGAGCTCAATCTTCCTCGTTTCGGGCTTATATAGGACGCGCCGAGCATGTTTATGAGGTCCAAGAGCATCGTCTAGCTCGGTATTGGCGTTTAAAGGACAAGTGGTTTGGCAAGTTAAAACTGTTAATATCCCAGGCCAATATCTTGTTGAAGTTCTTTCGTGCGTCGACACATCGGTATGAGGCTTCCGCCGAACTTTACGAAGCTCGTCAGCACCCTGGGGACGAAGCTCATCTTAAGGGTGCAACTGCTGCTCATGAGGATGCGAAGGGGTTAGAGTTCGCGGCCAGGCTCGAGGTGGGGAAACACGTGGGCGTTTATACGACCAACTTCGATTTCCTTGTTTCGGAGGAGCATTTTGAGGGCGAAGAGACCGATGAAGACACGGCGACAGATGACGAGGAGGTTAGGCTGAGTCATATACCGTCATGCTCGTCATGTAGCAGCTCTTCGTAGTTGATTTCTTTATTTATTCGTCGTATATTATTGCCTCCGTAGTACGGGCATGGACTATTTGCTTTATTCCTTTATTCATGTCTCGGATTTTCGCATTGTCGTATTGCTATTTTATTGATGGGGTTGATTTTTCTTTGCTGATTTCTTCATTCGATATTTTGTCGCCTCTGTAATGTGGGCTATTATCATCTGCTTCATTTCTTTATTCGTGTATTGGACATTCTTGCTGCTGGTATTTCATTGTTTAGATTGATTTTCCTTCACTGCTTTTGTCATTTGGTAATTTATCGCCTCCGTAATGCGGGCTAGAACCATTCTTCAATTTTGTTTGATGCATATTGGCCTCTTTGCTTGGCCTTTGCTTTTTGGTACCTGCATATGTGCCTCCGGTACGTTGGAGGACTTTTTTAGGGACTTAAACCATGTTGCCTCCGGTTTGTTGGAGGTCTTAAGTATTCCTAGGCACTCTTTTAGACATGACATATTGGGAATTTCACAATATTCCTAGGCAGAAAGGTCGTTTGGGAATTTCACAGTATTCCTAGGCACAAAGGCCGTTTGGGAATTTCACAGTATTCCTAGGCACAAAGGACGTTTGGGAATTTCACGTGCCTCCTTGAAGGACTTGTTAGACAGAAAGGACAAGATATATGACAAGATATTTCATTATTCAAAAGGTAATGTCATGACGCAGCGGAGGTGAAGTAGTACCTGGAATGGTAAGGTAGCTTATACGTAGTACTTCTTAAGATTAGCTACGTTCTAAGAATTCTTTTCTCCTCGGCTCTTGTCGAACAGGACACTTTTGATCTTGTAGGAGACTGGGCTTGTTCTTTTGACGATCTCGTATGGGCCTTCCTAGATGGGGCTCAGTTTGCCATGCTTCTCGTTTCGGGTATAGACCGTTACTCGCCGTAGCACCGGTTCTCCGACCATGAACTCATTGGTCCCTTTCACCCTCTTGTCATAGGTTTGCTTGACGCTTTGTTAATACTTCGCTAGTGTAAGGGCTGCTATCTCTCGTTTCTCGTCTAGCATGTCGAGTTCCTCTCTCATTCTTTGTTTATTGTTTCCTTGCTCGACTAAAGTTGTTCGTAGTGTAGGTAGCCCGATTTCTGTTGGTATGACGGCCTCGACGCCGTATGCTAAGCTAAACGGGGTCTCATTGGTACCTGTCTTCGGCGTAGTTCGACACGACCACAAGACGTTGAGGAGTCGCTCAGGCCATCTCCCCTTTGCTTGTTCCAGGGTCGTCTTTATGCCATCTAGGACGGTTCGGTTTGATACCTCTGCTTGGCCGTTACCCTGTGGGTATGTTGGCGTCGAATAGAACTTACGGATACTGAGTTCTTCGTACCAAAGCTGTAGCTTGGCTTCCTTGAACTGGGTGCCGTTGTCTACGACGATGGCGTACGGTATACCGAACCTAGTGATGATGTGCTCCCAGATGAACTGTTTGACATTACTGGCTTTAATTTCTCGGAGAGTTTTAGCCTCAACCCATTTGGTGAAGTAGTCCGTCGCCATGATCAGATATTCGATGCTGCCGGGTGCTTTGGGAAGCTTCCCGACTATATCAATTGCCCACTGTGCGAATGGCCATGGTGCCGATACCGGGGTCATCATAGATGATGGGAGCCGAGGTATTTTGGCGAATCGTTGGCACTTGTCGCATTTTTGGACGTAAACGTCTGCATCTCTCTGGATATAAGGCCACCAATATCCCTGAGTGATTGCCTTGTTGGCGAGGGACCTCCCTTTGATGTGTGATCCGCAGGATCCTTCGTGGATCTCTTCCAAGACTGGTAGCTGCATTTCGGGCCAGACACACAGAAGATGGGGTCCTCGGTAACTGGATTTGTACAGTTTGTCGTCGTCGAACAGCCAGAAACGAGGAGCCTTTCTCGTAATTTTCAATGCTTTTATCTTATCTGCCAGGAGGGTTCTGTTTCGCAGATAGTGAATCATGTCGTCCATCCAACCTAGCTCGTATTGTACTGACGTTACTCGGTCTATTATTTTTTTTATGCTCGGGGTCGGCAGTAGTTCCACTGTGATCGACCGAGTGTCAGTTAATGTTAATGTCGAGGCTAGGGTGGCCAAGGCATCGGCATGTGCGTTTTCGGTGCAATTGATTCTTATTAACTCGCACTGTTCGAAGGTGGCCATCAAGCTTTGAACTTTCTCTTGGTAGAGGATCATTCTGTCATCTTTGGCTTGGTACTCGCCGATGGCTTGATTTACGATCAGCATAGAGTCGGAACTTGCAGTTAAATAGGAGCATCCGAGGGACCGGGCAACGAGCATGCCGTTTATCATGGCTTCGTACTCTGCCTCATTGTTGGTAGCTCGGAAGCCAAGTTTAATGCTTGTCTCTATGATCGCTCCCTCTCTAGACTTGAGGACGATCCCTGCTCCTGATCCGTCCTTGGTGGCTGACCCATCGACATGTATCTGCCAGTGTGATTGTGGGGACATAGCCATAGGCTCGTCATACCCTTCGATGAATTCCGCGACGAAATTGTCCAAGACTTGTCCCTTTATGGCATGTCGGGGTGCGAACTCGATATGAAATTGAGATAATTCGACCCCCCATGCGGCCACTCTTCCACTAATGTCCGTCCGTCGAAGCGATTCTTTGATATGGAATTTCGTGTATACTTGGACCTGATGAGCTATGAAATAGTGTGGCAACTTTCTGGTCGCGACGACCAATGCCAAGCACAGCTTTTCCAAGGGTAGGTAACGTGTTTCGGCTTCGACCAGGGTTTTGCTGATGAAGTAGACCGGGAATTGTTTGCGACCTTCTTCTCTTAGGATAACTGCGCTCACAGCTGTAGTGGAAACTGCTAGGTAGCATGCCAGAATATCTCCTTTGTTCGGCCTGACTAGCAGTGGCAGCGTCCTTAAGTACTCTTTGAGGTTGTTGAAGGAAGCTTCACATTCCGGGTCCCACACGAATTTTCTATCCTTCTTGAGTGATTCAAAAAATGGCCGTCCCTTGTCTGTGGATCGGCTGATGAACCTGCTCAATGCGGCCATCATTCCCGTGAGCTCTTGTACCCACTTCTTATTCTTGGGCGCTGCTAGGTTCCGTAGAGCTGTGATCTGATCGGGATTAGCCTCTATTCCTCGTCGGCTGACCATATGCCCCAGAAATTTCCCTTTGCTGATGCCGAACGCACACTTGCTCGCGTTGAGTTTCAGTTTGTGCTCACCCAACGTTCGGAAAACGTCTTTGATATCTTGAAGGTGGGATGTAGCCTTTTCGCTTTTGACGACCATGTCATCTATGTATACCTCCATTGTCTTCCCTATATGATCTCGACATACCCTTGTTATCATCCTTTGGTATGTTGCTCCCGCGTTGCGTAGGCCGAACAGCAATACCGTATAGCAATAGTTTCCCAAAGGCGATATAAACGACGTCTTTTCTTGATCTTCGTGGGCGAGGGGAATTTGGTGGTACCCTGAGTATGCGTCAAGGAAGGTCATCTGTTCTGCTCCCGCAGTTGCGTCCACCAGTTGATCAATCCTTGGAAGGGGAAAGTGGTCCCTCGGGCAGGCTTTGTTGAGATCGGTGAAGTCTATACAGACTCTCTCCTTTCCGTTCTTCTTAGGGACGACGACCGGATTGGATAACCATTTTGGATAGAAGACCTCCCTTATGGCTCCAGCCTCCAATAGCTTTTGGACTTCAGCAATTATAGCCGCTCTGTGCTGGACAGACACTTTTCTGCTCCTTTGAGCTATTGGCTTGTACTCGGCGTCAACACTTAGGTGGTGACACGCCGTATGGGGGTCTAAGCCTGGCATGTCTTTGGGACTCCAGGCGAATTTATCAATGTTATCGAAGAGGAACGCTTCTAACTCCTCGGATTCCTCTTTAGGAAGGCTATCGCTGATGAGGAAGTAGTGCTCCTCGTCCATATCCGGGATATACACCTTCCTAAGTGTTTCTCCTACTTGTTCTTCAACAACCCTCTCGGTTTTGGCTATTTGGTTGATCAGCTTCTTTGTGCTTGTGGGTTGTTCGATAACGCTCAGCTGTTTTTGAAGAGCCGCGGTAATGTCCTCACATCGTCTTGAATCTTCTTGACATCCTCTGGCTGTCTCGATCTCTCCCCTATCATTTGGGTATTTGACTTTTTGGTGGTAGGTCGAGGGTATGGCCCTCATGGCATGCAGCCAAGGTCGGCCCAAGATCGCGTTGTGGTCGGAGTTGTCGTTGACCACTAAGAACTCCATGGGAACTGACACGGATCCAGTTGTGACACTGAGGACGATCTTACCCAACGGTTTAGTCGTCTCGGAGATGAACCCGATCAGTGTGACATCGGTAGGCTGTAGATCTTGCAGCTTGAGTTCCATCTTGTCGAAGAGCTCTCTGTACATGATATCATAAGAGGCTCCTTGGTCGACAAGCACCCTGCTGACCGTGTCAAGGCCGATTTGAACACGGAGGTTGATGGCGTTCCCGTGGGGGTAAATCACCCCTTCTTCGTCAAGATCTGAGAAGGAAATGGGTGGATGTCGTCGTGGTGTGCATTGTCGTTTAGAGGTCGACACCTGTGACGCCTTGGCTACCTGGCCAAAGTGCGCCAGTTGCCGTTGTCGTGATCGTTCCCTACCTGTGCCCTTGGGTCGTGACGTATGAACGACGTTGATTGTTTTGCCTTGCTGGTTGTCGGCTCCCTCGATGGCCAGTTGTTTGCCTTTATTCCTAGCGCCTTTGATGAACTTGGTTAGGTATCCCGCATCGCCCCACAGGTTCATTTTCCATCGCAGGTTACGGCAGTGCTCGGTGAGGTGCCCGTAGTCCTCGTGATAGGCGCAGAAGAGCTTGGGATCTCTATGCTCAAGGGGGTAGCGAGCGGCTCTGGTTGTGAATACCAGCTTTCTCTGCGGATATTCTTAAGGATATCTTCAGCAGACAGGTCGAAAGAGTATCTCAATTCGACCGGTTCGAAGCTCTTTTGCTTTTCCCTTCCCTGGAATTGGCCTTGTTGTGGCTGCTTGGTTGGCATAGGGTAGGTGAGCTGGAGTGGTTTATGTTCGTTGATCGGTGTTGGGTATGCGATCTGGAGCGGTTTGGGCTCGGGTTCTCATGGTCGCTCTACCCTGCTATGGACCTCGGGACCTTTGTCCTTTCTGGTCGGTTGGAATGTTTCTCCCTGGTTATTCCTAGCTCTTTTGCGACCCACCTGTGCTTCTCGGACCGATTCTCTTCTTGGTAGAGTTCGGTTGAGGAAACGAAGTTCGTCATTTTTATCGGTGAGGTGGGTACAATAGGCTAGCAGAGAATCAGTGGTCGGGAAGTTTTTGTCTATGAACTTCCTTCCCGCCCAATAGCCATTAGGGATGGAGTTGATAAAGTTCTGGATGGCTATATTATTGGCGTACTGTGGAATCTGGTTTGCCACGTCGATGAAACGTATCCAGTAGTCATTGAGCCTTTCATTTGGCATCATCGTCATTTTCAGAAGGGTTTCAATGCTGACCTTCTTCTTCCGATGAGCAGCGTATCGGGTGGAGTACGCTCGTAACAGCTCTGCCCAGTTTCTTATCGATCCTCGTGGTAGGTTGTGATACCACGATGAAGCTTCTTGGCCCAAGCTATTTTTGAAAAACTTGCACATCAATGCATTGTCGTCGCTCCACAGCTCCATCTTCGTCTTGTAGTGTCGCAGGTGGTCGATCGGGCAGCTCCTTCCATCATATAGCCTGAACTCGGGGATGACGAACCCCATAGGATTTCGGTACCGCATGATCTGTTCGGCACATGGGGTTTCTTGGCATATGTTCCAAGCTTGTTGGAACGCTTCATCCGTGGATTGGTAGAGGGGGTCGTATTCCCCCTGATGTGGTTGAGGGTAGTATCCTACCACGATCCTATGTTCCGGGTATCTACCGTCCTTCGGGTTTTTGTCGAGGACATGTTCCGTATGAGCGTTTGGGTGGACGAACGTTGGAGGGATCGTTATCGGGACATTGCCCCCTTGATGGGGCACTCCTGTATCTGGTCGCCGGCCCGCCGCTTCCAGGGCGACCCTATAGGCGGAATCTTCCGCTTCACGACGTGGGTCCTTGTCTGCATTGGCAGGTTGGGTAATCGGCAATATGATGCCGGCTGCTGCCATGGCCGTCATGCACGCTGCCAGCTGAGCTTGTAGCTGGGCGTTGTTCCTTTCATCGACTAACGGAACAATGTGTTGTACTTCCACCGTGGGTGGTGTAATCATCCTTGGTGGGTGAGTCGGTAGTCGGGACAACTGTTCGAATACATGATCCTCGGGCATACCAAACCGGTGAGCTTCGTTTGTTTGTAAACGAGCACCGGAGTTGACCGAGGCTGTTGGCAGAGGGACTCTTGAGCTCGGTCCTGCCTGGGATCCGGGTATGCGTCTTCGTGCACGCCTCAATACGGGTAAGGCTCGTTCGTTATCCGAGGACGAAGGGTGTTCATCGACGATCCCTTCAAGCTGTTGGGGTTGTTTGGTCGGTTGTTCTTGGTGGACATTGGAGGTTGTTGGTTGGTTTCCGGACTGGATAGCGTCGTATCTGTCGCGGATGGCGAGTAGATCGTCGAGGTCTTGTTGGCTAATTTGCACGTTTTGGTTATTGGTTTCTACTATCTCGGGATGGGTTTGTTCTACATTGGTCACCATTGTCGCTCGTCTGGTAGAGTATTGGTATTCGACTTCTAAACTAGTTGGGAACTAGATGATTCCCGGAGACGGCGCCATTTGATAAAGCCATAACTTATAATGGTAAATTGACTGTAAATAAGTAACACTTCTCGGTATTTATTATTGATCGATAATTACACTTGCTCGGATTACAATTCCCTTGCTTCTATTGTGCTCGACTTAACTATTTTATCTCTTATCTTGGTCTTTTTCCTTCTTCTTCGGTATTCGGCTCTTTCTCTGCTCGGTTTGTTTCTTGATGTGATAATATTTGACTAATTTCTCTCTTTTCTCTACTTCTCTCTATATTTTTTGGATAGATTTTACGGTCCGTTTCTAGGAGGGGTAGTTGGCTATTTATAGGCAACTATGCCTTTTAGGATGTTGACAAATGTCTCCATCTCAGGGGGTTTTTCAGATATGGGTCCCTAGTTAAGTGGGCTTGGTCTTTTAGTAGTATCCATCTTTATTCTCTATGAAAGACATATGATGACCCATTTAAGCATTGTATACCCATTTATGAAATGTGGGTTGATTATTACCCGAATAGAATATTCGGGTCTAATTTTTATGTTCTATCAATAAGTTCTGTCGATATAACTTTACCATTCTTGAGCAATGAATTCCAGCAGTTTTTCATAATTTTTATGCATTGTACATCCTTCCAGTCGTGCAGTATAATCTTTCAAAATAATATCAATAGAGTAAAGATTTAAGACACAATCAAGTGGAAATTGGGTTTCTAAAAGTACAGTTATGAACATAATGGTTTTAGTGAATATACATGTTAGCAAATATATAGAGGTGATTTAGTCATATAAAAAAGGGCAAACTCGCGCTGCTAAAGCTCCCGCTATGCACGAGGTATCTGAAACATAAATGTCGTCGTGCAATATGCTTCACATTTTAAATTTTCGTGATATGAAAGAAGGAGAAAAGTGTATTGTCATCAAAGCCCTTCCCTATACTATAGTAAAGCTTTTTTTGGCCCTTTATTATGCAAGATTTTAATGCTTCACATACTTCTAATTAACGTCTCAGTGCTATCGATTCTCAAACATAGATGGAATCAACAATGAAAAAGACAACTTAGCAAACCTTCATGAAAATTGTTTCTGCTTTCGGTAATGACTCAAACATGTCTCCTCCAACATTCTAAAACTCTGTCGCCCTATGCCAACATTTATAGGATGGACTAGTGTTTGTATTTATTTGTTTATAGCATGCATATCACTTTTCTTACACTTTTCCTAATATTTAATATAATTATTATTATTTTTATATTTTTAAGATAACAATTTAATTTTATACATTTTTCAACTTTCCTATCAAATTTATTATCATAACTAAATATTACTATATTTTAATATACTTCTATTAATTTTTTTCAATCCAAATTAATTTACTAGAACTACCATATTAAATAACTTACAAGTTTTCTCGTATTTAAATTAAAAAATATACTTTTACAACTTATAAGTAAACTTTTTGGTTTCTATAAATTATCAGATTTTTTATCAATTTCTCTATCAAAACTATACAACTCATATTTTTGTTATTTTTTTAATTTATATGTGAAAAATACAAGTAAAGGACAGAGAATAAAAAAAAAACAAGAGAAATAAATTATTATTTTAATTATATAGGAACATCTTAATTCCTTATATTTGAATGATATTTGAGTTAATTTAAATTTAAGATAATAAATAAATAAACTAATAGTTATATAATTTTAAAACAATCTAGTCACTCGTAATAAAACTCTCCCCTTCTAGCTTCATGGGTCCACCAGTCAAAACATGATACAGTTTTTTTCTCTAATGCCTTCTTTTACAAAATATATCATGATTGGGCTGCGATAGGACATTGAATGCATGGTCCTATTAGCTATTTAATTGGTTGTAGTGATATTATGTTAGTATGAGATTATAAATATCGTCGGCTCCATAAGTATCGTGTTTGGTATGAAAAGCAGAGACGGAACTATTAGTAACGTGAGATTATAAATGATGAGAAATAGAAGTATTTGAAATAGTAAGGGGGTGTGCTATTGAGAAATGGGAATATTTGTAGTAAAGGGGATATGATATATATATATATATATATATATTAAAATCACATACATATATATATATATATATAGTACAACCCCAATAAAAATCAAACAAACACGTACTATTAATCTCACATTCATTTGTTATTCCGTCATAATATGAATGTATTTATAGTTCCGTTACTACTAATATCATTCTTTTTCTGTTCTTGAAGAAGTTTGCACGAAAATTTTATGTTTGCAATAATTATCCCGAAAAAATAATCGTTCTTATTTACGGAAAGATATATACATGATAATTACATTTTCTTGCACTTAACAAAATTGTTCGTCAGCGGTTATTATCTTAAGGCTTATAATTGATCAGATTAGCGTAACACCAATATTTTAGACGCTTGATAAACTAGTTTCGTGCGTATAGGTTTTTGTTTTTGTTTGTTCTTTCAGAACTTTCTCTAAGGCTAATTTATGCAATCAATTGGACTGTTCTACTACTAGTTATAGACTTATAGTTATGGGAAGAGGTGACACATAATTTATTAGTAGAACAAGCACATTAAATAACTTACAAGTTTTCTCGTATTTAAATTAAAAAGTATATTTTTACAACTTATAAGTAAACTTTTTGGTTTCTATAAATAGCAAAACTTTTTGGTTTCTATAAATAGTAAACTTATAAGTAATAAAAGACTTAATAGCAAAAAAATACTATATTAAGTCTTTTATTACTTAAAATTTTCAAATGTTGTAACTCGTCAAAATGAGCGATTAAGTATCACTATCACGTGTGGTAGAATTTGTTAAGAATTATGTTTTTTGTGAAATTGGTAACCCTAAATCAGCGTCCTTTGCGTAGTTTTTTGGACAAATAATAATTAAAAAAAACTACAAGTTCTGAAAAAACGCAAAAAGCGTGATAAAAGTGCAAAAAGACACTAATAGTGCTTTACCAGCCAAAAAGCGAAAAAACAGAGACATTGTTTTAAAAAATAGGTTTATCAAGCTTTTAACGCTTTTAACGCTTTAAAGCGCGATTTTTAAAACATCGATCGATACTCCACTCTTTCAGACGACTCTTATGTGAAAGTCATTAGATCTCAGTACGTATATGTTTCTTCTAATTTCGCTGTCAATATTGTGATATCTAAAACTGAATTAACATTATTAGTTTCTCCTTCTGTTATTAAAGTTGCATCTCTTTATTTCTCTTCCTTTGTAAAGTAATGCCTATTTCACATGGACAACTATCGGTAGTAATCTTGAAATTCCTATCCGCTGTTCTAGTTGCAGTTATGCAGTTAGGTACCAAATACAGTTGCAACTGAGGTTGGAAACTAAGTATAATGATGGACAGAACTGTAATGATTAAATGTATTTGAATTAAATCACACGCACATTTAACAACGGAGCTCACCCAATTAGGCTACGTCTCCGGAACACTTACCCAGATTGATGATATTATAATGGCTTACAATATAAGATTCAAGTCTTAATGAAAAACTCTCAGACTCCCTCTAGGGTTTTTTGCCTATCTCTATATTGCTCATAGCTTATAACTATCACTCAAAAGATCAATGACATCCCACCATTGTTTTCGTTTTTAAAGCTTATTGTGTATTCTCTCAAAATTGAGTTCTTTACAATTTAGAACACACATTTTTTACAAGCAAATCTATTAACTATATAAAGAGTAAAAACAATCTTCTTTCTTCAAGAACTTGTTGATTGATTTGGACTCTTCTGATTGATCAACATTTTCATATCTTGAATGAGATAATGCTGTAATTGATTGACCCAATCTTCTTGTTAATACCTGTTAATAGACTAGCTTGACAATAGGAGTTAGTATTTCCTTAAACAAGGAACATATAAAACAATATTTTTTTAGAGATACAATCTTAATAAAACGTGAAACCATAACTCCATATATTCAATCTAATTAGATTATTGCTGATTTGTAAACACATAGATTGAATGAAGAGATAAAGACATTGTATAATAAAAGAGATCTAGTTTGAACAATTAAAAGAACATTATCTTTTCAAACTAATCTCCATATTCCATTTAAACTCTTTCCATTCTTTATCACTTAAATATTCTCAATAAGAGCAAACTGAATCTTCTTAAACAAATGAGAATATATCCTGCATACTTTTATTCACATAAAAGACTTTAAAGATTAAGCAATGCAGTTAGACAGAATAAAACAGAATCCTGCGTATTGGCAGGTTGGAACTGTAGTTGCAACCTCACCTGTAAACATTAAACTGTTTTAATTCACAACTTGAGTTATTTTGTTCAAACCAATTGACAATAAGAGTTAATAGGTCAGAAATATGGTCCTAACAATCTCCCCATTTGTCATTGGATTTGACAAATAATCTAAGTTTATCAAAAACAACTTCACATGCAAATTTGTTAGCATACAGTCTTTACTGTATTTTATCATTTTAGTGCTTTTGAGATAACCATTTAAGTTCCCCCTGCAACTTAGAATAGCAGGCATCATTTAAACACAAACAACTATCCATTTACCAAAGTTTCAGAACTTATTCAAATTGCAAGAAACAGAATTCATAAATAAGTTGTAGAACAAACATAAGGCCAAAAATACTGGCACAAGATAGTCTTAACACAGAATTTGCAGAAACAGAAATTGAAACACAAAGCATAAGCATAAACTCCATTGTTCTCCCCATATTTGTCAGAACCAAAATAAACTAGGTTTTAGAAAGGCCTCCTTAAATGAGGAGCTCTTGTGGAGACAGGTTCATCTATGATGATGTATTCATCTTCTTCACTGCTCAGAGAGTAACCACTTTCACTGCTGCTGTCATTGTCACTTTCTTTGAGATTTTCTAGCAGCTTCTTGATCTCATAATCATGAGTGTCTAGCTCAACCCTCTTCTCTTGATTTATGGCAAGTTGTTTCTCCGGATACCTCCTTTCACCTTTCTTCTTAGGAGATGCACTGGTAGACTCTTTCTCTTTGCCTTTCTCACCAGAAATATCATTTATATGGCCTTCTTTGAGAAGTTTAGCAGAAATATACAGAGCAGAGGGGCATTTTGTGGATTTTTCAAAAGATTAAATGAGAGGTTTTACCACAGTAGGGGGTATATTATCCACTTGTGATAGTAGAATGCCAGATATGAGGCAAGGAAAAGGTAGCAAAACAGTGTTAGCCTTGACATCAGAAAATTCCCTAATCAGATTGAAGACATGCTTTCCAAAATTTATGGGAATTTTGGACATTATCCTATAAATAAACATAGCCATTTTTTTGGTAAGTTTGGAGGGTTGTTTAGTAGGAGTCCAGTTGAATTTGGAAATTTTGTGCAGGACAGCTGCACTGAGAGTCAAAGCAGATGTTTTAATTGAATTTCCATCAAAGTGGTTATCTTTCCCTGTAATTTCCATAGCTATAGAATGTATATCACAGTCTAGACCATCCTCAGGTTTGTTAGGAGTTTCTAAAAAGTTATTAATCAATTCAGGGTTAAAATCAAGGGTCTGACCTCTCACAAACACTCTTCCACATGCCATATCACCATCATCAAACACTCTTTCATGTAGATTAGAATAGAATTCCCTAACTAGTTCAGAAAAATAAGATTCAGGAAAACTTATTGTTCTAGCAAGACCCACATCTTTCAACAAATTTTCAACATGCAGTTGAATATTACTATAACTAGCCAGATTCAGCTGTCTTTCAGAGTGTATTTTCCTAGTTCTAAGTGTAGAGAACCTACCAGACATAGTTGTGTTCCAGAACCTAGGATCAACTTCACTATTTAGAGTGTCATAGACAAATTTAACAAAAATTAGGTCAACCTGTGTATTTCTACCAGACCGTTTCTTGATTCTACGCCTTTTAGGTTTGGGAGAAGAGGATTCACTATTTAAGAAGTCACCAAGGGTACTATCATCTTCATAGTTCAGATCAGGTTTATTGTGAGATGAATCAGACATTGTTGGATCTGAGGTTGCAACTGGAGTTGGAACACTGAAGATGGGTTTTGCAGAAAACCAATTTTTTTACTGAGGAATAGAGAGAGAAAGTAATTCTGATAAGTGTTGGTTTGTCTTAGTAAAAACACACGGTTAAATAGCAATTAAGCCCATATCTTTTAAAATTAGAAAAAATATACCAAAATCCTTTTTTGAACCAATTTTCCCCAAAATTAGGCACTTTCCTTTTAAAAAGAATTCCGTTACTATCAAGATAAGTTCAAAAAAGAATACAGTATCCACATTCCAATTTAAAACAAATCTATCCAATTTTGAATTAACGATTAATTGAAAAATTAAAGGAAAAGTTGACTTGTCTCAACAGAAAAATAATAATTGATATTTAAGACTTTTGAACATAAGAAACTAACAATTTACTCAAGAATATGTATTTCACATAGGATATCCATTCAATAAAAATTGAGACTATGAGCTTAAATTGAGCAAATCTGTTTTTCCTCTACACAAAAATTGGCTTGATAATCTCAGCAAGGAAAGAGTATAAGGGATGTCAAAAACAATTCAAGACATTGGCTTGACTTTGGCATTTATGTTCACTTAGGAATCCAGAATATGCTGCCTTTGATCATAAGCAATATGACTTTCTTTGTAAGGCTTTTGATTTTTCTATTTTCCAAACAAAGTTGCAACTGAGCTTGCAACTAAATATGAAATATGCACTTTGTGCTTGCAACTCTATTACCAGAGAGCTTTTCAGGACAAGTTATCCCTCATCTATTTTTGAGATATCAACCAACGACTTTTCCAAAATAAAAACATCATAGCTCAATCAAGACTTATGTTAGACAAAAAAAATATTGATGTTTCTCCTAGTAAAACATATATAACAAGAGTATTTATTTAGATCTATAGCGACAGACCCCAATATCACTTCTTAAAGTTTCAAACTTGTTTGTATCAAGGAGTTTTATGAAAATTTCAGCTAATTGTCTTTCAGTTGAAACATGTTCTAAAATTAAGCTCTTTTCTTCAACCAATTTTCTAATAAAGTAATGTCTCAGATCAATGTTCTTAGTTCTGGAATCTTGCACTGGATTCTTTGCTAAATCTATAGCGCTTTTATTATCACAAAACAGAGTTAATACTTCTTGTTTGACATTATAATCAGCTAACATTTGTTTCATCCAAATTAACTGAGTGCATCCACTACCAGTTGCAATGTATTCAGCTTCAACTGTTGATAAGGAAATACAATTTTGCTTTTTACTAAACCAGGACACAAGATTATTTCCAAAATAAAAACACCCACCAGAAGTACTTTTTCTGTCATCTATGTTACCAGCCCAGTCTGCATCACAGTATCCTACCAAATGATGATTGGTGTCTTTAGAGTACAAAAGACCAAGGTTAGTAGTGCCTTTAACATACCTTAAGATTCTTTTGACAGCAAGAAGATGAGATCTAGAGGATTTTCCTGATATCTGGCACAAACTTCTACACTTAAACAAAGATCTGGTCTGCTAACAGTCAAATAAAGAACGCTTCCAATTATAGACCTATAGAGGCTAGGACAAACTCTTACCCTTATCATTTTTAGACAATTTAAGAGTAGTACTCATAGGGGTTCTTTTCTCTTTACTCTCACTCAAACCAAATTTCTTAACAAGATTATCAGCATACTTAGTTTGGCACAGAAAAATTCCCTTTTCATTTTGCTTAACTTGAAGTCCTAGAAAGTAAGTTAATTCTCATCCACCACTCATTTCAAACTCAAGTTTCATATCAGAAATAAATTTAGCAATTTTGTTATCACAAATAGAGCCAAATACAATGTCATCAACATAAATTTGAGCAACAATAATATTCTTAGGAGTTTTCTTTGTAAACAAGGTTTGATCAACTCCTCCTCTGTTAAAACCTTTTTCAATTAGGAACTTAGTTAACCTTTCATACCAAGCTCTAGGGGCTTGTTTTAAACCATACATGGCCTTTTTCAAAAGAAAAACATGTTTAGGAAACTTGGGATCCTCAAAACCTTTAGGTTGACTGACATAGACTTCTTCTTGTATTTTACCATTCAAGAAGGAACTTTTTATATCTAGTTGAAATAACTTAAAGTCATACAACCAAGCAAGAGAAAGTAGCATTCTAATAGATTCTATTCTTGCTACAGGGGTAAAGGTTTCATCAAAGTCTATTCACTCAATTTGAGTGTATCCTTGAACCATAAGTCTAGCTTTATTTCTAATGATTATACCATCTTCATTACTCTTATTCCTAAAGATTCATTTAGTCCCTATAACATTTTTATTAGTAAGTCTGGGTACTAATGTCCACACATCATTCCTCTCAAATTGAGACAGTTCATCTTGCATAGATAAAATCCATTCACTATCTTTCAAAGGCTCTTTTATATTCTTAGGTTCTAACTGAGAAATATAACAAGCAAAGTGAACAACATTACTTCTTTTACCCCTGGTTTTCATACCTGAATTGGCTTCTCCAATGACATCTTCAAGAGAGTGATTATTCTGAGTCCTTGCATAACGAGTTTTATTTTTGGATGGAGGACCATCTTCTTCTTCATCAGAATCTGTTATACTCTGGGTTCCAACCTCAGTTGCAACTGAACTTCCAACCTCTACAGAACTGTCAATTTGCAGTTTTTCTTTTATGTCTTTACTTTTGATTCCAGACTCATCATCATCACCTGTAATCTCATAAACATCTTTCGAGTCATCAAATAACACATTATATGACACCATAACACAGTTTGTTCTTAGATTAAAGACTGTGAAACTCTACTATTTTGAGCATAACCAAGAAATATACCTTTATCACTTTTGGGGTCAAATTTCCCAAGATGTTCTCTATCCTTAAGAATGTAACAAACACACTTAAGTACTTGAAAATACTTGACATTGGATTTTCTACCTTTCCAGATTTCATATGCAGTCATATTGGTACCTTTTGTAAGATATACTCTATTAACAATATAACATGCAGTATTCACAGCTTCAGCCGAAAATCTTTTGGCATGTTTCATAGAGTTAAGCATGACTCTAGCCATTTCTTGAATGGTTCTATTTTTTCTTTCCACTACACCATTTTGTTGTGGAGTTGGCTGAAAACTCATGACTTATTCCTAGAGAGTTGTAGAAATTTTTGAACTTACTGTTTTCAAATTCAGTTCCATGATCACTTCTGACCCTCACAATTTTTCCAATGGAGGTTCCCTTTTCAAGTTGCAGTTTTAAGCAAAGTACTTTGAAGTGTTCAAAGGTTTCAGTTTTATCTTTCAGAAAAACTACCCAAGAGTATATAGAGAAATAATCCACAACTACCAGATATACTTCTTACCACCAATGCTTTCAGTTTGCATAGAACCCATTAGGTCAATATGAAGAAGTTCTAATATTCTTTTGGTATAGATTTGACTGGTACTTTTATGAGTCCTCTTTGTCTGTTTACCTATTGCAGAATCACCACACACACCTTGAGTTTTAATACTAAGATTATGAATATCTCTTATTAGTTCATTTCTAACCAGTTTATCCAAGGTTTTGTAATTCACATGACCAAGTGTTTTATGCCAAATATCAACATTATCAGTAGCAGCTTGATTGCACCTATTCTCAGGTAACACTTTTTCAGTTTTCTCAAAAACTTAGCAATTGTTTGCTGACCTAACTCCTATCATGATCAATTCATTTTTCACATCAGTAATCATACACTTATGTTTGCTGAAATGAACAACCATGTGATTGTCACAGAGTTGGCTAATACTGATGAGATTAGCTTTTAAACCATCCACAAGAAAAACATCATTTATTTCAGGTATTCCGGGTTTGTTCAATACTCCTTTTCCAATAATTTTACCAGTGTCTCCACCTCCAAACACAACAGTGTTTCCTGTGAGATTAATGACATTTTTGAGAACACTTGCATCACCTGTCATATTCTTTGAGCAACCACTATCAAAGTACCATTCATTAGTAGTAACAACATTTAGAGAAGTAATGACAGTTTTATTATTGACAATTAAGGTAGATTTACTTTTAACCTTCCAGACCCAATTCATCTTCTGATAGTAAGAAGACAACCAGTTTTTCTAAGAAATATACTTTATGTTCATTTTTAAATAGCACATGATTTCTAGATGTCCAGGTCTTTTCCAAAAATTACACAGTTTTAAATCAAAAGTAGATTTATTCTTAAAATTATTCAGTTTTTTTTTGGTTGCATCTGTACTTCTAACCTTATTGTCAAAAACATGAGTTTCAGCTTTAACTAGAGCTTTAACAAATGTAGTTTTTCCAATGCTTCCATAACCATAGTAACCCAAACCACTGTTATCTTTAGAGCCTCTAGAATACGATAACATGTCATCTAACTTATCTGATGTAGACACATTTAACAGTTTCATTTTCTTCTTGGTCTCAGTTAACTCAACCAGTTGTGTGTTGAGTTGCTCAGTGAGATTATTTACCTCATCCTTTAGATTAGTATTAAGTTTGTTTATGATCAAGGATTGTTTACTTAGACATTGATATTTTTCATAAATGACAAGATACTGCTGAGTAATATTTTCATCAGAGGGCTCTTCCTCATCACTGCTATAGATTTTAAGTGCAGTTTTAACTAGGGTTGAAACTGACTCACAATCACTTTCATACACAGGTTCTTTTTCAGTGATTCTTCCCATAAAATTAAGAAAGTTAGATTCATTCTTTTCATCACTACTACTCTCAGATTCACTGTCACTGTGAGTGGTTATATAAGCATTTTTGTTCCTTTTTAAAGTATTTGCACACTCAGACTGAATGTGACCATAACCTCTACATTCTCTGCATTGAATTTCTCTACGATGATAATCTCTGTGATCCTCCTCTTTAGGATTCCACTTCCCTTTAGGATTATTATTAAGCCTAGGTTCTGGCCTAAATTGATTATCTATTTTCTGAAAGTTTTTTAATGTTCCAGTATCATCCTGTTTTTTCTTATAGAATTTTTTGTAAACCTTTTTAGCAAACAAGGCCAGCTGTTCTTCATCACTCATATTATCACAGACTTTGGATTCAGGTTTCTTAGCCTGAAAGGCTATTCCTTTTTCTGGTCTCTTTTTTTTGAAAATTTTTAGTTCATGAGTGCTTAGATTTCCTACAACCTCTTCAAGTTTTAAATTATCTAAGTCTATTGATTCTTCAATAGAAGTAACTTTAATTTCAAACCTTTCTGGCAGAGACCTTAAGGTTTTCTTTACAAGTTTAGTATCACTATATTTTTCACATAAGATTCCAGCTTGATGGGCAATATGACAAATTCTACCATTAAACTGTTCAATGGTTTCATCTTCCTCCATTCTTAAATTTTCAAATTGAGTAGTTAAGTGTTGGAGTTTAAAGGTTTTTACTTTAACAGTTCCTTCAAAAGTTCCTTGTAAAATATCTCATGCCTCTTTGGCAGTTTCACAGTGAGAGATATACATGAACACACTGAGAGTTACACTAGCAAAGATCAAGTTTATTGCTGTTGAGTTTGCACTTGACTTTTTGTCCTCATCAGCAGACCATCTGTCTTCAGGTACATAGAACAGTTCACCTTCACCATCCGTAATAGTTGAAACCTCCCAACCATACAATACAGTCTTCCATGCTTGTTCATCTTGCTGTTTGATGAAGGATCTCATTCTGATTTTCAACACTCCATAGTTGACTCCTCCTTCAAGCAATGGTGGCTTGTTAAATGCATTTCCTTCCCTCATTAAATCCATCTTTCCTAGAACACAGGATCCACACCAAGTATATCTGATGTGAAGCTCTGATACCAATTGAAATTCATATCCGCTGTTCTAGTTGGAGTTATGCAGTTAGGTTCCAAGTACAGTTGCAACTGAGGTTGGAACCTAAGTATAATGATGGAAAGAATCAGAATGATTAAATGTACTTAAATTAAATCACACTCACATTTAACAACGGAGTTCACCCAACTAGGCTACGTCTTCGGGGCACTTACCCAGATTGATGATATTATAATGGCTTACAATATAGGATTCAAGTCTTAATGAAAAACTCTCAGACTCCCTCTAGGTTTTTCTGCCTATCTCTATATTGCTCATACCTTATAACTATCACTCAAAAGATCAATGGCATTCCACCATTATTTTTGTTTTTAAAGCTTATTGTGTATTCTCTCAAAGTTGAGTTATTTATAATTTAGAACACACACTTTTTACAAGCAAAGCTATTAACTATATAAAGAGTAAAAACAATCTTCTTTCTTCAAGAACTTGTTGATTGATTTGGACTCTCCTGATTGATCAACCTTTCCATATCTTGAATGAGATAATAGTGTTATTGATTGACCCAATCTTCTTGTTAATACATGTTAATAGACTAGCTTGACAATAGGAGTTACTATTTTTTTAAACAAGAAACATATAAAACAATATCTTTTTAGAGATACAATCTTAATAAAACGTGAAACCATAACTCCATATATTCAATCTAATTAGATCATTACTGATTTGTAAACACATAGATTGAATGAAGAGATAAAAACATTGTATAATAAAAGAGATCTAGTTTGCACAATTAAAGGAACATTATCTTTTCAAACTAATCTCGATATTCCATTTAAAATCTTTACATTCTTTATCACTTAAATATTCTCAATAAGAGCAAACTGAATCTTCCGCCATATTGGAATTCCTTCCAAGAGACTTCCCAGCCAATCTGCCTCCTTAGTTGCTAGGTCTAACGCTATGAATTCTGATTCCATAGTTGACCTTGCGATACATGTATGTTTGGAAGATCTCTAAGACACTACAGCTCCTCCCATTATAAACACATATCCACTTATGGACCTTATGCTATTAGAGTCTGAAATCCAGTTGGTATCTAAGTACCCTTCCAGTACCGTTGGATATCTGGTATAGTGCAGGCCGTAATCGGCTGTAAACCTCATATATCTGAGAAGTTTCATGATGTCCTTCCAGTGTTCCTCATTAGGATTGTTGGTGTACCTGCTCAGTCTACTCACTGAGTTGGTTATGTCCAGTTTAATGCAATTCATTATGTACATAAGACTGCCTATGACCCGAGAGAACTCCAATTGTTTCACACTTTTATCGAAATTCTTTTTCAGCTTACAGTTGAACTCAATTGGGGTTCTGAACATCGCCTTACTGCCCTTTTCAAACTTGTCTAGTACTTGTTTAACATCATGACTTTGTGACAAGGCATACCCCTCTGATGTTTTGGTAATCTTCATACCAAATATTACATCAACTGTACCTAGGTCCTTCATATCGAAGTGTTGTGACAACATTTTTTGTATGGAGTTGATCCTATCAGTAGTCTCAATTATAATCATGTCATCCACATAGAGACAGACTATCACATAGTATTTTCCACTTCCTTTAGTGTAGACATACTTATCGCACTCATTAATGCGAAAGTCGTTTGATAGCATAACTCTATAAACTTCCCATGCCATTGTTTAGGTGCTTATTTGAGTCCATATAGAGACTTTAGGAGTTTGCACAATTGGTGATCTTTACCTGGAACTACAAACCCTTCTGCTTGTTCCATGTAAATTTCTTCTTCCAATTCTCCATTTAGAAAATCCGTCTTGACATCCATTTGATGTATTTCTAGATCAAACAATGATGCGACAGCAATGACGATTCAGATAGACATTTTCCTGGAGACGGGAGCATACGTGTCAAAATAATCGACACCTTCAGTTTGCCTGAAGCCCTTGACTACAAGTCTCGCCTTGTATTTCTCAATCGTGCCATCAACCCTTAACTTCCTCTTGAAGATCCACTTATGACCTAGGGGCTTATATCCCTGTGGAAGATCCACTAGTTCCCAATTGTGGTTTTGCATAATTGATTCAATCTCATTTTGGATTGCTTCTTCCCAATATTGGGAATCCGGTGTTGACATAGTTTGTTTATATGTCACCGGTTTGCCTTCTACCATGAAGGTTAAAAAATCAGGTCTAAATGAAGTTTTTTTCCTTGCCCTTTTGCTACGTCGAGGCTCTTCCTCTTCCTCTGTCGGTTCACTTGCCCCCATATTTTCTTCACTATTCAACTCTCGAGTTGGTATATGTGTTGGTAATTTACGGGAAAAGATTTCCTCAAAGAAAAATACCTCTCAACTTTCAAAATACGTATCTACGTGCACATCGGGATTTTTCGACTTGTGTACAAGAAACCGATATGCACCACTATTATGTTCATATCCGATGAACACACAGTCCACCGTTTTAGGATCAATTCTCATCCTCTTAGAAGGGGTAACTAGGACCTTCATGAAGCAATCCCATACCCGCAGGTTCTTGTAACTGGGTTGATGATCTTTACATAATTCATATGCTGGTTTATCTTGCTTCTTATGTGGCAACTTGTTTAAAGCATACATTGCGGAAAGTATCGTTTTCCCCACATGTTTTGGGTTAACCCATAACTAATTTGTAACAAAAAATTATTTTAGTTTGTTTAACATGTATTACAGTTTAGTTTTGAGATTATTATAGCTACTATATGTAACTAAAAAAATGGGGGTTTGTGTAAATTCATAACTTACAAGGTGTCCTTATTTGGGGACTTATTGAGTAAATTTATCAACAACAACAAAAAAAAACAAGAACATAAATCGGTGTTCTTTGGCTCTTACACACACTCTCGGTTCTCTTTCTCTCTATGAAAATAGTAGAAAAGAAATAAATATTATTCTCACTCCCTGTTACTTCGAATTAAGCTGTATATTTGGTGGATTTTTGTAATTAAAGTGGCCAGTTTGTTTTGATCTTGTGAGCTGTGCGGGTTGTAGATATTACTCTCTTCAAGTGACGTATTTTCTTTTGATATTTCTGATCCAATAGAGGCAGTTTGTACTTTAGATTTCAGATAAATAGGCGAAGGGTTCGACGTGTGACGGTGTCGTTCTGCTTGTGACTAGAAATAAAAGTTTAATATATAACTTACGTGAATGGATTTGAGGCTGGGAAAGTGTGGTAGTTGTGACCTTTAAAAGAATTTATGAAATAGAAAATGATGTGATCCGCATGGTAAGATATTTGAATACGTTTGACAATTTTGACACGCAAAATATTATTGATAGTCAAGTATGGGGAAGTTTGTTATTAGTATTGTTTTTTTACAAATGAGTATATGCTGAGTGGGTTGTATTTTCTTTACAAGTTTAATTGCTGGAAGTTGAGTTACAGAATTAGTTGTCACTATTTTGTGTCGAGGTTCCTTTGGCTGTCTTTATTCTTATGTTGTTGTATGCATTACATTACTTATTTTACCGATTAACTAAATAGAATCCTGGTGCTTGCGTTATTTATTGAGCCGATTCACTATATATAATCCTGGTGCTTACGTTATTTATTGATCCGATTCACTATATAGAATCCCGGTGCTCGCGTTATTTATTGAGCCGATTCACTATATAGAATCCCGGTGCTCACGTTACTTATTGAGCCGATTCATTATAGAATCTCGGTGTTCACGTTACTTATTAAGCCGGTTCATTATATAATCCTGGTGCTCGTGGTATTTATTGTGTTATTTTTGTAATGTTATTGAGCCGACTCGGGATATAAAGTCCCGGTACTCCCGATACAGGTCATAGGTAATGTGATATTTTTTTGATTTGAAATAGAGTTCAGGTAGTCCTTATACATGGTGTCATATTGTCTAGTTTATTTGGGTCAACTTGTTAATAGGTCAAAATCCTGGTAGTCCGAATAAGAAATTTATCATAGGTATGTCTATTACTACATGATTGGGTGCAAAATCATTGATAGAACGAGCTAATAATACCAAAAAGGCCATGACATTTAAATGATAGCTTTAATCATGCAATCAAATATTGTTTCTTTGTTTTGGATTTTGCTCTTGAACACAGGTGTGTTTTCGGCTCGCAAAGACCTGACACTTCCTCAGAGAAATAGGCGTCCAGATATATTTGCACATTTTGTTCTACATTGGGTGTTATTTTAAAAGCGGCCTTAGCCGCAGCCGCGGCAGCCTCAGCTTAAGGTTTCTGGTTGCTTTGGCGCTTCGATTCCAAGATACAATGTCTCGGATAACTGGCCGGAAACTGGCGACGAGTCAAGGTCGAGCTGTTGGTGGGTGGTTCTCTCTCTTTCTAAATGCTATGTATGCAGAGTATTTTGGAATGCAAAAAATATTGTAATGAGAGTGGGGGAGGGGCTGGACTGAAATCTCAGCCATAAATGGGTCAATTAATTCAGCAATCGAAACTGCTGAATTAATTGTGCAATTATTCTCATTAATTGCACAAGTTACAAGCTTACTGGAAATTTGGGGACTATTTTGTGATTATTCAGAACTCTCTGACTTTCTTGAAAATAGAACCGGAACAAGTATCAAGTCGCAAGTCCTAACTCCCCGAGACCGAGACCAAGCGAGCACGTGCGTGTGTGGTGCTCTTGCCTATACACACCTATAAGGCTACACACTTTATCACTCACAAGTGGTGGGTATGTATATAAATCATTCAAAGCGGCATTTTCCCTTTGATGTGTGATAAACATTTGGATGGCTTTCCCACCCCTTTGGTTTCCCACTCTTTCCATCCTCCAGGTTTTATCATATCTCCATGGTCCAGCTTCGAAACCAATCTCCATTCACACTCATTCACCGAATAGGTCATGCGATATACTATTTCGAAGTTACATCTTCCCGAATCTCACACCATGTAAAAAATAGGTCACTAGTTTTCCTCAAATTGAACTTTTTAAAATAAATAACATCATATTAATAGGAAAAATATTATTTTATACAAAAGTTTGTTAGAAACGTACCAAATTAAATGTTGATTCTTCCCAAAATTAGATTTTTGAATCAATACCTACTTGCTCTTTTCTATCTCTAAAACTTTAGTTGTGATAAAATAATTCAAAATTGATTTGAACGGGGGAATATCACAATTGATAGAGATACTGAGGCAACAAATTTGATTCAGCCATAATTATGGTAAGTTAAAATTCACTCATCATTCTATTATAGTAAGTCAATCCAAATTAAAAGCGACGGTCCAATTTATCTATTTTTTTAAAAAATACTCCTATATTTTTTTACTAATTATACAAAGGGATAATTCCCTATAAATACCTCATAACAACTTATATTCCTCCTAAATATCTTGATAAGTTCACATTCCCATATGTAACACTTTTTAATTATTTAGTTTACTTACTAAATTGTCATAAAAACCAAAATATAATAGATGTTGTAAGATATTATTGGACTATTGGGCCTTACTCATAGTGGGCCTAAGTTGGGCTTTCTATCTTGTATAACCCTAACCTCTAATATATAAAGAAGGTTAGGGTCATCTTGTATTGATACATTCTGATTAATAAAGACCTTGTTGTTGTCTCTCTCTATATTCTCTCTCTATATCTATATACATATATATGTGAGCTAATATGTTATACAACACGTTATCAGCACTTTGCTTGCGGAGATTGGAGTAAATATATAAGATTTGGGTATTTGTCCGAAGACCATGGTTTTTATGTTGGAAAATTGAGTTATATACATGCGGCCAAAGTTTGAAGGTTTTTTTTTATCGGTCTTCCCCAACATACCAGGAGTACGGTGAATAATATTTATTTGATCATACCTGTGACAGGAAAGAAAAAAAAACTGCATGTTGACATAAATAAAATTAATTTTACTGCAATTAGAATTGATTTGATTTGATATGTTATAATCTTTATGGATTGATTGATAATCTTAAATTGATTTGTTTATAACACCAAATCTACTGCATGATTAGATAGATTCTAAAATATATTTACTGCCTGTTTATATATGTGTGGTTAATCTAGATAGATATTCTCTATGCTGTTTAATATTATTGCCATATATAATTTTCGAAATCATATATTTTCACATTTAAGTTGGAAAAATTATGAACCTTCCCTAAATAGGCTCACCTATTTGGATACGATGTCTAAGAAAGATATAGGCCGAAGTCGATATCCTAATGAGGTCGGGTTTTAAGTGGCATTCGTGCCCTCCACCCTCACCATCTTTCCTGGTCGTTTTTCAAGTAGAGCTACCGAAAGGGGTTGACTAAATAATAATTTCCCCGAGTGTGTTTATATAGTGATGTATGTTTTGATGAATTGGTGTCTCAGTATCGACCCGTCGTTCGATCAATGAGAACCAATTCACATTAAAAGCAAAACTATTTTCGAACCTGTCGTTTCGAAACAAAGTTTGTGCTTGTGTAATCCATAAACATATAAACCAGTCGTTTTATATGAAAAATAATCCAGAACTCTCAACACATGTTAGATGGCGTCTGTGATGAGAAAAATCGTAAAAACATAGTTGCGAAATGACTGTTTAAACGTTTATTTTAATCCGTCACCACATGTTACTCACCCTGATGTGTGAAAATGTGATGCCCAAAATTTTTTTTTGGATGCCATCTTTGATGAGTAAAACACGAGTTTGTTGTTGCCCTCGAGATGAATGCTAAGGCGTTGATTTTATTCCGCCGCCACATTTGAGACGTGATGACGTCTATGGTGAACAAATGTCTAAAATTGACATATTGGAGCTATCCTTCACCAAAATACTAGCTTGGAAATTATATTCCATAAGTAGTATCGTGAATTTATATTCACCATGTTCCTTTATCGCCCATCTGTTATTGGATAAGAAAATTACCCCGGTGAGTAGTTTTAATCCTATTGGGTTAATGGCGAATTATTTGCCTGATATTAATGCTCTTCGTGTACATTTTTTTTTCCATGAATCGAGAACCGAGACAAGTGTTATTTGTCTCGAATTGTCACGATCCCGATGAATCGCCTAGCCAAGCGAGATTTTAGACAATCGTCAAAATCGAAAACCTGTGGCTCCAAGACAGTAATTGAAAGGAACAATATGGCCCGTTGTCACAAAGCAAGAGATAATGCTCAAGGAGCCAACTCTATGCTATAAAGACAAAGGTCATGCACGGTTACTCCTTAAATAGTTCACAACTATTATAAAGGTGGAAAAACCGATGCTAATGTGGTTAAAGTTAATTGAAAGGAAACTCTTGAGAACCCCTGATTTTGTGGCTCAAATGAGTTTGATACATTTCTTTATTGATTTTGATAAATCATTGAGCCATTTTTTCGCTCATCTGGATTATGTTTTCCATTTGGATTATTAATTTTCCATTTGGACCATACTTTTGGATTATGGTTTGCCTGTTTACGAAATTTTTCGAAATAATTTAAAGTGTTTTGAGCAAATTCCTTTGACAAATGTGACCAAACTTTAAATTATGAAATTTTAGGCAATACTTGTGGGGTAGTTAATTTTTTTTTGGAAATAGTGGGTAACATTATACCACATAATTTCACCAACTATATGCCTAAAAGAGTACTCAGTGACAATGATTCTGGACCTGTCGTTCCAAAATCGAAATCTTTGGTAAAACCAAATTTATTTGTCAAATATGAAATATTATACTCATGTAGGTCCTGCCGTACCTTGTTGAGTTATAAAAATTTCGAGAAAACCAGTGTTATCTGGTAATAGCTCATGAAAGAATTAAAATTTCTTTACATAGCCTCCATTCAATACGATCAAAAGCGTATTTTAGAGGAGTTGAAATGTCGTTCAAGTGGTTGCTACTACATTCTTTAAAGCATTTAAAGTTACCTTATCATTTCGCCTGTCGTCGAAATGATAAATGATTTAGATGCTAAGACATGATTGTCTGTACTATCATTCGCCTATCGTCGATTGATAAGAGCATTTTGATATTGTGGCATTGACCGGATGAGATATTTTCCGGTCAAAAGACGATGCTTGATTTATAATCGCATCGCATCTGGATTCTCTCTGAGAATATATTTCGCTATTAATCCGAAATTCATGCCATTAATGCTCACTTTGAAAGACTAGTATGTGTAAAGATCACGAAATGAACTCGTAGAATTCTTGTAAAGAATTGAAGGAGTTATTGTGGACTTATCCAACCATAAGACGGACCATAAATATAAATGGTTATGGTTGATGGATCGACAATATGGTCACATTTTAATGTTGTCCACATAAATGCAGCACTTTCCAAACTTTTAGCCCTATCATTAAGTTGATGGCTCATGATCCGGATTATCCTGAAAAGTCTAGTCGACTTGATAATTCCGAAGAGTAAGAATCGAAAATTCAATTTGAATTACTTGAGTTTGGAAATTGAAATTGAACATCCCGTCGATTATGTTCAGACCCAAATGGACTCACGGAAAGTTTGATGATGCGACTGCAAATGATTGCACGCATTTCTTGGTCTTGCGCACCAAGATTTATATTTCTGGGTAGGGTTATGCTATTTTACTGCATTGGTCCGTTATGAGGCCCATAGACACTCAAACACCATATGCGTACCAGCTGGTTACTGGTTATGAGCCAGAAGTCTCATATTAACGCGTGTTTAGAGTGATTAATTAATATTTTGATTGAGCCGCTCTAGCGTTCAAAATATGGACCTCTGAAGGAGACATAAGTCAATTATGAATCTCCTGCCTATCATTTGATAGAGTAACATTGGCAAGCGATCTCTTTACCGCATGATTTGCGAAAGTGACATCGCTAAGACTGTTCTCCCCGTCGTTAGGGGGAGATTTGCACGTTACCGTTGATAAGGAACGACGTGAAATAACGTGGCATAACCCACTCAGTCTTAGCTTGATCCCCAAAACTGCACTTAGTGATAAGTAAGTGCATAGACTCCATCAAGTCTAACTAAATGCTAGACGCATTTAATGACTTTATGAGATGTCACGAGATCATTTATACCTGCTGCAAAATGCTTGCAAGAATAGACGTTCCTGTCGGACGCCGTGTTCCTGTCCTAACACGTTGCTTTGGCCGAACCCGCCAAGCAAAGGAAGCTGTCGTTGGCCGTCAGTCTGTCATCCTTCCTAAGATATGAGGAAGTTGACCGGTTCTTAATTCGTTCAGCCCCAGAGGTGGTGAACTGAAACTCGTTTGTCGCACGAGATTATAAAGGAGATGTGTGATTCCTCCTCATCCTAAGAATCTCGAAATATGTGTCGATCATGATATCTTAGACGATATTGAAGCGAAACGAGACTGTTATTGATTACTTGTTCATATATTCGGTGACGACTGATAATATGAGCAAATTATGACAGGAAACCATGTACCGTTGCCTGAAGTCAACGTAAAATAGACTGGACTAATGGAAACTTGCAATCCAAGTAGACTCCTTAGCGAAAGTGTGTTCGGACCTGTAGCTCCAACACCACCAATGTTAAACAAGTTCGTTTATTTAGTTATTCGTAAGGAAAAGTGATGAGAATAATGAGATTGTAGAATGCTCACCTAGTAGCGCAAGGCTTCTCTCACACTTTGGAATTGATTACAAGATGGTTGATTTCCTCGTAATGGACGTTATAACGGTCCCCTACTTTATCAGTTTAGTAGTTTCCCAAAAACTGATTATGCAGCATGTGATTGTGGTCACTGTTTTATCTCTATGAGAACTTAGACAAAGAGATATAGATGAAGGTCCCTGTGTGACTTCATATGCTTTAATCAAGTAGTTTCTGACCACGGAACACGATCTCAATTAAATGAGACGTTCACTATATGGATTAATATAATCCGAGCGGATGTGGTATACCCGCCTAAGTGAGTACTTGTTTAGGTTGGGATACTTGAACAAGTATTATGCCCTTGCGTGTTTTATTACGCGATCCATTTTTGGATTTGCCTTCGAGATGAAGGATCTTAGGAAGACATGGTAGTGACTCGGCCTGATGATTGAGTCCCGTAAAGATTGAATCTAAGTCCATGATTTAGACTACACCCAGAAGGTGTTATGTTGTTTTAGTCATCATGACACTAAGTCATCAGATTCTCCCATGATCGTTCGATCACTAGACATTGATATAGACCCAGTCCGTCCCTGATGAGACGATGAAGAGATATTGAACCATCATGTTCATATCTAAGTACAATAAGCGCATCATTGTACTTGGTCTAATGTACTAGGACGAACATCTTGTCTGCTGTGAATGGTATAGCTCGACACAGCATCGCGCTAACACGCTACCATCGAAATGGCATAAAAGACATTTTCCCATTACCTTAAGGTAACTGTGGATGAGGGCTTGTCTTATCCCATTTTGCGTCATCGAGTGTACCTACCCCCTTCGGTACTCGAATTAACGCAACCCTTTTTTCGGTTATACCGATGCCAGTTACTTATCAGACCCGCATAAGGGATATTCCTAACATGGTCTGTCTTTACCATTAGGAATAAGGCAATATCTTGGAGATCTTGGAATGACTCCAAACGAATCACTCTGATCTAGTCGTGCTCTATGAGACGACTAGAGAGTGTATATGGCTTCGAGCTCGTATTAGCCATATTTGAATTACATATGCTCTGTCTCACGATCCAGATAAAACACTTGTCTTATTTGAGGACAACTGTTGTTATCGATCAAGAGAGACATGACTAGATTATGCTATTTAGCATTTCTTGCCGAAATAAATATTCGCATATGAAGTTTAAGAGCATCCTGTCGAATGCTCGTTTTATTCCACGTTATATTTTCTTGCATACAGTCGTGTGCAAGTAAATGAGGCATCCAATCGAATGCTCGTACTCTTTCTTGGAATATGAAATCTTTGCACCCAGTCGTGTGCAAGTGAGGGGGAGCATCCAGGTGAATGCTTATTGCACTAATTACTACTTAGTCGAAATCCTCGCACCCTGTTGTGTACAAGTGAGGGGGAGCATCCAGTCGCATGCTCGTGTACTCTTTTTGTCCTTAGACCAAGGTTTTTTCCTACTGGGTTTTCCTTGGCAAGGTTTTTAGCGAGACACGTTCCCATCTTATCTCACTTAAGATTGCCGAATTAGGGGGAGTATCCTGTTGTATACTTCTTACCACTGTGTACTCTTTTGTCCTTCGACTAGAGGTTTTTCCCACTGGGTTTTACTCTAGCAAGGTTTTGATGAGGCACCTGTTTTGTGGTTGATCCCCTACTACTACCACCCTTGCACTCTTTTTCCTTCGATCAGAGATTTTCCCATTGGGTTTGCTCTGCCAAGGTTTTGATGAGGCACACTGTTTTGTGGTTAGTTACTTACATGATATTTCGGCCTATATCATTCGGCTACACAGTTTCTCCTAGGTATCGGTTTTGTCCCACACTGGGTTTTCCGACCCTAAGGTTTTTATGTGTTTAGCACTGCGAATGAACTCGACTCAGATCGATTGCAGAATTCAAGACGTCCAAAGGGGGAGTGTTGTAAGATATTATTGGACTATTGAGCCTTACTCATAGTGGGCCTAAGTTGGGCTTTCTATCTTTTATAACCCTAACCTCTAGTATATAAAGAATGTTAGGGTCCTCTTGTATTGATACATTCTGATTAATAAAGACCTTGTTGTTGTCTCTCTCTATATTCTCTCTCTATATCTATATACATATATATGTGAGCTAATATATTATACAACAATAGACATATTTTATCTTTCTACAAACCCAAAAAAATAGTTTTAAATTAAAACAACAAAAAAAAACACAAAAAAATTAAGAAGGGTGAGCTTACCACCAAAATTAAGAATGCGGTTAGCCCAGCCCGATATACACTTTCGGATCCTCCTAATAACCTCATCGAAATATACTATCCTGCATGCTCCAAGAAAAATCGGACACCCAAGATAAATAAACGGAAGTTCGCCTCTTTGGAAACCTGTCACTGTCTCCACTATGGTCGCCCGTGAATCTAAAAAAAATCGACCAAGATAAAACTTACTCTTGTCCTGACTAATAAGCTGGCCGGACACCAACTCATAATGATGAAGAAAATCAGAGATCTTCCCTAGACTCCGGACACTAGAATTTGCAAAGATGACAGTGTCATCCGTAAAGTTCAAATGAGAAATAACCATATCGACCCCATCCATGAAACACAATGAAGGGTACTCGAGGTACAAACGATCTAACCCTCTCGAAAGATACTCAGCTGCTATGATAAAAAGGGCAGGGGATAGAGGATCCCCCTGTCGAAGACCTTCCTGAGATGGAAAGAACCCATAGACCTCTCCATTCACCATAACCGATAATCAGGTACCAAAAATTGCCCTCTCAATCAAAGAAATCCACTGCTCGAAAAAAACAAAAGCACGAAGCATCCTCAAAACAAATGACCTGGACATGCGGTCATAAGATTTCGTCATATCAAGCTTCAAGACTACATTCCTACCCCTAACATCACGGTTCAAGCTATGAACCAACTCCTGGGCCAGTAAAACACGATCATGGATCACCCGACCAGGGACAAAACCACTCTGAGAAGGAGAGATGATGAGTGGTAAAAAAGTCAACAACCGAATAACAAGAATCTTCGAGAGAATCTTGTTGCTCACATTTCAAAGACTGATAGGTCTAAAGTCTGCCTAAGAAGAAGAGGAGTCCTTCTTGGGAAGTAGAACCACATACGTACTGAAGAAACCCATTGGCATACGTCTACCATGAAGATAATCAAAAATCACCTCGAAAAGATCACTCACTACAATATCCCAACAGGCTCGATAAAATTGACTGCAAAATCCATCTGGACAAGGTGCACTATCTGAATCGATCAAAAACACAGCATCTAGAGTCGGCTCTATACCAAGAGGACCACCATCCGCCTCAGAAATCTCTCTCAGAATACTACTGAAATCTCCTAAGGACGCCTGACCCTGACCTGAAGCAAACAACTCCTCAAAATACCGAACCGCAGACTCCCCTAACCCCTCAGGTGAAGTGATCTAGTCCTCCAAATCTCCCTCTCTAATACGATGCACCGTCAACATATGGCGTCGCTTCCGAACGACGACATGAAGTAGCGTGTATTGGCATCCCCCTCACGGAGCCAACGAATCCTAGACTGTTGCCACATAAAACTATCCTCCGTGATTAGGGCCCTCTGGAGATGGACCCTGGCCTCATGCAAGGCCACTCAATCCTCTACACTCTACCTCATGGCATACCTCTCCTCCAACTTGCGAACTCTCTCCTCCGCCATCCTCACCCCTCGAAAAACATTACCAAACACCTCCCGATTCCAAACACGAAGACTACACCTCAGGCGTTCCAGCTTTCCGTGGAAAGCCTCCATGCCTGAAAGGTTGAAAGGCTGGGACCAGTTCTCACGAACAAAGTCTAAAAATGCAGGATGTCTAGTCCAAGCATGAAGAAACTTGAACCATGACCTCCGTCTAGGAGTACTAGAATCAAAAGTAAAAAGCATAGCAGTGTGGTCTGAACCGGTATGCCCCAAGTGGGAGACGCTAAATGCGCCAAAAGGGGAATCTCACTTGGAGTTCACGACCACTCTGTCCAAACGACGTCAAGTGGAACCGTTTGTCCAAGTGTAGGGGCTGCCAATAAAACCAGCATCCTCCAACCCGCACGCTTGCAAGGCATCGTTAAACGAATCTACGCTAGCATGGCGGGTCGGTCTGCTCCGAGAAATCTATGTGTGAGCCTGGACAACATTGAAGTCTCCCCCAACGGCCCAGGGAACACCCTCAACATGGTGTGAGAAATCGATCAGGTTGTCCCAGAGGGACTCACGACTGTCATGATAACAACTAGCATATACATAAGAGATATAGAAATGATTAGACACAGAAGAGTGTCTAACACTACAGTATATCACTTGCCTGTGCTCGTTAACAATCTCAACAACATAAGGGTCAGACCAAAAAAGCCAGATCTGTCCCGAGATAGAAGAAAAACAATGATCAAATCCCAAGAAAACACGTAAAGGTTCTAAATCATCGATACCCAAGAAAGACTCCATAATACAAACTAATGATAATTTATGGTCACGAATGAGTTGCTTTAGCCGAAGCCTAGCAATCTCCTTCCTAACCCCTCTAATATTCCAAATAAGTGTGGATACCATCTAAGAACGGGGGGAAGTAATATAAATATGTGTACCTGTCGCCTTCCCCTTTATGGTCGTCGAGGTAGAAAGTGGAAGATGACAAGACCTGCTAATACCCAAACGTGTACTACCACGACCTGGTCTTGACTGCTCACGTGCCGGTCTATAATCGTCGTCCTTCTGTACGTCTCGCAAAGAACTCTCAGACCCCGAATGATACAACCGGTCTACATCAGACTCATGCTCAGAAATCCCATGCTCATCGGAAACTGCTGTAAAATGTCTTGGAGATGCCCCCAACTCACGCTCAGGGGACTTACTCACAGCACCCTTAGTTGGACTCCTGGTATGCGCTCTCGTCCTAATAGGGGACAAAGGGGTCGGGCGATGGCGCCTCTGAGCAGATGGGAGGGAAACGTCACACACGTCATCCTTGGCTAGTGCATCAAATGTTTTACTAAGAGAGATG